>JAHFWI010000064.1:1800000-2308502 GCA_028554975.1 Himalopsyche kuldschensis | reverse complement strand
TTGAACAGAAATTGACGCGTAGTACATAGTTTGTATCGTTTATAAATACGAATAAACGAAAGCCACTAAGTTTAGTTGTTGCTGTCGTAATCTAGATAAATGAACAAATGTTTCGATGTAAATGAGTCTATCATTGTTCAAAGCAATTGAACTCATCGATATAATTTTATTCCTACATTTATATAAGCATTACAAACTAATTACTATGCGTCAGTTCAAGATCATTCTTGCGCTTGATTTGTCTTAAGATGCAGTGAGGCGAAGCCCGGGTCGTCAGCGACAAAACACATGAAAGAGTACAAAATTCAATGGATTAAAATTCATTTGATATTTATTGATTGAGTAGGCATTTACTTGGTAGAACTCCATTTAATACGGTAAGAAAAATAACAATGTATTTTAGTTCTACATAAATTAGCTATTTCGACAAAAACTATAGCTATCAACAAATATAATGTATCAACTAAAATACATTGATTTTCTATTCATATCATTTTATATTATTACAAAATAATAATCAATATTACATTAAAGACATGACAAGTATTGATGGTACAATTTTTTTAATGTTCAGGAATTATTTTGCACAAAAAGAAATCATGACAAATGAATTTAATATTTATAGCACATAAAAAAATCGTTTTTTTTATTTGTTATGATAAGTTTATTCCCTATTATTATCTTGTTTTACTAACCAAGCATGCCTTATAACATATTAATGATTGATATAAAATTTAAAATATCTTTGATTAGCAACTAAGCAATCGTTAATTAAGCAAACTTTGCGATAGTAAGTCTGAAGATGCCCCTGAAAGAGGCGAAACACGTGTCACAATCAGTGACACAATACGTGGAATAATCAAAGTTATTTTATTTTAAAATGAACTTCCACAAAGTTATCGCCGAATCCATCGAAAGTATTTATTTATTGTAAAAAATTAAACAGAATACATGGCATTACAGCTGACGCCAATGCGCCATGCATTTGACAATTAATAAAAATGTCAAACAAGTTCTGACAAAGAACATTGATTGGCCTTGGCTACGACCACGTAGGTAGAAACTGGGAGCATGCAAGCTTAAAGTTTCAACTCGGCCCCGAAGAAGAAGAGTAAAATGTTTCAACATTGAAATCGATCTGCGAACTTCAAGAGAGTGAAACGAAAGCATTCCCAAAAGAAACTTGGTTGGATAATATTCCATTAAAGAATTATCAAAAGGAAATAGATTGAAATTTTTGAAATAATAATAACGCAGAATTTTTTTATGAAATTTATTATTAAATAATGTTCTTGACACAAGCAACTTGAACGAGGGTAGGCGCGCATTTTATTTACAGTCCGTTTGAAAGGAGTTAAGTATGAAACGGCGCGATATAAATTTCAATGAAGGCCTTTACTTTGAATATTCCATATCTTCAGAGGGGGCTGTTGGCACTAAATCAGGGAGGAATTTTCCGCATTAATGTAATGAAAATTACTTGAAAGCCGCTTTTCCCCGCCGAAGTGTAGACGTGACTTCTTGTATCGCCAGTTCAATTCAATAACACTGAGAACTGATTTTTCTTATTATTGGCACATCGACATATTATTTTGAAAAGATTTTAACTGCTAATACGGAAAGAAAAATAACAATGTATTTTAATTCTACATAAATTATTTTTAAATATTTGTTGATAGCTATTTCGGCTTACGCCTTCGTCAGAACTATGTTTAAAACGTGTATTAGAGATAGCTTATATACCCTTTGCTAGACAGGGTGCCTCCTACATAATCTCTTTCTGTTGAAACCATACCGACGTCACATGAAAGAATTTAAATAAGTTTGATTTATTGGTCTAAAGTAATGATGGGAAACAATAATTTGGGTATTTTGGGGGATCGTGTGAAAGCACTTAAAATCTACCGGTCTGTCCGACATATACTAAATAAATTTCAATTCGCGCAAACGAACATGTTAGATCCTTTAACAATGGAAAAACTGATTCACAATATGCAAATCACCTTATAGAATTAGCACATAATCCGAATTCGGTCCCGATTCGTTTACATTCCTGCAATAAGGGCCTAAAACTGAATGCATTGGAACAGCTTGAAATTAATAGGTATAATCAGTCCAATGAAATTCTTAACGATCAGATCACAATTAATAGCTCACCTCTGTTAAAACCATTAACAAACAATAAACCTAAAACAATTTAAAATAGATGCACTTAGAAATTGCAGATTTTAAGTGCTTTCACACGATCCCCCAAAATACCCAAATTATTGTTTCCCACCATTACTTTAGACCAATAAATCAAACTTATTTAAATTCTTTCATGTGACGTCGGTATGGTTTCAACAGAAAGAGATTATGTAGGAGGCACCCTGTCTAGCAAAGGGTATATAAGCTATCTCTAATACACGTTTTAAACATAGTTCTGACGAAGGCGTAAGCCGAAATAACTATCAACAAATATTTAAAAATAATTTATGTAGAATATTGTTATTTTCTTTCCGTATTATAATGGAGTTCTACCATGTAAATGCCTACTCAATCAATAAATTTTAACTGCTCTTGATACTATTTTGAGATATGAACGTTTGAAGTTTCGATTGATTGAAATTCACTTGTAACAATAAGCAAGTTAAAATGGTTCAAATTACTTATTTTATGCATATCTTTTCACAACTCTTGCATAGAAATAATGAAATAATGAGAAACTTTACAAACTTAGAACTTTGTCAAATATTGTTAGTAAAAAAAGTCTGCAGATGTAGTGCAACTCCGTTATTCAACCATAGATACATAATTCCGAAATTCATATCATATGATAGAATGCGGTACATACAAACTTTTCTAATATAAAATTTAAAATAACTTTGATTATTCCACGTATTGTGCTACTAACTGTGACACGTGTTCCGCCTCTTTATTAGGCATCTTCAGACTTTCTATCGCAAAGTTTGCTTAAATAATGAAGCAAGATTGATTCAAACATTTTAAATAATGAAATTACAAAATGGATTTCGGGTTTTTTCCTTCTAAAGGAAACAAGGAAGGGGTGATAGAATCGAAACAATGCAATCAGATAATTATACTAATGACCTGCAATCAATCAGATTGGGATTTTTTCCTTATAAGGGAAGCAAGAGAGTTATAGAATCGAAACAAAGCAAACAAATAAACATATTTCTAATGACGTTAAACATAACAAACTATTAAACTAATGAGCTGCAATCAATCAGATAGGTTAGTGATTACTCTAATAATTGGAAACAATGTAAGTAATGGCGAGCAACATGTCCTATTAAGAATATTATTAAATAATATTTCTTTTTTATTAAGAGTTTTATTTATTTCTAGATGCCTCTGAGAGAGGCGAAAAAAGTATCACAGTTAGTAGCACAATACGTGGAATAATCAAAGTTATTTAAAATTTTATATTAAAATGAACTTCCACAAAGTTACCGCCGAAACCATCGAAAGTACAAACTTTTCTGATAAATGGTCATTTTAGGCAAAAAAATCAACCAGAACCTTTTCAAAGTAAAGTAACGATATGTAATTGAGGTTTTCAATATGCCGCTGTCATAAGAGAGAAAATGAAAATTTAAAAATAAACGTGTAAAAATGGGAAAACCAATCTTAAACAATTCATTTTGAGACCACCTTATGTTCTAGGTCATCAGAACTCTCTCGAACGATCTATTTTTCACCTCAGTCTATGAGTTTAAGTCGATATCAGGAAATAAATTCATTCTTATAATAATCTATATTGAAATCTATAGCGATGCAATGTAGATTTATTTCAATTTCTCTTATCTCTTGACGCCCGACAGTGCATATACTACATAAAAAGTTCGTTAGGCGATAAATAATCCCTTATCGGCGGGCGCACGTGTTAACGATTTTTGAAACGGCCATTGTTTTTCTTTCTAAAGTAACCGTTTGTTTTCATACAGCAGTGAGTGATTGGACGGCATTGAGAATGCACGCGCCTAATCCTCTTCATAAGAATTAAATTCGAGTCAAATTCCTGATATCATCTTCGCTATCGTAATATTTGTGTGTTGTATAACGTATGTGTAAATCCTTAACGATTAAATAATGGATGCTAGCCGCACCCACACAACGCTTTGAGATCGTCTTTTCTCTATAAGAGTACCATGTTTCTCCTACTCCGTCCCTGAAATCCCTCTTCCTGAGTGTCGGATGGGAGGCTCCTTCTCGATTTACGAGGGAGCCGGAATAAATGTCTTCTCAAAATTACTTATTAATTAAGAATTCCGACTGTAGGCGCTTGATGGAATTTCGATATAAAATTTGAATCGTTTTAATTTTGTACTTTACTATTAATTTTGTCGCAAACGATCCGGGTTTCGCCATTCGGCATCTTCAGCCATTTCAAGTGCACGAATGTACTTGAACTGACATCAAGCACTTTCAGTGTAAATCTAAAATTAAAAACTACGACATCTAATTTTAAAATTTTTTCTTTTAGATAAGCGTGTATGATGGACACTAAATACACTTTGATCCTGCGAGCTATAAAATCCTGAAGAGGAGACAAAGAATAATAAAACAGTCTACAGTTACCACGAGAGATATTTTCGCGGCATAGCAACCTCTGTGGTAAGCCATCGCGACATTATAAATCATTTTTCTTGGTTGTAAAAAGGGGTTCGTTGTGTTTCATGTAAATTATGCTCTACTCTTTGCATTGTTTTGGAAATTCAAATATTAATAAGGAGACCAGAAAGATTCCTTTTTTTAAAATCAGAATTAAAGGTAATGTAATTAAGTATTTCGACTGAGGGTGCTTGATGGGTGAACTGTCAGTTCAAGTACATCCGTGCACTTGGAATGCCTGAAGATGCCGAAAGGCGAAACCCGGGTCGTTAGCGACAAAACTCATGGAAAAGTACAAAATTCTAAAAATTCTAAATAGTTAAAGGTAATGTGTTGCAAGTGAATGGTGCGAATAGCCATCTCAGGAATAAACGACAAAAATCCCGATAGTTTAAACAAACCCATTTTTATCACTTTTAAGGTGTTCACTGTCAATACTTGGTGGAAACGCATTATAATAAAAATAATAATACATTTTTAGTACTTTTTCCCACATAAATTTTATATGATCAGGACCGGTTTCGCTCATGGCAGGCATTGCCACCTGATAAGGAATACAATAAAACAGTGATATTTATACAAAAGTTAAGTAAGAAAAACAAGGTATGATAAACAATTGGTAAAACAACTAAGCAAATAAATTAAAGCAAATTAAAAGAAAAATAGACTAAAAATAAAATGTTCAAGACCTCTTAGCAATGCAAAACTAATACATCAAAAAACAATAAGTATGAATTATTATCATCAAAGTAAAAGCCCAAAAATGAGTGCATTTAATAAAATAAATAAATCTGCATGTCTGTCAACCATAATTAGATGGAAATCCCGGTAATGACCCACTTCATTCATTGAAACTCTTTTACATCAAATTTTCGCTAATTTACATTTTAACAGCAATTTAACTTAGTGATCTACTTGTTTGTTGTTGTATATGTTACAGTGAAACTGTATTCTCAGTAAATCTGAAAGGTATCAAAAAATAACATTTTTAAATGACAATGTAGAATTAAAATACATTGTTTTTTTCTTTCCGTATTTAAATTCTACCAAGTTTCCTTCGATGAAAAAATGTATCAAGAAATAGATTTTTCAACATGAAAACTGGTTTATGAACCAAAGAAAACACGATGAAAAAAATCAGGTAGCTCTTTCATAAAAAGAGAACCAAAGAAAACACGGAATTTAATTCTAATGACAGCTTGGATAAGAATATATCTTCACTGAGAATACCGTGTACTTGAAAAGGCTATAGATGCCGAAGGCGAAATCCGGGTCGTTAACGACAAAACTCGTGTAAAACTACAAAATTCAAATGTGATATTAAAATTCTTTCAAGCACCGTCGGTAAAAATCCTTAATTATTTCTTTCCTTCGCATTGATCCTATATCCTTCCCAAATACCACCATTTTGTATTTTTATCATTTTAAAATATTAGAATTAACTTGTTTTATTACTAAAGCAAACTTTGCGATAGTGAGTCCGAAGATGCCCCTGAAAGAGGCGAAACACGTGTCACAATTAGTAACACCATACGTGGAATAATCAAAGTTATATTATATTAGTTGTCATAACGCTACATACATCATAAAATGTGGTACATTTGAGACAGATACTAAAATATACATTTTTGTGACACTGTTCTTCAGCAAATGGATCAAGTAAAACGATTTCTAAATCTTTATTATGCTTTCTTTCAAGAAGTGTCTATGGAAGAGTAAAAGTAAATTGCGTGAAAAGGGGACATTTTAAAATACAGCCTCCATCTTAGTTCACTGCACAAAATGGCATATACCTACGGCAATAATGCACAGTTTCGCAAAGCGACTACATAAAAAATAATAATTTAAACACAAAGTTTTAAGTGTGAAACGACCCCGTGGGGTAGTGAGAGACTCTCCCATTCTTAACTCTCCATTTATTTTCTTTTTGCTTTCATTTTCGCGTTAATAAAATCCCCCTGTGGGAAAAAGCGCGCGAAACTTTTTTCGTCGCTCTAAAATGGCGGCGGCGGGAAATTATTGTCGCCGGGTTCGATATTCAAATTTTGCCAAATTAAATACCGCAGAGATGGAAAAATTGTCTATGTCAATGGCATGCGGCGGAAAGTGTTTGGAATCACGTGCAGAGGTAGTTCACGCTTACAAGATCGTCAAAGGTTGTTCATTTATAAAATATGTACAGAATTTATAAAATTTTGAAAATCTTGAGTTGTGGACGAGTGGTAAAGCTCTATATATTATAATCAAAAGAAGGTTTTCCCATCCCGTGCCAAAATTTCGATCCCGGGATTTCGGGATTGCAATTAGTCGATTTCGGGATCCCTGGACTGGGTCCCAGGACCAGGAATTTTTTTATAGTAATTAAATATGAGCCACGTTATTTATTATTTTACTCATCGCGATCTGATCAAGGTCATAATGTTAGCGATGCGCGAAACCGGCCCTGATCTCAAATGTGGAATAATTAATAAAAATGTGTTATTATTTTTATTATAATGCCATTCCACCAAGTATTGACAGTGCACACTTTAAAAGTGATCATCTAGTGTTTTATTTCATAGTTAATTCACATTCTCTTCCCATCCGTGCTGACGATGACAAGTAATCCATAGAGAATCCAGTTCAAGAGCCTCGTTTATGCATTTGTATGTTTATTAATTACCCTTATATAAAACGTATGCACACGTGTTGCATACGGCTTTATAACCTTTTCAATTTACGAAATTCGTTAAATTTTGTATGTAGCTCAAGAAACCGCACTAAGAGATTACATATTTGTCGACTTTTATACTTTAGACAAATATGACATTTCACTATAATTATGGTTGACAGACATGTAGATTTATTTATTTTTATTAAATGCACTTAACTTTGGGCTTTTACTTTGTTAATGTTAATTCATACTTAATTAATTTTTGATGTGTTAGTTTTGCATTGCTAATAGGTCTTGAACATTTTATTTTTAGTCTATTTTTCTTGTAATTTGCTTTAATTTATTTGCTTAGTTGTTTTACCAATTGTTTGTCATACCTTGCTTTCATACTTAACTTTTGCATAAATACCACTGTTTTATTGTATTCCTTATCAGTTGATAATGCTTGCCATGCGCGAAACCGGTCCTGATGAAATAAATCTCATGTGGAAAAAGTACTAAAAATGTGTTATTATTTTTATTTCACTATAAGGTTGGGAGAATATGTCGTAAAACTATAGAGCTTTTGTTGTGAATGTATATTCTTAATATCGTTACTATTCAAAGCTAAAAGATAAACACAGCTTTGAAGGAACATGTTTAAAATGTACGGTTCATGATCCAACAATGTTATTTTCCCTAAAGTCTTGCAGTTAGTTTTCCGAGTGAGTGCGTTGTAAGCGCAAAGCGAAGCGAAGTTTTCCTATGAGAAAATTCTTGCGACATCCTTATAGTTGGTGCAGACGGAAAATTCTCTGACAAAACTATGCGCGGTCTGCATTTAAATGAAGAATAAAATTGTGGATTCAGACAGAATTAAGTTATCAAAGGGTTTTATGTTTTAAATTGTGAATATTTCGTGTGGTATTGTGCATGAAACTAATACATGGCATTACAGTTGACACCAATGCGCCATGAATTTGACAAATTTATTATGGATGGTACATACTATATAATAAAACAAAATAATTATGCAATAAAAATTGGCATAAAGGACACTAAATTTAATTTATAATGAAATTAAAAGGGTTAAAACGAATTTAGAAACTAAACTTCCTTAATACGGCAAGAAAAATAACAATGTATTTTAGTTCTACATAAATTATTTTATATATTTGTTGATAGCTATCTGAAGAAGGCGTAAGCCGAAATAGCTATCAACAAATATATAAAATAATTTATGTAGAACTAAAATATATTGTTATTTTTCTTTCCGTATTATAATGGAGTTCTACCAAGTAAATGCCTACTCAATCAATAAACTTCCTTAGAAAATTGCATTGGTCAACCGAGCAGCCCTTGTGACTGGCGACTTAAGTTTATAAGTGCTATTAAATTTAATGATACATTAGCTCTTTTAAAATTTTGTCAAATCCTGATAATTGAAGTTCCCTAAGATTTTATGTAACTGCGAAAAATAATGATTTGATGGTAATGATGCAGAGATAAAAGCAGTTTAACATCTTCAAAAAACGAGCGAAGCGGTGAGTGATTTGCTGACCAATAGTTTAATCAGTAGTCTTGTATTAGTTTACAATTCAAAATGACTTTATGATTATTCAACGTATTGTGTTACTAATTGTGACACGTGTTTCGCTTCTTTCAGCGTCATCTTCGGACTTACTATCGCAAAGTTTGCTTAAATAATGTTAACTTAATAAAAATAATAAAACATTTTAACATAGAAGCTGTGTCTTAAATTAACTAAGATAATTCTTACATAAGTTTCAAAATATATTTTTATTACAGTGATATTTCAACATGAAAACTAAAAATAAAAGAACTATGCGAAGAGACTGTTTTCCGAGAAAGCCATCTGCCGGAAAAACGCTAAGCAAGAGTGTACGTACGGGCGAAAGCTCAACAGCGCGACAAAAAGAGGAAAATGCAGAGGAAAGTCGCACGTGGAGATCCACGTGTGCAGAGGATGTATACAGGCATTATTAAAACAGCCTCCGGGTAAAGTGGGGGCAAGTTTACACTAAGAGGGCGTTTCTCAAAGTATCGTCAAAAAGAAAACTTCCAGCAAAAGTTTTAAAGTATTATAGTAAGTCAATGATAACGGTTTTGTTGATTGAGTAGGCATTTACTTGGTATTTACTCCATTATAATACGGTAAGAAAAATAACAATGTATTTTAATTCTACATAAATTATTTTATATATTTGTTGATAGCTATTTCGGCCTACGCCCTCGTCATAACTAGTACTAGAACTAATATAGAATAGAACAGTTTTGTATTAACGATATCAGCACTATACGCCCTGGATTCTGGAATTCTCAAAAGAGAACGTGTATAATAAAATATGCGAATTATAAAAATAAAACAAAACATTTTAAGTACGTATTCAACATAAAATTTATTGGATCAGGACAGGTTTCGCTCATTTAGAGCATTATCAACTGATAAGAATACAACAACACAGTGATATTTATACAAAAGTTAAGCAATAATTACAAGGTACCTCTTAACCTCTTAACTTAGACCTCTTCAAAATTTTAATAATAGTTGCTTGTATTTTGCTTCAATTTATTTGCTTAGTTTAATACCGATTATTGGTCATACCTTTTAGTTCTTGCTTAAATTTTGTATAAATATCACTGTTTTGTTGTCTTTATTATCAGGTGATAATTCTCGCTATGAGCAAAACCAGTCCTGATCCAATAAATTTAATGTTGAATAAGTACTAAAAATGTTTTATTGTTTTTATTATAATGCCATTCCACCAATATTACAAGACAGTGAGCACCTTAAAAGTGACTTAATTAAACTTCAGTTCTATCTGACGAAAACAAGTATTATATTATAATATATAGATAAAAAGAAAAACTTTGACGTGTGCTCGTCCGTCAGGCACCAGCGTAGGGTGGGGGTGAACTTGATTTAGGGCCTTCGTCTGGCTCGAAGACATTATTCACGAAGCGAGCTCTTGTGCCACGCACCGCCTCTGGGGGCGTGGGAGGCTGGCAAAAAAGCATAAAGTATTTTCTTCTTTTAATTTCTTCCGCGAAGTGGGAGTTTTCCACATTTTCCTGGTGCACTTTTCGCGAGCGACGTGGAACCGGCAATGACAAAAAGTATTCCTAAAATGCAGAGAGACGCGAAACAATACGTTCATTTAAGATTCTAGTTAAATTGCATTATTTTCCGATTTTACGGTCAAATAAATACACTTTAAAATTGCATAAAAACATAATGTTATCACGTTGTAGGCTTGATTTAGTAGGTTTTTTTTTTTGAAAAAAAGATTGTGAAAGATCACATATCTTTGATTAATATAACTTCTTATAAACAATATGGAAATCATCTCACAGAAAAAACACATGAGTCAAATTCGGTCCCGATTTGTTTAAATTCCTGTAATAAAGGCCTTAAGCTAAATGCATTGGAACAGCTAGAAATTAATAGAGTATAATCAATCCAATGAAATTCTTAACAACCAGATTATTAGTAACGCTTCACCTCTTCTAAATCCTTTATCAAGCAATAAACTAAAAACAGTTTATAAATTAATATAGATGCACTTAAGAGATTGCAGATTTTAAGTGGTTTCACACGATAAAAATTACCCAAAATTACCCAGATTATAAATCAAACTTATTTAAATTCTTCCATGTGACGTTGGTATGGTTTCAACAGAAAGAGAGGATGTACGGGGCACCCTGTCTAGCATAGGTATATAAGCTATCTCTAATACACGTTTAAAACATAGTTCTGACGAAGGCGTAAGCCGAAATAGCTATCAACAAATATATAAAATAATTTATGTAGAACTAAAATACATTGTTATTTTTCTTACCGTATTCTAAAAAGTCTTATGGTTTCGTAGTCGATTGGTAAATGCTTTTTGATGATTCCCTATTATACTCCATACACTATCGGTACGGAAGCCTAAGTTAAATTCCTTGAATAGAAGCTTTCAAACATTGATTTAATATTTATTATTAAGTTTTGTCGCTAACGACTCGGGTTTCACTTTCAGTCATTTTAATTGCACGAATGAACTTTAAATTACGCGCGGCAAATAGTTTGTCACTTACATGTATATAAGAAAAAAAGAAAGTGATTGTTACTATCGCAATCTCGATGAATTATCAAATGTTTTGATGCTAATAAGGGTCAATGATTTGGATAAATAATTGCATGGGTAAAATACATTGTCATGTATTTTAAATGTTATATCGTTCAACTTTATTTACTAGGTCATCCATGGAAATGCTCAGTAATTATATAGGTGGGTTTTATCCCACGTACTATTGAAGAATTGGTTTATTTCGATATATGATCTATGATACAAAATGATGTTTATTTAAAAGGATAAAAAAGGGTTTATTTTAAAGAAAATGTTTAGGTTGCCTATCCAAAATTGGCAATCTATTCAGCTGTGCCTAATTTATTTAACGTATCTCGTGGTTGAACAATTTAAACCACCCGTGTTGTGATGTAAAAAAAAGATTTTTTTAGGATTACGAATAAGTTTCAACTGACATACATATATTAGGTCAGTTCATGTTCATTGATGCACTGCAAATGCCAAAATATACCGAATGTATAAGCCCGGATCGTAAGCGACAAAACTCATATGACATAACAGCATTCAAATGATTCTAATGCTACAATTTAATTGGTATTTTTGTATGCTCCAAAAAAGGCGTTTTTCTTAAGGGAATTGTATATTTTCAGTTTTGGAATATTATTTTATCCATCGACAATACTTAAATCTATGTGAATCTTCACAAAGCATGTAGACCAGTGGTTCTCATGTGCGGCTTCCAGAGGATTTGGATGCGTTCACTAACAGCTTCATAGAAAATATTGATATTTTAGTTTTACAAATTAGTTTATTGATTGAGTAGGCATTTACTTGGTAGAACTCCATTATAATACGGTAAGAAAAATAACAATGTATTTTAGTTCTACATAAATTTTATATATTTGTTGATAGCTATTTCGGCTTACGCCTTCGTCAGAAATATGTTTAAAGCGTGTATTATAGCGATAGCTTATATACCTTTGCTAGACAGGGTGCCCCGTACATCCTCTCTTTATTTTAATTTCACAAATTAGTTTCTCAAGAAAAACTATGAAAATTAAATGTCTCGCTTAAAATTAAAACCAATTGTAAATAGACAACCACGTGTAGTTCAATTTGACATAACTCAAACACAAAAAACTCAAAACAAAAATTTGGTGCGGCCAAAAGACACTTTTATAGGACCCCTTATGCTTACGATGCGGCCACGGTGCAATTTTCCGTGAGAACCACTGATGTAGACTGTTATAAACGTTATCTTAACAGATAATATAAATAATACCAAGTCATTATAAATCGTTCGATATAATATTATACAAGTCTATAGTCTTCATAAATAATATCAGATATAAAGATCTATTTTGTCAAGCCAGTCTTGCAAAGTATCTCACACAATATAAAGAATACCATGCCGTCTAATGTAGCTCAATCTTTTACTCCCTCTCAACAAAAAATACGAAAATCTGTCCAATAATGGGCAAAGATTGAACACAATGACGCATGGTAAAACCTAGTAGGTTGTATTGTCACTGACGACGGAATATTATGAAAAAGGAATCAATCTGATGTAGAAAGTTATGAGAGAGCATTCATTGAGATAAATGCTTCGATCGTAGGAGAATGAGAATGTAAAGGGTCTTTTTATAAGGACCCTTAGTTTTGAAATGTAAATAAAACAAGTTGTTTGTGAGATTTCGACTAAATTTCAATTTCATTTGTAAGTATATTTTACGGCATTAAATATGGAATATAGCATCAAATGTCTGCCAATATCCATTCATTATAAAATGGGCCATGTCGCTAAAGTTGACTTTTTTGACGAATTTGGGTAAACTTCCAACTGCTCCAGAACCCAATCAGGCGTTGTCTGTGGTCGTTTACCTGAAGTTCCTTGGTTAGTTGGATTTTATACGGGTGCAGACATAAGGCCCGATTCAAAATTCGCCAAGTTGAAGTAGCAGAAAAGCCAAGTTCTTGTGAACAACGAGAAATAAGCTGCCTTGGGTTTTCCTGTACACTTTCACACACAGCAGCAATGTTTTCACCAGATATTGTATTTATTTTGATGACGTACAGGTAGGTGTTGGCCGATTATTTACCAAACTGGTTGACTCAAATTTGGCCACTAAACAATGAATAATCTACTCAGCAGGACAAAGTAACATATTTTGAGCGTCCCTATTGAAATACCCTTTATATGTTACAGTGAAACTGTATTCTCAGTGAAAATATATTCTTCTCCAAGCTGTCATTGAAATTAAATTTGACCGCCCTATCTTCAGCCCAACTGTGATTGTGACTGTGTTTTTCTTCGGTTTTCTTTTTATGAAAGTGACTACTTGCTGATTTCGTCTCATTGAAGCAAACCTAAATTTTAGGCCGGCAAATCATCTAATTGGGCCAATAATTTCAATGATCGTGACCAGTGAAATCATGTTGTCATACAAATCTATTACTTGATACATTTTCACTGAGAATACAGTTTAACTGTAACAAATATATTAACATTACGGCTAAGACAAGGACCGACTTTTTAAAAAAACTTTTTTTCGAATGTTAATATTGTTAATAAACAGGTTTTCGAAAAATATGTTAGTATAAATTGAATTGGTATTTACTTGGTAGAACTCCATTATAACACGGTGAGTAGCAATGTATTTTAGATTTTACATAAATTATATGATATATGGTCGATAGCTATTTCGACTTACGCCATCGTCAGAACTGTGTTTTAACATACATTTACTTGTCTAAATATACTGGTGTAGACAGGGTACACAATATATCTTCTCTTCTGTTGTATCAAACTATTTTTATATTGTTAGCTTTACACAAATTGACTTCAAAATTGATATTAAAATACCATCAAGCACTTGCAGTCGAAATCTTAAATTGTAGAAGTTATATGATTGTACACGGATATTGATTGAGTAGCATTTACTTGGTAGAACTCCATTATAATACGGTAAGAAAAATAAAAATTAAATGATATTTCAGCTTACGCCTTCGTCAGAACTAATTCAAATACAAATATATAAAATAATTTATGTAGAATTAAAATATATTGTTATTGTTGTTACCGTAGTACAAGGATATGTTATATCAGTTTATAATGCTAGCGATGAACGAAACTGGTACTGATTTCAATAAATTCAGTGTGAAATAAGTACTTAAAATGTGTTATTATTTTTATTATGTTAAATATCTTAAATAAATTTAAAAGTGGACGAATCTATTTAAGCTTTTAGTCGCCTCATATTATAATATCGTTGCCATTTCACCAAGTAATGAAAATGAACACCTTAAAAGTGAAAATCCTTTCTAAAGCTCAAATTAGCCCGTATTTCAAGGGGGTTCCAGATTCGATAATAAGCAAGAGAAAAAGCAATATAAAAAAATGATTAATGAGATATCCAGCTGTGTTGAAGCTTTTCAAAGAAATCACCCTTTTAAAAATTATAACGGCGTCACAAAAGTGGCAGGTCGCTAATTCACTTGGAGTGAGACCCTGGCTTAAGAATTAAGCACTTATTAAAAAAAGGTAAAAGAAGATAATTTTACGATTATGAAAGGCTTAAATATTTTTGCTAAATTTAATTTAGCGTTTTGATTACGTAGTTAGTAGCTTAGCATTAAAGCTCTATATAGCTTTAAATTAAGGGACAGTAATTTGCAAGATTATGAAGGATTGAGCTTTTCATTTATGGAGTAATTGTATGAAAAAATAATAAAAAAAAAATTATAGTATGAAATAAAAAAAATACTGATTATTCCACGTATTGTGTTAAAAATTGTCACACGTGTTTCGCTTCTTCGGATTTACTAGACTTATTTTAATATTCTAAAATGACATAATATAAAAATGGCGGTTGGGATTTTTCCGTTTTACGGGAAGCAAGGAGGGGTCTATGGAAACAAAACAAACAATAATTATACTACTAATGACGTTAAAATGGTAAACTTATTGAATTATAAGAAGCAATAATTTGGGAGGAGCTACACCCATTGGCAATAAATTCAGAGGCATCTTCGGACTAACTATCGCAAAGTTTGATTGAGTAATATTTAGAAATGATAAAATTACAAAATGGTGTTTTTGGGATTTTTCCTTTTTACGGAAAGCAAGGAGGGGGTTATAGAAAGTGGCGAAGCACGAGTCACAATTAGTAACACAATACGTAGAATAATCAAAGATATTTTTATTTTAACTTTGTGTAAGCCCTCAGGGAAGCACTGCTCTAAATTATCAGCAGACATGCTAAAATAAATAATTGTAAAAGTGCTTAAAGTTATATTACTATTCACCTGTTTAAAAAATCACACATTCGGATAGGAGATACAAGTTGTATAGCTTTTAGATGAAGAGCTTTCGTCTATAAAAACAATGTCGGGGCTTTCAACGAGGTGACTTTTACAGAGTGCAACGGGAACAAGATAAAACCTCTCCCCCGCCGTTTGACTTGGCCACACACTAGAGACTCCAATTCGAGTATCGAGTACTCGATACTCTAGAATATTCGTCCATTTTTCAAGTACTCGATACTCGAGTATTTTGAAAAATACTCCAATTTATTTCTAAATTTTATATTAAAAAAAATATATATATATAATGTCTAATCATTGAGTTGAACTGAGCCTGACGCATTGATTTTACTGTCAGGTTATATATATATTTTTTTTAAATGGTTTCGCCGTTGACTTTCCGATGGGTGAATTTCTACTGCTGAATTTGAACTGCTGAAATTTGAGACTTTTTATTCTATATTAATTTTAAAATATCTTTTTTACAAACAGAAATAAATGTTTTTAAAGTGTTCACTGTCAATACGTGGTGGAATGGCATTATAATAAAAATAATAAAAAAAAAATTGTACTTTTTCCACATAAAATTTATTAGATCAAGACCAGTTTCGCTCATGGCGAGCATTCATACCGCATTTCATCAGTTGACAATAACAAAGTATTAATAAAATTAAATAAGCTTATGTATTTACTTATCATCTTTTTTTATAAACAAAATTTTGAAGTACAAAAAAACATAGTACATCTGAAACTACTCGAGTACTCGGAGTATTTTCAAATTTGACTACTCGATACTCGAGAAGTTGAGATGACGAGTAATTGGAGTCTCTACCCCACACCCTCTCGCAGGGGGATGAAATGCGGTATGATTCATCAGGAGACATTGTTAGTCTAGTAACCGGAATTATATGGTGGGTGGGCACCGTAGAGGGTAGACTGGGGTAAGATTGCTCGCGGGGTAAGATTCATGCGACGTTGGTACGGGTGATTGTCGCTGGCGCATTAGACGCTCCAGTGCACTGAGAACGCATGCAATGAATTTTGTCTTCTTTCGTTTGAACATTTAAAATTAACTTTAAAATGTAAAATCTTATCTGTAATTGTTTGTGTCTTTGATTTTCTTCTGTGACATTTTCATCAGGCGTATATTTTATATTTTGCACAGGGCTGTCGACTCGGAGTTTATTTTACTATTTTATTTCATCCCACCTACATTTATCAATGCGTACTATAACAATGACCAGCACCGGTTTCGTTCACCGCGATGATTATCATCCGACGAAACATTATCACAAACAGAGTTATTTACATCATTTATCGAAGTGTTTCAGGATTAGAGTATCAAAGGGATCGAATCCCAGTTCGGACAGAATAGGGATATATGTGGTAAGATAAAATTCTGAATAACTTTAATAATTCCGCGTATTGTGTTACTAATTGTGACACGTGTTTCGCTTCCTTCAAATGCATCTTCAGACATACTATCGCAAAGGTCTGTTAAGTAATAAAGTAAGATTGATTCTAATATTCTAAAATGACAAATTGAAAAATGGAGTGCTGCATTAAAGCCATGAAGAGTGATGAGTGAGCCTCTGGAAGATGCGAAAATGTCTGTGGTGTCTAAAATTTACTCCCAAACCCGTCTGATCATAAAATAGAACGTTGTCAAAGCAATTAGCTAACCATTACTGTTAGTTATCTCCTCTTTATCCCTACTATCTTCGAAAAAACAAGTATGAGAAACTGAGTAATAAGCAGATCTTTTACATTTATTAGATCAGGACCGGTTTCGCTCATGGCCAGCATTATCAGCTGATGAAAAACAAAGATACTGAGATATTAATACAAAAGACTTTTGCATCAGTTGATAATGCTCGCTGTGAGCGAAACCGGTCCTGATCCAATATATTTAATGTGGAATAAGTACTTAAAAATGTTTTATTATTTTTATTATAATGCCATTTCTCCGAATTGACAGTGAACACCTTGAAAGTAAATTATTACAAGTCAATATTGGGAGCGGAAATGGTTTAAAAAATGAATATTACAAAACATGCACCGGAAGTAACTGACTTATAACAATGAAACCTTTTCTAATATCCTCTCCGGTGATAGATTATTTCTGTTCATCGCTTTGTAAAAGGGATGAAATCAAAAACGTTCAAAGATAAGGGTTATTTATGGCATTTCTGCCTTACATCCCTCTCAATAGATTTATTCAAGTCAATAAAGACGAATCTATTGTGGATTGAATGATATTGTTTACCGAGATGGAATTTATTTTAAATGGCAGGCTTAAAACAGGATTTTGGTGAATGTATTGATTGCAAATACCACATTTTATTTCAACAACGGGACAGATATTGATTGCACATAGATATTTTAAGCTAATGCCCAGGCGAGAGTATTATAATTAAAAGACAATTACCAATTAATGGGCACATATAACATGTATAACAAAGCACGACGATAGCATAATATGAAGCGAGTTAAAGCAAGAACAGATTAGCCACTTTTTAATTTATTGACTTACGGTGAAAAAATAGCAAAAAAATAGCAATGTATTTTAGCTATAAAACAATTATATAGTATATGATTGTTTATGGATTTCGATTGAGGGTGCTTGATGGAATTTCAATATAAAATTTGAATTATTTGAATTTTATGCTTTTCCATGAGTTTTGTCGCTAAAGATCCGGGTTTCACCTTGTGGCATCTTCAAGCTTTTCAATTGCACGGGTGTACTTTAACTGACGCGTAGTAAATTGTTTGTATGCAAAAATAAAAATATATAACTAAGTTAAATTGCTATAAATATGTTAATTAGCGAAAATTTAATGATAACGAGTTTCAATGAATTAAGTGGGTTTATTTATAATTATCGGGATTTTGAAATGTAGAATCGCAAATACTAATAACCAAATAATAACATAGGAATATCGATAAATAAATGTAGGTTTTTATCCGACCTATTATTACTGAGTTGATTGATTGCAAGTGTTTGAATTAATAATCAATGATTATAAGTGTTTGAATTAATTAAAGGGTAAAGCAATGGCGTGTTTGGAAGATTAAATGTTCGTTTAAAATCGGTATAAAATCGGTATGTCGGTCCCTGTGGTCTATTGGCAAGAGCTTTCTCCTAGCGATCTGGAGACCCGGGTTCAATTCCCGGCAAGGTCAGATTTTTTCAATTGAAAAAAAGAGATCTTGGGCTGGGTGTATGTTATTTATCGTTGATTTTTGTGCACAACTGATTTATTACTTATCATCGAGTTAATCTCGTATGACTTTCACAATTAAGAATATTTGGCGCATTGGCGTAAGCTGTAATGCCAAATATATTTTTTTTATTAAATTACCAAAAAAAAAAATCAGCCCTATTTATTTCTAATATTACTTGATAAAACAATTTATATTCGCCTTTTCAAATATAAACTAAATCAATGCCTGAATCAATCTGAATCTTGAAATTCCATCAAGCATTCTCAGTCGAAATCCTTAATTAATTATATTGTTGTTTATTAGATTAATTTTAATAACTATAAAAGAGGTTCATGATACAAAATGAAAGCTAATGTAAAAAGGAATTTACATTTTAAAAAAGTTAAAAGAGGAAAAATCAGCTCTGACATTTTTAAGGCATCACCCCCCGATTTTGTTGATCTCGTTTACTCCACCCTCCATCCCCTTGTGTTCACAATTCTTCTTTGACAGAGTACTACATAGTTTTGTACACAGGCTTGCTTGTGGGTTGCTTCGTGAGACTTTATTGATATCGGATATGGAAGAAGGGAGGGGTGGAAAAATTCATAGCCCCAGATGATTCTACGGGGGTGGATTCTGTCCTTTTGATTGCGAAAGTATCGCGATTTTAGATCAACAATATGTTCATTTATTATTTTTTCTGCACATAACCAAACTACTGTTGTCATATGATTTAGTACAGTGTTGACTAAAAGAAGTCGTTTGGCGAATTGACTTGGTAAAACTCAAAAGTGTGTCAGGAAATACATTCTCGGCTTCTGTGGTCTATTGGTAAGAGCTCTTACCTTGCAGTCAGTGAATTCGGGTCTAGAAATGTCGATTTATTAAAAATAATATATAATATTCAATCCGCGGTGCAGTGACCAACGTTCTTGTCTTCCGTGACGGACCTTATCGGTCAGAGTCTCTATACGATCAGATTTTTTCAGTCGACTTATCGCCCTATACGAAGTTATGGGTGTTATAACGCGTAACGAGAGCGATTAGCTAAATAAATAGTCCTGACCCTAGTCATCGTATCCGTTCAATCCATACTCTCTTCAAAAAAGAAAGCTTGAGCAACTGAGTAGCAAGCAGTTCTCGCAGCAAAACAAATGTTGAGACATACTCTGCAAGGAGATATTATGATGTGTTTTAATTCTACAAAGTTATTTTATATATTTATTTATAGCTTTTTAGGCTAACGCCATCGTCAGAACTATGTTTTAAGCCTGGATTTTTTCCCCCATATCCGCTCCCTATTCGGAGCACCGTGTGGCGGCCGCCACACGGTGCCTCCAAGATACTCTATCTCCCGCCAACCTCCTCGCATCTTCCCAGGTCTACCCGGCGTCCCTCAGAGCTCCCCTGAGTACGTCCTATGGATGGTCATCAGAGGCCTTCCGTGGCGTCGGGATCCATCCGGTTGATAAAAGAGGCAAGCAGAATTCAGGCTCCCCTGAGGCATCCGCAGCACATGTCCAAGCCAGGTCCATCGTCACCTATTTATTTTGGACGTAATAAGGGGCTGGTTTGTCCGCTCTCTTACCTCCGTGTTCCTGACAAAGTCAAACCACCGTACTACTAATATTCGTCGCAGGCATCTGTTTTCAAAGCACAGTATACGGTTACCCTGTGCTTTTGTGATGTGCCATTACACGCAACCGTAAAGCAGCACAGTCAGTATGCATGCATTGAATAAGTGGCACTTGGTTCTGACCGAGTACGACCGTGAGTCCCAGACTTTCCGCATTGAATTAAATGTTGCTCCAGCTATCCCTAATGGAATTCTGGATTTACTCATCTTTATATACAATTGTAGACAGGGTACACAATACATCTACTTCTCTCTTCCACTATCCTGGTTTTATATGCTAATAATAAGTCATTAAATGTGACATCTGAATTCATTAACTTCTCATATTCATAACACTTTTCACAACTCAGCGTGAGGTCCATAGAGAGGACACGGTAAAAAAATATTTTATATATTATGTACCAGCATGAAAAAGCAGTTAGTTTTAGAAACACTGGTATTCGTAAGCCCCCACGCGCCATGATTTGTTTCTCTCCCCAGGTCTTATCGTTTGAGATGCACTGCACTTTATTTTATTTCAATATTTTCCATTGCTAACGGAAGTTGTTTGTTTTTTGGCCGCTTGTAGTGTCTCCTTGTTTTCGTCGCGAGTAAGATTTGTGGTCTTCCCGAAAGTTTCTGCAGTTGGCAACACTACTTACGGGAGGAATAAATCGCGGGGAATCCTTGACATAAAGAAGCCCATATGACGTGGCATTATTGATTTGCTAAGAATGGGGATGTTTATTGTCGTATTGGCTTACAAGGCAAACGCAGGGTAATTGTAATATCGGTAAAATATATTTGGTCAATCTATTTTCAACTTTATGATTCATTTTAAAACATAAAATCCATATTTGATGATAATGTGTCAACAAATTTACAGATGGAACTTATTGAACTTCAGGGAGATTAAGTACTTAAATCATAATTTAACAACATTGCTTTGACGGATGTTTATAAATTATATTTGCTGGAAGAAAAATATGTAATTTTACGCGCGTTTGCAAGAAAATCATTTGTCATTTTGGCAGCACATATACGTGTGAACAGTTTTTTTCGAGGATGAAACATACTAAATCAAAAATTCAGGTATTTGCAACACCAATATTGAAACCAATATTGACGCAATATAAACACAATTAAGTCTCGCAATTCAAGTACAAGGCTAATCTTTTTTTTAATCAGTATACAATATTAATATTATGTCGTTCATTATATAAATAAAAAATAAATAAGAAATGGGAACATGTTTTATTGAATTAAATATTTTTTTATTATGTTTAATAATTTGGTCCGGCCTTTGACTCGGAGACAGAATGATAATTTGGCCCCAGACCTAGGAAAGGTTGACCATTCCTGTTTTGTCATTGTTTGTTAGGGTTTTTTTTTAATTTATAGCACATAATTTAACATTCTCAAAATAATCAGTTTTTACCCTCTCCTGCACAATATATAAAAATGGAGGTAGAGAATTTTCTCTGTATTAAAATTATTAATAAACAGGGCGTTGTTCACATACAGTGCGTGAAAATTTTTGTGTTTCACCTGTTTATTACAATGTGACCACTTGATGCGAGCTTCCTTGTAAATGTTATGTTTTCATTTTAGGTCATGGCTTTTTTTGTGCGACTTTCCACGAAACGCACAAACCGTACAAAAAAAGGAGTACATGTACATACAGTGATTTACATGATTTAAAACATTATGTGATCATATATTAGAAGATAGTATTTATGTAAATATGTTTAATATATAAGAAAAAAAAAATGTTTCAGGAACGGTGAAGTACCTCTTCCTGCTGATTCAATTAAAAAATAATCCAACAACTAAGAATTTTAAAAAAAATTCATCATTATCTGGATATCAGACCAAATAAAGCAAACCCATTTGAATAAAAAAAAAATGCCCGTGACAGTTTTAGCACTATCAACTCTTTTTGTTTTTGCATATTAATTTGCAACACATCTAATCGGGCGTCTCAACGAACGAGACCTTAGCAGTCAACGGGTTAATAAAAGAAATAATTTTGTTTGAAAACATGTACATACCTGACTTAGGCTGTCTCTGTAATTCCCAGCTGGTATTGGTCTAAAATGGTCTTTTTCCAGGTCACTATTCACTCTCAAATCACCAGCATTACTTCCTTCGTCTT
The DNA here is from genome assembly GCA_028554975.1 of Himalopsyche kuldschensis. Classification (NCBI taxonomy): domain Eukaryota; kingdom Metazoa; phylum Arthropoda; class Insecta; order Trichoptera; family Rhyacophilidae; genus Himalopsyche; species Himalopsyche kuldschensis. The sequence goes on along the minus strand of JAHFWI010000064.1, from coordinate 2,285,883 downwards.
TCTTAGCAATGCCTCCACCAAACAGATCAACCCTAAAACTTTTCAACTTTTCACTTGGTCTTCCATCGACTTCATCTTTTTTGCTGGCTTGTTTCAGCTCGAATTTTTCCCTCAGTCTTTCTGCTCTAGATTTATCTTCCTCTTTCAATTCGAATCCAAAATTTCTTCCATCTACTTCATCGGCTTTCTTCAGATTATCTTCAGCATTATATATATTATCGTTATCATTTTTGGTAGTTTGTTTCACATCATATGCTTGACTGTAGATCTTCTGCTGATCCGTTCTGCATTTGTCCCTGTCCGGGCTTTGATTTCCTCGCTGTAAGATGCTAGGCTTTTTGAAAGAGTGTGGTGTTCTAGAATCCTTGATGAGAAACTGTTCGTCGTCTTCAGTGCTGTGGTCTTCTTGGCCGCGGTCAGAGTCTGGTGCAGTTCGCCAGCCGACGCCTTGGATATGGGGCTCAAGGAATGATGAACTCCTGCAAAAATGAAAGACACAGGTTTTAGGTTTCGTGAGAAATATGTCAAAAGAAAAGCAATTAGTGAGCTAAGAGGCTTTGAATCCATGGGCTTAAGGAGAGAAGCTATTGAAAAATTGTGTTCGGTAATTGGTGAGATATCTGAAACTTTCATTTATCATACGTTTATTTATTATCAGTGTGAGAAAAATGATCAAAATCGAGAAAAATACATATTATTATTCGTTGATTCAAACTGAAAGTGAACTAAGCTGTTGACTACTCGTTACCTTACTTTGAAATGTTCTAATTGACATTTTGCCTAAAATGACCCTTTGGTCGGAAAAGCTTGTATTTACCGCATTATATCATATATTATATATGAATTTCAGAAAAATCTATGGTTGAATAACGGATTAAGTACATTATTAGTTGCATCTGCACAGTTTTTTTACTAAATTTATTTCATCAGGACCGGTTTCGCTCATGGCGAGCATTATCAACTGATAAGGAATACAATAAAACAGTGGTATTTATGCAAAAGTTAAGTACGAAAACAATTGGTAAAACAACTAAGCAAATAAATTGAAGCAAATTACAAGAAATAATTTGCTTGTAATTTGCTTTAATTAATTTTTTTAATTGTTATTATAATGCCTTTCCACCAAGTATTGACAGTGAACACCTTAAAAGTGATAAATTTATTTGAAAAAGTTCTAAGATTGTCATCATTATTTCCATCATTAGATCTTAAAGATTATTATTTCTCAGCAAGAGTTGTGAAAAATATTCTTAAATTACGTAATTTGAAACAATTTTACTTGCTCATTGTTACAAGTGAATTTGAATCAATCGAATCTTCAAATGCGCATATCTCAAAACAGTGTCAAGAGCAGTTGGAACCATTACAAAGTAAGGTGTCGTACTAGGCCTGACGATGTCTTCAATAAGTTAATATTAAACTCACTCATTTCCATCGATGAGAATTTTCCATTTCATTATCAAAGTATTTCCTTATATAAAGAATACTAAACGGATATCATATTTCAATAAGAAAATAATTTACCAAAAACAAAACGACTTTGCAGTGCTTCCCAAACTTTAAAAAGACCGCACCAAAGTTTTTTTGGTATTAGGGAAACCCTCGACAAAGTTGAAGGCGCTGGGAAACAAAAACAGGACAAGACAATTGCGAGGGAGTGGTTGCTAAGATGGGAAAGAAAGGAAAACGGCTAACCGGGATTCATAACTCAAATAAAGTTCACAAAAGTTTAGGGTACACTGCATTTGAGATTCTCAAAATGTGGTACGATTTGTGAAATGAAAAAATGTGACAGAACAAAACGATTTAACCGAATTGCTTGACTGCTGCTTTTTGCTTTTTGGTGTGTTTATCTTTAATCAGTTGATATATTTTTGCAATTGACAAACTGTCCTTTGTGATTTAATTCACAATGTGTCGGTATCTAAATCAAAAATAAAGCAGGAACATACGCCATTTCATGAAGTATGAATTAGTGTATTCCACAAAAAACTTATAACATCAGTGGCCATGTGTCCATTTTTATTCCGTTATTATTTTTACAAATTCGACGTTTATTTGAATAATCATATTTTTGTCAAATTTTAATTTTGTCTTTTTACGTGAGCTTTGTCGCAAACAGCACGGTTTTTGCCTTTCGACATTTTTAAGAATTTAATGGATAGCTTGGCATCAGGAATGAATTTGAACTGAGATGCCCGTATGAGATGTCAGCTAAAGGTCATTATTGAAATATCTGAAGATGCAGAATGGCAAAACCATGGTCATCAGGAATATAAGTAATGGCAAAATACAAAAGTTTCAAATTAGATACAAATATTGTAATTAAAATAAACGTCTCATTGCAAAGAACCATTAAACGAATAAAAATATACACATGGTTATTGATGTTATCGGTTTTTGAGTGGAATTCATATGTAATTGCAAACTATGTTAAATGAATTATGCTGCCGTATAAAATTTTGTTTTAGATATCGTCACAATGTGAACTGTTAAAACCACTTCAGTACCACAACTACCGCACGACTTCTAAAAAATCCTTTTTTAACAAGATTGACTGACGACAGAAGTACCATGTTTTAAGAGACAGTGTATATGTTACAGTGAAAATGTATCAAGTAATAGATTGGTATGACAACATGATTTCACTGGTCACGATCATTGAAATTATTGTCCCAAGTCGATGATTTGCCAGCCTAGAATTTTGGTTTTCTTTAATGAAACAAAATCAGAAAGTAGTCCCTTTCATAAAAAAAACCAAATAAAAACACAGAAAAACATAAGGCTGGAGATAGGGCGGTCAAATTTAACTGACAGCTTGGAGAAGAACACCTCACTGAAACATATATGTATAATATGTCACTAGATATGAAAAGAAAAATGTCATTATAGTTCTTACAGGAAGAATTTTTAAATATATTTTACAATATTTATGTCAGTATGAGCGACGTCCGTACGCGGCGGCAACCTGTGGCCTTACGTTACTGAAGCGGAATCGCAAAGGAAATTAAAAACAACTTTGTCAACTAAATCAACAATTTCCAGGAGATTCCTACCTCTTTAGACATCCTTTTCCTAACCCTGAATTCAAATATTTATTTATCCTAGCATTAGCTTGGAAAGGGTTTATGGCTTGTTTTGAAGGGGCGCAGTAACATAAACATTTGACGGTAAGTGTGTTGTGGTTCCTCGACCGGCTTTACTTTGCACTTCTTAATGCCTCCTCATAATGATACAAACTAGAACCATTTGTCGGATCTTTCCCGTAAAAATTGGGTGGTTCAAATACAAAGAGTATTTTTAATAATGTTTAATAAAGAAATTTTGCAGATTCACTGCTTATGAATGCGATATTCACTTTGATTTGAAGATTTAGGAATTGAGTCACTGTTACGCATTTATTTCACACGTTTGTCATCTCGTAAACGGGGTGTGGAGAAAGCGATTAGTTTACTATTCATCACATTGTAAAGTAATCAGTTCAATATCAATTTTATTATAAATACATAAAGCACATTTTCAAGGTGTGTTTCCAAGTGTATTAAAATAATGATCAGTTGATGACCAAAACCGGTCCTGGTCTTTATTAGAAAACACTTGGAAGTAGTATTACGAAAGGTAAATCATTTGTATTAAAATATAACTAAAATTGATTGCTATTTTTTAACCGTTTTGTAATGGAGTTCTACCAAGTTAATGCCAATTCAATATGTATATGAATAAAATATTATGAAAGGTGTTTTGTTTATTTTAACACCTGAAAAGGTATCAATATTATTGTTTATAAAATGAACGGTGATTGATCAAAATACTTCTGAGAAATGAAATATGTATGTTTATAATTTTAGCAGCGTCAAAATTCTTGCATGCTTACGAAAGTCTATTTTTTAAAAAAAAGAGTGGTAAATGGTGAATATTTTACTTAAAATAATAAACCCATGCACAAAGAGAAGTTTTATTGTACGAGAGTATTAACTATTATAATCAATATCTAATATTTAATTTTCTTGAAACAGTCCATTGATATTGAACTACCTGTTGAAATGTCTAAGACTGCATAAAATAGCTCCCTTTTGAAGAAAGACACCTCCAGAAGCATTTCAATACATCAAGAGCTCAACATACCCGTTTAGCAAATTACCACAACTAAAACTTCCCACATTTTCCACTTGCAGTTGCAATAAGTATCACCAAAGAAAAACTAAATGACTGTGCAGCCAGTTTGAAGAAAACGTAATTATGGAATTGCACAAACTTGGGAAAAGGAGCTCAACGTCAGTTACATACATTGAAATATACTGTTAATTTATAGCCTCCAACAATTTTAATATTCAAAAATAGAATTTAAAAAAATGTATTATTCGAATATCGAACATTAAAAAAAAGTGTTATTCGAATATTGAATATTAAAAAAGAGTATTGTTCGAAGACGAATATTGGTAAGCGTTTTAGCTTCCGTGACGAACCGTCCGAGTTAGATTCCCGATAGGAGCAGATTTTTTCAGTCATTAAATCGATTCTGGTCGATGGGTGCTTGTGTGATTAAGAATCCCTTCCCATCCTTCCGACCCAATAAGCGGCGCGCAGCGAAAGCGGTTGGCTAATCAATAGTCCTGTCCTAGTCCTCGTACCTTTTCATTCCCCTCTACTTTTCGAAAAAGAGAGGTTGAGCAACTGATGAAGTTGAGAGCGGACATGGTAAAAAAAAAATTGTTCGATTAATAAAGTGTATGAATTTTGTCACGTATAATAATTATTATTTCATATTTCTCTCGAGACGTAATAGTTGTTAACACATCAAGTCTAACATGTCAAATTACAAGCTTAAATAAAAGCAACATAATTATTTTTTAGATTTGGTAATAGTCGTAGGAAAACAACTTTAATGTGTCACAAAAAGAGAGAAACAGATAATTTAAAATGTGAACATGGTGTCATCTCATCTCACCAACAACTTTAAGTTTTATAATATTCTAATTGATTCTTATATTCTAAAATGATAAATAACAAACATGGAGTTTGGGTTTTTTCCTTTTTACGGGAAGCGAGGAGGTGATGATAGAAAGAAAATATTTATATTCTGACTGACGAAAACATTACAAAATTATTAATTGATGAGATTCAATCTATTAGGAAGGGGTTAAGCCCATTGAAAATAAATTTAGCAGTGGCGAAAAACATGCTATATATGCTATATCTATTTAGGATATTATTTCATAATAATTCCGAAATGTTGACACTCTATTTATTAAATTCACTTATTGTGATTTTTACATAGTAGAAGATCATTCAGTCTTAATTGATTTTTGATGTATTGCTAATAGGTCTTCAACATTTTAATTATAGTCTATCTGATTGTATTTTGCTTCAATTTATTTGCTTAGTTGTACTACCAATTGGCCGTCATGACTCATGATAATGGCCAGAGTCATCAATTAAATCACATGATTTTGTTCAGGGCCATCACTTCTTTTAACGCAGAGTCATCATTATGTAAAAAAAAATCGAAAAAAAAATCGCGAAAAAGGGACAGGGTGAATTTTTATTTGTTTAATTTATGTATCGTGTTTATTTTTAAATTGAATGGCTGACCCCAGGGACAATTTCTGGATCAGTCATAGCAGTAAAGCAGTTCATCAAATGAAGTTTGTATCTATTATATTTTCTATCTAACGATAATAGCCAGCAAAGTTGTCAATTTTACCCATACTCTAGAATAGCCCTAAATCATCGTGACTCATAAATAAAAGAAAAATCAATAATCAAAAGCCACCATGACTCAGCAGATAAAAACCATTACTTCCTTTCATAACAAGACAAAGTCTACCCCATATCGTTATCTTTTCCTCGCTAAAGCGAAGGCAAGTCGAGCGTCGGGCCTCCACGACAATTGTGTTCCCTTTTTAATGGCCCAATAAAGCCAGATGATAGCCCCGGCGGTGAAACCGATGGCCTGGGGTTCTCGGCCTAATTGTTTCTTATAGGACTTAACGCGGGGAAAGAGTCTCAAACAGCCACTACGTCTTCGAGACCTCGTTACCAGAGTGATTCGTATAATGTGAGAGGAGGTGATCTTTGAATTGTTTATGTGCCAAATTTTTGAATGGCAATTTTCTTTTGATGTACTCGGTGATAAAAAAAACCCTGACACTTCGCTTGAAGTGTGGGAAGGGATTTTCAACAACACAAACACCCATGCATTTGAACAGATTTATCGACTGAAAAAATCCGCTCGTACCGGGAATCGAGCCCGGACGGTCCAGCACGCAAGCCAACAACGTTGAACAACACTGCGCCACGGACCGGACAATTAGTTACACAATACGTGGAATAATCAAAGTTATTTTAAATATTATATTAAACTAGCCGATACCCGGCAAGCGTTGCAATGCCACTCAAAGAAAGTAAGTGTTTGTGTTTATTGAACTGCTTTCGGATGCATAATATTTTAGATAAATAATTCCGATTTAATTTCACTAATGTTGATTGATGATATTTACCGTTTGACGTCTGCTGTTTGTCTTTTACCGATTGTCTATTTGTCAACACACGCGCCACCTATGTTTATAACCTTTGCGCAAGTGCAACATGAGTTGTTAAAATGAACGGTATGGCAGCGCATAAAATATGAATAAACATTGATTTTTATATAAAAGACCTACTGTTAGCTAATTTAATTATGCCAAAAACCTCCGCGCAAGTGCAAGCAAAAAGTTTGGCAAAGTTTCACTGCGATCGGAAGAACGGTATGGTAGCGCATAGGGTGCAAACAAATAGACACAAATTGATTTTTATACACAAGATTTTATACTAAGTTGTTCGTTTAAAATCGGTCAATAAGGCTCAGCTTGAAAGTTTACCAATTTTAAACGTATACATAACGCATATATGTATATGTTACAGTGAAACTGTATTCTCAGTGAAAATGTATTAAGTAAAAGATTTGTATGACAACATGATTTCACTGGTCACGATCATTGAATTTATTGGCCCAAGTCGATGATTTGCTTCCTTTTTTCCTTCGGGCACCAGACTCCAAAGTCACGTAGGCAGCCACCGACTTCGGCATGAAAGTAAATTATACTAAAACATTCTTAAATTAGATAAACTTTACGAAGTACCGGGGGCTCGGCATCACGAAGACACGTTAACTTTCCAATGAATACAACCCGGGTTAAACTATGCAATTCAATTAACCGGGATAGTGGTTTTGATGAACATAATAAGTAAATACAACTGTTGAGAAGCTTAGAATATCTAAGGGAAAATTGTTTTGAAGTCGCTTGATACAATAAAATCTAATATAATAATTAGTATATTGCATCGTGTTGAAGATGTTCAGTAGGTGATCGGAAGCCGCTTCTATATTTTTTTTTATTATTAATGATGGCTTGATGTAAGTTGAAAAAGCTTGCGACGTGCGAAACCGGTACTAATCTTGAAAAATAAAATGATAATTTCCAATAGAAGTTTCCTAGGATAAACACTTCTTAATATACAAATGAACAATTCTTGCTTCATTACTTAAGCAGACTTTGCGAAAGTAAGTCCGACGCTGCCTCTGGAAGAGGGGCGAAACACGTGTCACGGTTGGTAGCACAATACGTGGAATAATCAAAGTTATTTGAAATTTTATATGAAAATAACATTGGTTATTCTACGTTATTCTAGGCATCTTCGGGTTTACTATCGCAAAATTTGCTTAAGTAAATTCTTACTCTATTGATTGAGTTGGCGTTTAATTGGTAGAACTCCATTAAAATACGGTGAGAAAAATAAAGTTCATAAATATAAAATAAAGGAAAATAAATTGTTCTGACGATGGCGTAAGCCGAAATAGCTATCTAAATTTGCTTAAGCAAATTCTTACTCAATTGATTGAGTTGGCGTTTCCTTGGTAGAACTCCATTATAAAACGGTGAGAAAAATAAAGTTTATAAATATAAAGTAAAGGAAAATATTTTTTTCTGACGATGGCGTAAGCCGAAATAGCTATCAAAAAATATATACAATAATTTCTGTAGAATTAAAATACATTAATATTTTTCTCACCGTATTCAATTCTTATTCAGTTGCAAAACACGTCCTTGAAAGGAGTAGATATATAAATGTAGAACTAGTGGTTGGTTAGGTTAGGTTAGGTTAGGTAAGGTTAGGTTAGGTTAGGTTGGGTTAGGTAAGGTAAGGTAAGGTTAGGTGAGGTTAGGTTAGGTTAGGTAAGGTTAGGTTAGGTAAGGTTAGGTTAGCCGTTCTCACTGCGTTCCGTTTTTTATGATCAGATGAGGTTGGGAGGAGTTTAAGACAAGACATACATCCGTTTCTCGGACTAGAAATCAGCAATTCGATTGTAAAAGGAAATTGCCCGGGATCTGGGATTTGAGCCCAGAAATCCGTAACCGAAGCCAACGACGCTGACATTACGACAACTTTCTTTGAAACGGTTCTAACTGCTCTTGACACTGTTTGAGATATGAGCGTTTAGTTTCGATTGATTAAAATTCAGGTGTAGCAGAGAGCATGTAAAAATGTTTATATTACTTATTTGAAACATATTTTTTCACAAGAACTCTTTCTGAAAAATAATCAGCCGAAAGATCTAATGGTGAAAATACTGATGACAAACATTTTCATTTTTATTTTTGATGTCAAATAAATTTACTAAAAAAGTGTGACTCGGTTATTCAACCATTGATAATTCTGAAATTCATGATAGATTGCGGTAAATACAAACTTTTCCAACCAAAAGATCATTTAAGACAAAAATGTAAATTAGAACTTTTTCAAAGTAAGGTAACAATTAGACACAACATATGAAATAAAAATATAAATACTGAAACATTGAAATTTTATTCAGATACTATTCGCCGAAACTTAGGGTCGAATATTGCCTAAATGCATGGATTTCTTAATTCAAAACTTTTATCATCGTCTAATGCAAGTTACGTTTGGAGTCCATATGCTCTATATTGGAAGCGGAAACGGTTGCACGATAAAAAAAACCGATCATCAGCAACACATCTCAGAATTACAATTACTATGGATAGAATTCTAACTCGAATCGACAGAGTCGTCTCAAAAAAAAGAGACAGAATTAACCCAAGACGATCTAGCGAGACAATCAATTATCTTCCCCTGGTGGGTTACGCTCTAGTGACGATACGCTGCAATGATGGCACGTGCGATCGAAATGGATTGTAGGCCAGGACCGTAACGCGTCATCAGCTTAGAGATCGCGATACCGGACGATGATCACGGTATTCCATATTGAATAAGGAATATCGGTATTAACAATAAATGTGTTATTATTTTCGTTTCAATTGAGTATTTCGACTGAAGGTGCTTGGTGGAATTTAAATATAAAATTTGAATCGTTTGAACTTTGTACTTTTCCACGAGTTTTGTCGACTCGGGTTTCGCTTTTTGTCATATTCGAGCATTTCAATCAGGTCGGATAAAACCCACGAATTATTTATCGACATTTCTATGTTTTTATTTGATAATAAGTATTTGCGATACATTCAAAATACGCGATAATCATAAATAACCCACATTATTCATTGAAATTCATTTTCGCTAATTCATATAAATTACGTAAATAACAATAAAGTGATCTACTTTTATTTTTGTAAATCGATACAAACTGTTTACTACGCGTCAAATACTTGAAATGCCCGAAGATGCCGAAAGGCGAAATCGAGGTCGTTAACGACAAAACTCATGGAAAAGTACACAATTCAAATGATTCAAATATTTTCTTTTATCACTTGATTTCCCATGTAGTAGTGATAAACGATTGAGCCATTGAATGTCAAGATGAAGGTGTCAATATTATACAGTTTCCAAGCATAGTAACACTTTAACATGGCGAAAAAAGGCATTGATAAATCAACTAAAAAGTTATGTCCGTACTGGGACTCGAGTAGAGACTCCAATTCGAGTATAGAATACTCGATATTTGAGAATACACGTCATACTCAATCTAACTCCCGTGCTGCTAACACCTCTCTGGAGCCGATCAAGTTCTACCTAACCATTGACTTCACACCGGTTAAGCGTTCTGTTATCATTACGCTTCAACCACAGATCATCGAAACTGCCGAAAATTCTACTGCGAGATTTAATTATCATATTTAAATCGCACCGAATTTGAGAAACACGAAGACCACGCCCCCCTCAGCTTGCAGCCAATCCGGACACCGCAATAACCAGCATTCAGTTGACGATTTCTCACCACTTCATCACTGGACACCGGCCAACGCGAACCACTGACTGCCGCTGTAGACTACACCTGCCCTCCAATACTGCTCAGCCGATCTTTCTGCCAGCGCACCTGTTCGTTCGCATCACTTCTCGATTGTGCCCCGAATTGTTTTTTACGTTAACTGACGTTTTATCGGACGCCAGTTTTCCGCGAATCAATCCGTGGGCTCACGTGAGAGTGTGTTGCCGACGCCAGTGACCGCTCGCCTAAGGATCGCAGCAACCGCCCCACCCTCCTCACAATTGTCAGCAATGGCAAATTTCCCACCCCGTCCGCGGAAATCGCGCAGTGTATCCGTGACTTGCGAACAACAATCACGGAATCAACTGACGATGCCGCCGCCGATAGCCGAGTGTACTTAATCATGTGCACTATTTTTCAGAACCTCGTCGCTGAGAAGTTCAACCTGGGAGATAACGGACCCCCGCCCTCACCCGACCGCCTCATCAACCCCGACGCTCTCTTCATCAACTTCGACACCGAAGACAGCAACCCCGCAGACCCCTGGCACCCCCAGCAGCGAAGAAAGACGACGACATTACCGCAGACCACTACCCGTCATTACCGACACCATCAGCCACCCGCTTCACAGACGACGACGGATTCACAGCCGTCAAAGGAAAGAAGCGACCAAGGACGCCGACATCACCGTTGCAAAACGACGTGCGATCCCCTCCTGCCAAGCTCATCATGACGGCACCTGATCCACACCTGACACCAGCCATCGCACCTGCCGACAAGACCAGCACCGCTCCAAAACCTTATTCATCAGCCATCTTACCGATCATAATCCACTCCAAAACAGACTTCCAAGTGCTTCGTAAGGATCTCCACCTTGCCGGAATACCCGTCCGTGCGAGGGACCTCCTCGATGGAACGCGGATCGAACCGGTATCGATAGACGACTACCGGTTCATGGTACGCGCAATGGAGAAGAGGAACATGGACTTTAACTCCTACACCTTGCCGGAGAACAAGACGCTAAAGCTTGTGATCCGTGGACTGCCCGCCGAAATCGCGGTCGGCGACATCCACGAAACATTGACTTCGATGGAATACGAGATCAAAAACGTACAGCGGATGTACCGTAACCGAACACGTGAACCGCTAAACCTAGTGCTGATTGACGCGGCGAAAACGAAGAGATCTCAAGATCTCTTCAACATAGACCTGATAATGGACTACGAGGTGACAGTGGAGAACCTCCGACCAAGGACCGGTCCCAGCCAGTGCCACAACTGCCAGCGATTTGGACACTCCAGTAGCTCCTGCCACGCACAACCAAAATGCCGGAAGTGCGCTAGCAGGCACGCATCGTACGACTGTCCAAACTCCCTAGACGCCCCTCGCAAATGTGCCAACTGCGGCCGAGACCACTCAGCCTCTGATATCAGATGCGAGAAGCATCCCGGCTTCAACCGCCCGACCTACAGCACCCGAAAATGGCCACAAAGGAACATGCGAACATCGGAGGAGTTCACGAGGCGAACCCGCTCCAACAACGACGACCAGTTCCTCCACACCCAGCAGCAGTACCAGTATCAGCAGCAGTACGATCAGCAGTACGAGCAGCAGTACCAGCGACAGTGCCAGCAGCAGCACCAGCGACAAAACTACCGGGACCAGCATCAACACCAGGCGCAACAACAGAACCAGCTGAACCGGCCACAGACATACGCCAATAAGGTTAGAAACCACTCCCGACTTCCCTCCCAACACACTACACCCACACTCGCCGACACCACCGCGTCAAACACCGACACACCAACTCAAGCCAGGCTTAAGCAAGGCTTGCTCTTAATTAACCAGATTTTACTTGAATCCTACAATGTCAAGAGTAAACGTAAAGTAACTTCCTTTCAGACAGCTTTCTGGAACGCCAACTGTCAACTCCGCTCAGATAGAGCGGAGATAGAGATTTTCTTACGAACCCACGACATCGACGTATTCCTTGTCAGTGAATCGGGCCTTAAGCCATGTCACACGTACAATCTCGCGAATTACACCACACACAGAAACGATAGACTCCATAAAAAAGGCGGCGGCACCGCCATTTTTGTAAAATCCTGCATAGACCATTGCGTAGCCCTGCCGGTCGCAAACGCAACACCTTCCGACATAGAATCCACCGCGATCGTCATATCATCGTCAAACGCCGGCCTAATCCGCATCGTATCGGTATACGCCCCACCTTCCACAACCATGACAACAGCAGACTTAAACAACCTGCTGGATGTAAACTTCCCAGCGACTATCCTCGCTGGAGACTTCAACGCCAAACACCGGAACTGGCACAGTCGCCTCACGAACCCGAAGGGGGAAATTCTCAATCAGTTCGCGATCGATAATCAAGCAACGATAGTAGCTCCATTCGAGCCGACAATATATCACGTCCCAACCAAAACGGCGGACGTACTAGATTTCGCAATGTTGTTCGACATCCCACACGCCCCGCAGATAAAAAGTAGTCGACGAATTAAACTCAGACCACCGACCCGTACTCCTGTACCTAGGAGACCTAACGGACCCACTCGCGATCGTTCAAAATAACTCCAATTCCCGCACTTCGTGGGAAGATTTCGAACAACACTTATCTGATAATTTAACGCCGACTCCATGTCTCGCTAACCCCGCAGACATCGACATCGCAGTTAAAAACCTGACGGACGCTATACTCGCCGCGAAAGCGTCCGCCTCATCCCCCATCCCTACGGTAGGGCACAGACCTGACGTCCCGATCAGAATTAGAAACCTGATCACTCAGAAAAATCGCGCTAAAAAAGAATGGCAGCGCCATTATAACCCGACAGCCCGCTCGGAATACTTTCGCTTAACCGCGCTAGTAAAGCGGGAAACTAAAGCCCAGAGAGAGAAATCTTTTAACGACTACCTCGCCGAATTAGAAAAAGGCAGCCATCCCTACTGGATTCTCAGTAAGATACTGAGAACCCGGAAGAATCCGATCACTCCGATTATCGGACCGAACGGACCAGTTTATTCAGTCGATGAAAAATGCGAAACGTTCGCAGATTCCATCGAAAAACAATTCTCACCTAACGCGATAGATGCAAACGACCGCGCTCTAACAAAGCGCGTGAAATGCATAACCGAAAAATACAGGACCATCATTAGAGAAATTCCGACCCTCCCCCCCACACCTATCGAACCCGCGACCACGGGCGAAATAGAGACGCGAATAAAACACCTGGCAAACCGTAAAGCACCCGGCTGCGACGGCATTTCCCATAAGGCGCTCAAACACTTACCTGAAAAGGGAGTGTTAGAGCTGACCAACATTTTCAACGCTTGCCTGAAAATGCATCATTTCCCATCCGATTGGAAAATGGCGGACGTGATTTTAATCCCTAAACCGGGCAAAAATCACCAACTTCCCGAAAACCACAGACCGATTAGTCTACTCCCGTCAATGAGTAAACTACTCGAAAGGGTCATCAAATCTAGATTAGAAGAATTCGTTCGGAACAAAAACCTCATCCCGGATGAGCAGCACGGGTTCCGAGCGCTTCATTCCACCAACCACCAGCTGCTCCGGGTAGCAGACTATATCACAGAAGGCTTTAACCGCCGACTGTTCACCTCTGGCCTGTTTTTAGACATATCCAAAGCCTTCGACAAGGTTTGGATAGAAGGATTAGTTGTCAAACTTAGCGAGGCCGGCCTCGACACACCGATGTTGAAACTGATCAACTCGTTCCTCACCGATCGACAATTCCGCGTAAAGCTTCACGGGGAAAAGTCATCCACCCGCATTCCGACGGCGGGCGTTCCTCAGGGAGCAGCGCTCTCCCCTCTGCTGTACAATCTGTACACGCACGACATCCCGATTCCTGCGAAAGAATCGCAATGTATCCCTCGCGCAGTATGCCGACGATACTGCGATCCTTTCGCAATCTCTCAACCGCAACAGAGCTTCTCTCATCACACAGCTGGCAGGCAGCAAGATCGCCCTTTGGTGCAAAGACTGGCGCATCAAACTTAACGCGGAAAAAAGCACGGCAATTACGTTTTCCCGTCGCACCAACAGACATACAGCTAGAATCAAACCGATCTGCGTAAACGGCAAGAAAATCCCGTTTTCCGACACGGTAAAATATCTTGGCCTTACGCTCGATAAGAGACTTGAATTCACCGCGCACGTTGAACTCAAGCGCCGCCAGGCAAACCAGGTCTCGGGTCGATTAAACCCTATGATCGGCAGACAGAGCAAGCTAGGCCTTAAAAGCAAGCTGCTCTTGTACACTGCCATTACACGCCCGATTATGACGTACGGCTACCAAGTTTGGGGACATTCCAACCCCAATCACGTCGCTAAGCTTCACGTGATTCAGAGCAGATCACTTCGGAAAATAACAAACGCCCCGTGGTATGTGCGCACCACCACACTAGAACGCGATTTAAAGATAGATTCTCTCGAAGAGCACACTCAGAAACTCGCGCAAAAATTTGCCACAGACATTGAAAATCACCCAAATCCCACGATAAAAGCACTCTCACGATATTACGTTAAATTCGCACACATACATCACCCTAGGCCTCTCGACGTCCTACGTCGAGACCCGCCCTAGCTAGCCTTACCCTTACCCTCCCATCCAGCATCCGACCAAACCTGGCCGACGTCGCGTGACCCGGACCAGCAAGAAACAGATCTCATCTCGACTCCCGGAGAAGAAGAGAGAACTTCCAGACCACATGGCACCCAGAGCTTTTGACCTCCTCTCGAGTCTAAATAACAAAAAAAAGAGGGCAAAAAAGAAAATAGATGTCAGCTGCATAACACAGCTGACATGAATATTATAAAAAATATAATAAATAACATAGCCCCAATTAAAACTATAAAACAAAAAATTTCCACTCGAGGTTATTGCATCACCGCTCTGGGCGACCACCCTCAAGAAATCGACACAATCTCACCACCCCAACAACAACACAGATGAAAGGGATTAGGCTAACGCCCAAGTCCCCGTTAAAGTGGCCCCTACAAAAGTCAAAAGTCAAAAGTCAAGAGAATACACGTTCATTTTTTAAGTAGTTGATACTCGCTGACTATGCAATGCGAGTTTTTTGTAACTTTTGCTTTGGGTCGTGCTGACTTATCTTATCGATGACTGGTTTATGACGACAAGAGACAAAATAAAAAATTGAGAATTAAAATTCAAAGCTTCAAACCAATTTTAAATTTGAGACGTTTACTTCACTAATATTTATTAAATATAAATAAATGTATTAATGAAATTAAATAAGCTTTTCATCTGCTTATATATGTTACAGTAAAACTGTATTCTCAGTGAAAATAAATTCTTCTCCAAGCTGTCATTGAAATGAAATTTGACCACCCTATCTTCAGCCCAATGTTTGTCTAAGTTTTTCTTTGGTTCTCTTTTTATGACAGGGACTACTTGTTGATTTTGCTTCATTGAAG
Organism: Himalopsyche kuldschensis; assembly: GCA_028554975.1. Lineage (NCBI taxonomy): Eukaryota > Metazoa > Arthropoda > Insecta > Trichoptera > Rhyacophilidae > Himalopsyche > Himalopsyche kuldschensis. Next base: position 2,270,182 of record JAHFWI010000064.1, on the reverse strand, counting down.
CAAACCAAAATTTTTGGCCGGCAAATCATCGACTTAGGCCAATAATTTCAATGATCGTTACCATTGAAATCATGTTGTCATACAAATCTATTAATTGATACATTTTCACTGAGAACACAGTTTCACTGTAACATATACACAAATTTGATATAATAGTAAATATTTAAAACTTTTACCACTCGATACTCGAGTAGTTGTGTGGTCGAGTAATTGGAGACTCTAGACTCGAGCCCGTGATGTCCGTCACAGAAGCAGACCACTGCACCACGGACCCGACTTGCCGGGGTGCATGCGTTAGTTTCGTGTTGTATAATAGTCTTCCAACAAGACTTTAGTAAACGTTCTAGTGAGTTTCACCCATTTGTTGCAGGAATTTACGGACCGGAACCGAATCCATTTCGTAAAATGCAAGAGGTGAGTTTCTTCACCTTTAACCCAACGGAATGTGTAACGGTCGACCGAGTGTACCTCCCACTTTGAACTACCAGATGTTCAGAAACAAACAATCACCACTGTCTCAAAAATTGTAATAGTGAACACACAACAAAGCAATTACTAAGCAGATATATCACTCGGTCCGCGGTGCAGTGGTCAACGTCGTTGGCTACCGTGTCGGACCCCCCAGGTTCGATTCCCGGTACGAGCAGATTTTTTCAATATGCCCCGTTCAAAGACTGAACTGCTTAGCTTTGAATCGTTTGAATTTTGTATTTTTCCATGTGAATTTTGTATATATGGTGATGATGTTAATATTCGTATACATCCGTGCACTTGAAATGCCTAAAATACTTGAAAATTATGATGTTAGAACAGAAAAGAATATTGTACCTATTGTGCACCTTGTCTACAACAGTATATATACATAGATAAGTAAATGCATGTTTAAACATAGTTCTGACGATGAAGTAAGACGAAATAGTTATCAGCAAATATATAAAACAATTTCTGTAGAGCAAAAATACATTGTTTTAATGGAGTTCTACCAAGTAAATGCCAATTCAATCAATTGTTTTATATTCAAAATATGAGTCTGCACGTTGCCTTTTAGAGTTTCCCAAAAATACCAAACGACCAAGGGAATTCTTTTAATGCTTTATAATATTAAATAATCAATGTTAGCGTGGTTATCAATGGTGGTAAGTGATGTTAAAAACACCGCGTGGGAGAAGATTGCACTGCAGACAGTCTCCGGTGCAGACGGAAGGGTAGTGTGGTTTGAATTGTCTGCTAAATCCACAAATTGCGATCCGATTTACAGATTTATCGGAGAGTTGAACGGTAGACATGACTTCAACACCACGCTATACATAAATCCAAAACAGAAGTTCTATTTTACTAAGGTACGTAAAAATTCAAGAAAATAAATATTACGATATTTTCTAAACAAGTTTATTTTATAAAAACTTTTTGTACGATATCTGCTTATTACTCAGTTGATCAATCTCTATTTTCCGAAGACAGAAGGGATCGGGCTATTTATTTAGATATACTTATTTATTGGAAAAAGAAAACTACAATGCATGGCATTATAGCTAATGCCAATGCGCCATGGATTTTGAAGTATTATAAATATGTATATAACATCCGTGCACTTGAAATGCCTGAAGATGCAGAAAGGCGAAACCCGGGTAGTTAGCAACAAAACTCATGGAAAAATACAAAATTCAAAAGATTCAAATTAGATATTGAAATTCTATTAAGCACCTTCAGTTGAAATTCTTAATTATAGAAACATTAGAAGCAGAAACATTTTATTTATATTACAAGCAAAAAAAATAAAAACAAGGCACCATGTTTGCTGCTGAAGATGGGTTGGTAGGCCAGAAATCATTGCGGGAGTGTGCTCAATAAATTTGTAAAGTTTCAGATCGATCGGTCGAGCGGTTTAGTAGTCCATAGCGGAAATACAAACATTCATTTTTATATACATATATAGATAATTATATGAAATTCTTTATGTACTTGCTCCAACTGCGACATTACTCCAACTTATAGATATTTATAATATCTATTCTTCTTCAGGGCCGAGTTGATAACCCTGACATCCTTGAAAATTTAAGTTTGGATGCTGCAACTTTTTACCTACGTGATCGTAATGAAGACAAATAAATTTTCTTTGTCAAAACATTTTTGTCACGTAGGTCTTTTGAATCTCCAGTTGCAAGGGCTGTTCTACGGATGAATGCACTGCCTGTTGATATCGAAATCTTCGGCAGTGAACTTGATACTTTCTTCATATTTTTTCTTTTCTTATAATATGCTTCTGTTCTGTTTCCTAGATTTTTGTGTAATATGTAATGTAATTTTTATTTAATTTGTCAAATGCATGGCGCATTGGCGCTTGCTGAAATGCCATGTATTTTATATTATTTTTTGGCAATAAATAAATACATTAATAATGGAAGAAGACATTATTTTGCTCGGAAAAAATGATGATGATGATTTTTTTAACATATTCTATGCGGAATGCAATAATATCGAAAGCACGACGCAATAACCGACGACAATTATTCAAGATCAGTGTCATAACAGATGCACTGTTCTGAATATTAAAATGAATAATCCTTGCAGGCCGCATACAAGCAACCCTTAATTTTAGATCCCCTAATTTGAATAATACGGGAAAGCCAGGGTGCCGGTGGAATAACAGAATTATGGAATTATGTGTTCTATCACAGAAAAATGTATCTGTTGAAATGGTTTTAATTTTTTGAGCCATGGATACCACCCCTATGTTAAACACATGAGCTGTCAATTGAGTTAGTAAAAAGAAAATGTTTTTCTACGAGAACACTGCAACTGGATATTTTTCTCATTATCAGTATTTCGTTTCTTTATATGATCACTTAAAAGGTTTTAACTGTCACTTCATGGTGAAAAATAATTATTCAAATAAATGAATAGTATTGTATAGTAAGTACTATTTCCATATATATTCTGAAAAAGATCAGGGCCGGTATCTTTATTTTATAACAAGAACTGGAACAACAAAGCATATCATCTTTATATCGGACCAATAAGCTAGAAAACAATTCTGATTCTCACGGAAAATATAATTGATAAAAAGCTGCACAAAGAAAACGCAGGTTCCCCACCCCAAGCGTAACTGTCAAATCAGTTTTGAAAGGACAAAATTTACCATTTTTATTTTAATTGCATTCCATAAAACATTTGTCAATTCGAACAATTTTGTACTTTTTTGTGAGAACGACCCGGGGTTTTGCCTTTCAACATCTTCGGAAATTTCAAGCGTGCGAATGATCTAGAACTGACCAGGGTCATTAGCGACAAAACTAATGAATAAGTAAAAAAAATCAAACAATCCAGATTTGATATTGTTATTTTATCAACCAGCTTCAGTGAATCAATTTATGTAATTTAATTATAAAAAATAACATATTTTTGGTACTTATTCCACCTTAGACTGATTAAGATCACGACAATCGTTTGTCAGATCTTTATTATTATTACCTAATTTTTGTATAAAAAGCGCTATATTTTTATATTTCTTATCAATTGATAATGCTCGCAATGATGAAACAAGTCCTGATCTTAATAAATCTAGTGTGAAATAAGTATTAAAAATGTATTATTTTTTATTTTTATCTCATTCCACTAAGAATTGCCAGTGAACACCTTTATAGTGAATTATGTCGTTAATTAATATTGAAAATAAATATAACTTTTTTCTTTGCATCTTTTATAATATGTTTATAATAAATCCAGTGACAATGTCGACAGCACGACGCTAATGGGGGGAGGGGGCTTTCAAATTAAAAATGCAAATTTACAACACGTCCACAGAAATTAATCAGTTTTATTGCTGCGCTTTGTATTTTTAAGTGTGTATTTTTCGCACGCCCGATGTGATAATTCCATTTTTAATATGCTTTCTACGAAATTTATGGACCGGAGAGTCGCGAGTGTTTATAACATTAATATAAAAGCAAAGACGTAATAGAATGAAAAATGAGGCGACCATTTTAGACAACGTTAATTGCACCTAGAATTAAGCTGCAAAGAAAGAATGGTCGAAAAGAAGTCTTTGTTAAAATAGTCCGTGCGCATTTTGGGGATGATTCAAATACATGCTTCTCGCTTTTAATGGGTTAACTGTCACTTTGTCGTAAAGGCAATATGAAAAGAAGTTGGGTTTTCCCACCATCACCCGTTGTGTATATGCAGCCAATGTTTCATGGCCGCCTTTCACAACGCTATCGACTTAGAAAAAGAAATTTACCCCTCACATTCATGGCCCGAGCAGACCTGCACGGGGCTGATTTTTAACCATGCATTAGTTATTTTGATACATCAGTTTGAGTATTCATTGTATAATCCGTATACCGAGAGCCTGTCGTGTTAGACGAATATATTGACTCTAGTGAAGAATCGAGATTATGTCGATCACCGAATAAATGAAAACAATTAAAACAATAATATAAGATTAAAAATAATTTAGATTATTCCAGGTATTGTGTTACTAATTGTGCCACGTGTTTCGCCTCTTTCAAAGGTATCTTCGGACTTACTTTCGAAAAGTTTGGTTCAAAGTAAATAAAGACACGTGTCACAATTAGTAACACAATACGTGGAATAATCAAAGTTAATTAAATTTTATATATTGAAATGAACTTCCACAAAGTTACCGCCGAATCCATCGAAAGTATTATAAATAAACACATTATATAGAACTTTTTCCGGATGTATTCTGATAAAGGTCAGTACTGGGTTCGTTTATCGCGACCATTGCTTCAGTTGACATATTTATTTAAATTTAAACATGCAAATTAATAAGCAAATTGAATATCGTTAACAAAACAATAAAAAATAACCATCTCTTAAACTTTTTATGAATTTATCAGTTTTTTGAATTTATTGATTGAATTGGCATTTATTTGGTAGAACTCCTAGCATTGTATTTTGGTTCTACGTGAATTACATGATATATGGTTGATAGCTATTCAACCATATAGAATATAGATAGTCAGAAACAGTACATAGAACATAGTATACATATAATACTAACAAAGTTTAGAACATTTCTTTCAAACTAAAAAACATAGCTATTTTTTCACCGTGTTTTTTGATTTGTTTTAATTTTGTACTTTTCTGCGAGTATTGTCTCTGACGGATAGTTCAAATTCATCCGTACACTTTAAATGCCTGAAGGCGCCAAAAAGCGAAACACGCGCCGTCCTTTGCTTATTTATCAATGTCAATTTGCAACACACCGCAATCAGGCGTATCCAACATATAAATCGCTAGCAGTCAAAAGGTTAAGAAACCAAAAGAGGTATATTTAAAAATGAATGAATTTTTAAAATAAGGATTTTAAAATAATGTATAGTTGAATATGACGCAGACAAAATAGCCAGGAAACAATAATCAATAACTGTACAATTTATGATATAGATATGGGAACACAGGGGTGGACTGTATTAGTGATATCATTTTTAATTATCAATTACCGCCGCACAGTGGTAATTGGTACGGACGTGACGTGTGGAAGGGTGAAAGGGTAGAGGGGGAGTTTAACAAACGAAATTTGTGGAAATGTACTCAGAACCACAATGCATGACTTTGATTCCTGTTTTACTAGGGTGAGATTAAAAAAATTCTACGATCCTTAACAGCTACCGTGTATGATAGGGGTGCTAAAATTTATTTTAAAATCACTATTGAAAGGTAAAATTTCGAATTTCGTAAATATGTAATATTATACATTAAACATATCGACTGTTGAATGGAAAAAAGATGTAACTGATGCTATTGATGTAGTGCAGGGGTGGCCCGACTTTTTTGCCCGCGATCGACTTTCGTTTGAAAGTATTGGCGGCGATCGACCAACATTAAAAGTAGTAAGTTCAAGCCTATATTAATCTAATTGCCAGCCCTTGTTTGACCCGGGATTAAGAAAGAGATTTTCGATTTTTTCACACGACTTGTCTCGCACGCTTCTTGGGACGGGCACCAGAGATTTGTACAGAACAGATAGGCGATCAACTAGAAACTTTTAAAATTTGAAACAAATACAAAAACAAAAATAATAAAAACACAACAGTTTGAAAATTCCACCGAACAAAAATAATAAAATATATAGTAAAGACAAATATATTTTATGTTTTAGTAGAATTCTTTTTCGAATTCTAATTAACTAATATGAAGTAGATGAACGCTTTTATATTATATGTATCTAATATAGAAAGATCAATATTTGTTTGTTTGTTTGTTCGCACCCTACGCCCTGCGATACTGTTCATCCGATCGCAATGAAGCTTACAGTAGGTCTTTTATATAAAAATCAATGTTTTTTTCATATTTTATGCGCTGACATACCGTTCATTTTGTCACCTTATTGTTGCACTTGCGCAAAGGTTGTAGACATAGTACAATACAATTTCAGTAGGTGTTGCGTGTGTCGTACTATAGACAAACGGCAAAAGACTTAAAGCAAACGTCAAACGGCAAATGTCATAGATACCGGTAAATTTTAGTGAAATTCAATCGAAATTATGTATCTTAAATTGTGTGCATCACAAAGGACTTATAATGCGGTCACTATTTCAGCGCTATATGAGTGTTGCTTTATTAAAATATAAAACGCATACCAGAATAACAGACTGTTTTATCACTTTTCTAAAAAAAGAAAAGTTTACAAGAAAGAAAAATATAATAAGCTAGAATTAATTAAGTATTTCGACTGAGGGTGCTTGATGGAATTTCAATATCAAAAAATGCCTGTCAGGCATTGATTTATGCATACTTGTTGATTCTTTTTAAACTATTTTATCAAGAAATCAAGAGATTAATCGAGCTCAGCTCAACGGTCTGCCAATTTTGAACGAAAACTTTATTTGCCTAGTTCGCCATTGTTGTACCACCATTCTGCAATTGTTATTTATTGTCATTTATTAATAATTGTCATTTATTTACAATTCAAGCACTTGCTATTATTAAATATCAATTCACTTACTATCATTAATATTAGTTCAAAGGCTTGAAATCAATCAACTCATTAACGAGAGGTGGGATAGAACCCTAGATTTATTTTAAATATTCTTATGTTATCATCTGGTCATTAATATTTTCAAAAATCACAATAATTATAACAAACCCACTTAAATCATTTAAGCTTGTATTCATTCAAATTTCGCTAATTTACATTTTAATAACCTTTTAACTTAGTGATCTACTTATATTTTTGTATATAAACGATACAAACTGTTTACTACGCGTCAGTTCAAGTACATCCGTGCACTTGGAATGCCTGAAGATGCCGAAAGGCGAAACCCGGGTCGTTAGCGACAAAACTCATGGAAAAGTACAAAATTCAAAAATTCAAATTTAAGCTAGAATTAGATTAATGAAACGGATATAACAAAGGTGATGATGCAAATACGACCTGCTCATTTAATAAATTAGAGTAAGGTAATAATTTATGTCTATTAATTTCCAAAATCTCATGTTCATCAAGTTTATCAATTTATTTGTTTAGTTGTAATTCCAATTGTTTATAATATATTGTATTTTTTACTTAAATTTTGTTTAAATATCACCGTTTTGTTATTTCTTATCAGTTGAGGATCCTCCCCATAAGCGAAATCGGTCCTGATCCAATACATTTTATGTGGAATAAGTACTAAAAAGGTTTTATTATTTTTATTAGACTGTTTTATATATGCAACTTTTTCATTCTTTGTCGAATTTTTTGTGCGAAAAAAAGAATCAACGAGAAGCAAACATTTTTCAAAGTTTCAAACAAAAAGTTGCATTCTTAGTTTCCATTATGATCCACCATTCTGCAGTTGACACTTTGTTGTAGAAGGGTGTTTTTCGTTCAAGGGGAGGATGGTTGAATAATTGTCTTATAGGAATTTATTTTTTTATCACAAGAGACAGTCCGGGCAGACGGGCGGCAGTCAATTAGAATGAAAAATAATACAGCAGTATCTAATCCCTTGCTATTAGTTTTCAGCACGGTGTCTAATATTTTAGAATCATCCCTTTTGACAGCTGGGAGGGGGAGGTCATGGATATCCAATTTAAGTCAGAGGCCAATGCTCAAAGTATCATGAATAAGTTTCGCAAGGTGTTGTTATTGATTAATTAATATTCTGTTACACGATTAAGCACGATTAACACAATTAATCTGTCTAATGAGAATGGCAATATAGTGGAATAAGGTGTGATAATTGGATGCGAAAATAATGGGGTATTTCAATTTGGCCTTAAGTATAAAAGAAACTTATCTCGATTTTTGTTTGTTAGTTAGGATATGAATGCTACTGGACATATAATAATATGCCAATGATTCATATCAGCAGGAGAAGTGGATATGAAGATATTTATACTATATACTATTTACCAGGTCACATCACATTGGCTGCATATACACAACAAGTGGTGGTGAGAAAAACCAAGTTGTCTTTTATTGCATTCTCTGCTGAATAATAATTATGATATATATTAATGCTATCTTTATTATATGTTTTTGTCAAATTCATGATGCATTGACGTCAACTGTAATGCCATATACTTAGTTCTTTTATAGTTAAAAACTACACAATTTTTGCAATGAAAAACAAACTACAGTCATGTAATATGCTACCAATACAATTAAAGGTTTTAACAAACAATTTAAAATAGATGCACTTAGACATTGCAGATTTTAAGTGGTTTCACACGATAAAATAACCCAAAAATACCCTAAATTATTGTTTCCCACCATTACTTTAGACCAATAAATCAAACTTATTTAAATTCTTTCATGTGACGTGGGTATAGTTTCAACAGAAAGAGATGATGTAGGGGGCACCCTGTCTAGCAAATGTATATAAGCTATCTCTAATACACGCTTTAAACATAGTTCTGACGAAGGCGTAAGCCGAAATAGCTATCAACAAATATATAAAATAATTTATGTAGAACTAAAATACATTGTTATTTTTCTTTCCGTATTATAATGGAGTTCTACCAAGTAAATGCCTACTCAATCAATAATATAAATAAACGTACAAAGTTTTCATTCTTATTACTATGTCTGGTCTACAAAGAATAACTTTGAATATATTTTTATAGTAAAACAAACAAAATAAAATTGACAATCATTCGCCGATTCTTATCGCTTTTCAGCAATACAAAAAAGCTTACAGCGAGCCTATATTTTAAATTGCTTTGGGCAACAAAAAAATAACAAAACTTTGTGTTGTTTTTGTTTTGGGAGCGCTAAAAACTTTTTCGATCCTCAAAGTAGTTTGTGCCAGTTAGTGCTCGGGCAAAAAAATACTTCGGTAAGTGTGTATTTTCTTTTGTAGAAGCGTTTCCGATATTAAAAAAAGCTTTTAGCAATTTTTTCGCAACACCAACATGCCGTATAAAAAACGTTAATGAATATTTTTTTGTGGCCTTTCTTTGACACGAAGACTAGTCAAGGTTAATTTAAAGTAAACAAAAAATAATAACTATTCTAAATGGACAACTTCTAATTGTTAGTAGATCATAAAAAAGTTTGTCAATTAAAAGCAGGGTTAGTAAACACAATCCGCGACTTATTCAATACCGGATCGTATGATACTGTAACACAATTTACACACAATCTGTCAATTATAATATTTGTTTATCCTTGTAGAATTGAGCCAGTTATGTTTCATAATTCATTATTCGATCGGTAACGTTTTGAGCAGGGCTGTGGTTCGAAAAAGTTCGACTCCGACTCCGACAAAAAAAAAGTATTATTTTGTCAGGTTTTTTTTTCTTCTCCCTCCGAAACAAAAAATAAACGATATGAAAATAAAAAAAAACAATAAACTAAACGCACAACAATCGATAAAGATTAAAAAAACAGTGAAAAAATAGGCATAAATAAAAATAAAATAAGTTCAAACCTCAATTATTTGAATTCATTCTTAAAAACAGCATTGCTTCTATCAAATCTGCATTTCGAGAAGCAGGTTCAAAAAATATCGGATATTCCTTCAAAACAATGAGAAAGAAAGAGACGAAAACTTTTTTTTAGACTTAAATCTTATATGTTAAATACATTGCAACTTGGTGATTCACTGATTCGGCGCGACACATGAGTCATGACGCCGATGTCGTTCATTTCTATACACAGCTATTTTTAGAAAAATATTTTAAAAAAAAATGGTAAAAAAAGGTGTTTTAGTCGTTGCTCGTTTTACAACGCCGACTCCGACTCCGGCCAAAAAGCCCCGACTCCACAGCCCTGGTTTTGAGGCATTTATAAAAAACTTTAAAATGCATTTCACTCTTATTCGTCATTCTTAGACAAAAACTTCTTAGTTGTTAATTGTCACTTATTGATGGACAGGCATTTTGAAAATAAATAAAACTTTTTATATGGATATAAAATTTAGAATTGCATTGATTATTCTTCGTATTATGTTACTAATTGTGAAACGTGTTTCGCCTCTTTCAGCATTCTTTTCGCATCTTTGGATTAAAATCGCAATTTTAATTAAGTAATAAGGCAAGATTGATTTTAAAATGATAAATTATAAAATTGAGTTCAGAATTTTTGCTTTTTGCGGGAAGAAAGGAGGGAGGGATCAATTGAGAAGGGTTAAAGTAATTAGAAATAAATTCAACATTGCCAAGCAATCTGTCCTATTAAGAATATTATTTTATAATACTTCCTTACTGTTTATACTTTTATTTATTTCTAAAAATTCTAAACTACTCATTTTTGAACACTTTTTATTTACTTCTTCATATCTACTCTAAAACTTGCGATAATAAATCTGAAGATGGCTTTGAATGAAACGAAACATTTATTGACACAAAAACAAAAATTACAATTGAAAGAACCGAATTTAAAATTTTGTATCGTGCCTAGTCCTCTATAACGCCGTATTCATATAGCGTATGGGTCTGAATCTCTACGCTATATGGGGGTCGACTGTATATTCAATTGCATTCATAGTTCAAAACAAATTTTCCGTCAATTGTCCTACTGTCCAATAAATAAATAATGTCCGCGATTTATGGCTCAGGAATCTACAATAACTGCGACCCTCGTCAATGGCGTGGTTACTATTAATGTCTGCACAGGCGGAGATAAAATGGTCAGTCTAAATAACCATAAACAATTAGGATAACGCATTTAAGGACAATTAAAGGGCACATCTCGCAATTAAAATGATCACTGGACTGAATCGAGTGCAGGGATGCGGGGTGACGATAAGGGAGTTATACGATCCTAGGCTCTACGAGCTACGACGTAGAGAGTAAGCGACTTCAAGTAATGTGATTCAAAAATATAAAGTGTCTATATCAGGGCTGTGGAGTCAGAGTCGTGGAGTTGAGACTTTTAAGCCGGAGTCGTACTCGGAGTCAGAAATTTTGAAAAGTTTGAACTTTTTATTTTTGTATATAATATGTCAAATTTGGCTATTGGCCAGATTGTTATGGTTGATATTTAATTGAATACACATAAATAGGAAAATTAGAAAAAAAAGTGACGATATTAAACTTTTTTAGTCGGAGTCGGAGTTGTGGTTTTGGTCAATGTTGGAGTCGGAATCGGCCTTTTTTTCACCGACTCCACAACCCTGGTATTTATACTACTTTCGGTGGGTCGGCGGTAACGTTGTGGATCTCATTAGTTAATATTTTGCAATGCTTACGTCATTAGCAGTATAATAATTTGTTTGATTTGTTTCCATTCTATAACCCCCCTCATTGCTTCTCGTATAAAGAAAAAATCCCAAACTCCATTTTGTAATTTTATCATTTAAAATATTAGAATCAATCTTGCTTCATTACTCAAGCAAACTTTGCGATAGTAAGTCCAAAGATGCCACGGAAAGAGGCGAAACACGATAACACGAGGACTATGCTCGCCATGGGCGAAACCGGTCCTGATCCAATAAATTTTATGTGGAAAAACTACTTAAAACGTTTTATTATTTTTATTTTAGTATTTCTATAAGAACACGGTTTCATTTATTCTCCAGTTAGATCGCAGTCATAGTTGATAAAGGGCGCATATTCCGCATTTTATTATGTGATAGTAGAATAATGAGGGATACCCCCTCTGATGTCCAGCAGTCTATGCCAGTCTGCGGTGTACCAAAGGGTAGATGCAGCCCTGCATGTGACGGGCTTTGACCGCGGTAAGCGGAAAATGGACGCCGAACAACTCCCCAAAGAGACGCTGGTTAACCATGGTAAAAACAGATGTTGCTCGAGGCTAGTTCAGTCATATGTATATAAATAAATGATATTTCATATTTACTTGTTTGCCAAGGCTACAGTGATGAAAAAAATGTAAAGAAAACTGACGAAGTTAGAAATTAAACAAAAAAAGTGATTTCATTAACTTTTGCCTGGGAAAGTGAAACAGTCGACCACCACTGCTACTTTATTTTAAATATCTATCTAAATATTATTGATACAATGAGTCACCTTTTGGTATTCTTAAATTATTGTATTTTACTTTTTTTGACTAGTTTCGCCGCAATGTAATAAAAAAGAAAATAAGCTTCTTTCAACGATCCAAATAAAATGGATGTTTTATACATTAAAAGGTGTATTGATCGAGTAGGCATTTACTTGGTAGAACTCCATTATAATACGGTACGAAAAATAACAATGTATTTTTGTTCTACATAAATTTTATATATTTTTTGATAGCTATTTCGGCTTACGTCTTCGTCAGAACTATTTATTGTTTAAATTAATTATTAACTTATTTAAATTCTTCCATGGTTGGTATGGTTTAAAAAGAAAGAGAGGATATACGGTGCACCCTGTCTAGCAAAGGTATATAAGCTATCTCTAATACACGTTTTAAACATAGTTCTGACGAAGGCGTAAGCCGAAATAGCTATCAACAAATAAATATATTAAATTTATGTAGAACTAAAATACATTGTTATTTTTCTTACCGTATTAAAAGGTGTAGATAAGAATTTGTATTCACGGTTCTCATCGCCAGTCTAGAATAAACAAGAACACGATCAGGTTGTATCATTCATGCACGACTTCAAAAATGAATAATTATAAGAAAATTATCGATTTTCATATATTTTTTTTATAGAACGATGTATAAAGATACGTCAAAGCATAATCAATCATTTCTTTATTGCAGTATATGCCAAAAAAACTGACAATACCACTAGGGCCTGAAGATAAGACCACCCTTCAATTCAAATCATTTCTTTATTGCAGTCTATGCCAAAAAAGCCATACCACTGGGGGTTTTTAGACCACCCTTCCTATTCCTTACCAGTTGACAATGCTCGCCATGAGCGAAACCGGTCCTGATCTAATAAATTTTATGTGAAAAAAGTACTAAAAATGTATTATTATTTTTATTAAATGAAAACACAAATAAATTTGAAATACACTTTGAAATAGAAAATTTCCACGCAGAAAGGAAACGTAAAACATCTGCCGTTTTTAGACAATTTTCAATAAATTATTTTCATTTCAATGTTACGTTTTTGGGTTGTTGAATGAGTTTCGATGAGATAAAAACATAATTAAATTACAATTTATCGGCGGATCGCAGAATATGAAACGGGCCGAGGAATTTAATATCAATAACGAATTACAAACTGCGATGCCCTGCAAAATAATAAAATGATTCAATTAATTAAATATTTTGTGTAAATTATCGAGAGGCTTTATTTTATTATTAAAATATGCATGAGCGACTTCTAAAGTGCTGTGGAATTAAAAGCGAAATATGTATGCGTAAATTAAGTTTAAAGATAGAGATCGTTTCAATATAAAAATAACTTAGGATTATTCCACGTATTGTGTTACTAATTGTGCCAGGTGTTTCGCGTCTTTCAGATGCATCTTCGGACTTACTAGCGCAAAGTTCTCTTTAGTAATAAGGCAAGATTGATTTAAATATTTTAAAATGATAAATATTCAAAATGGAGTTTGGGATTTTTCCTTCTAACGGGAAGCATGGATGCATGGGTTATAGAAACAAAGCAAACAAATAATTATACTTCTATTATGAATTGTTTGAATTTTGTATTTTCGAACGTATATAATTTGATATTGTAATTCCATCAAGCATATTAAGTCGAGATTCTGAAATATGTTGTGTGTTTAATGCCATTCTCTGTATAATATACTTGTCAAATTCATGGCGCATTGGCGTCAGCTGTTATGCCATGTATTATATTTTTTTTATTGAACATCAATAAATACCAGGGCTGTGGAGTCGGAGTCGGAGTCGTGGAGTCGGGGCTTTTTGGCCGTAGTCGTCGCGGTGATTTGGCTGGAGTTTGTCGGTAGTTTTGAAAAGTTTGAACTTTTTATTTTTATATATTACTAGCTGTACTTTTTGGTGATTTGGCTGGAGTTTTGAAAAGTTTGAAATTTTTATTTTTCTATATTATATGTAAAATTTGGCTATTGGCCGGATTTTTAGAGTTGATATTTAATTGAATACACATAAATAGGAAAATTAGCAAAAGCTTTTTTAGTCGGAGTCGTGTTTTTGGTCAATGACGGAGTCATGTTTTTAGTAAATATGCTGGAGTCGGAGTCGAACTTTTTTTTGACTGACTCCACAGCCCTGATAAATACAACGCTGGGAGCGGAGCACATGGCATGGAAGGAAACAAAATAATTTTCGTTCGCGAAGTAGAAAGGTTAAAAATATAAGTAGCTTCGAATTAGTTGTGCGGATGAATACTTTACGCCAGATAAAAGCGATTAGCACAATTCAACATCAAAGGGGTTCGAGGTTTACGCAAGCGACAAGTGGCTGAATCCGTTTGACTTCCGGTGGGTAGGTAATGGAGCTACGGGCAACACAAGTGGAAATAAAATAAAAGCTCGCGAAGCAGCATTTGAAAGCTTCGCTGATATACACTCAAACGAATATACAGCCTGGCTAGACGGAGGATTGTGGTCAGAGTTTACTCTTCGAAACAGCCTTAATAAGTGATCCTTAAACTTGCATCTTTACTTTAAAACATTTTTTTAATTTTATTCCGTGCATGATAGAACTATAACATGATCGTTTGAAATATGTCCAAATTATATACCACAGAAAAACATAGTGTATTTTTTTTACCCATGTCCGCTCCCAACAAAAAGCACATGGACTCACGGAGTTTACCTCAACACATGTTTTTCTACGAGAACTTCGCTTGTTACTCAGTTGCTCAAACTCTCTTTCTGGAAGAGTGTATGGAAATAGTATTGAAAAGATACGAGGACAAGGACAGGAATAGTGGTTAGCTAATTGCGTTATATAGTTTATCGTCAGAACTATACTATGTAAGACAGGGCGTAAGCCAAAATAACTAAATTTACGAGGACAAGGCAGTATGAATGTATGATTGTATCTGATATAAGTGATTAACATGAAAACAAAAAACAAACCGTAACCTAATTAACCTAGTGGCTTAAAAAATTTACAGCCTGGCAAGAAACATGTCTTAAACTACAAATATGTGAACTATCGTATTTTTCATTCACATTTCGACACCTTACTTTGAAAAGGTTCTAACTGCTCTTGACACTGTTTTGAGATATAAATGTTTGATGTTTCGATTGATTAAAATTAACTTTAAGCCATGAGCAACTTTTATTGAACTCTTGCTGAGAAATAATGATCTTAAAAATCTTATCATGGAAATAATGATGACAATCTTAGAACTTAATAAATAATGTTAAATAAATTTAGTAAAAAAGGTGTGTAGATGCAGTGCAACTCCGGAGTTCTGCTAACTTCGTTATTCAACCATACATAATTCTGAAATTCATAGGTATGATAGAATGCGTAAAATACAAGTTTTTCCAGCCAAAAGGTCATTTTAGGCAAAAAATAACAATTAGAACCTTTTCAAAGCAAGGCAAATATTTGCCAAACTATGAACTATTATATCTTTTCTTTTAAGATATTAAACGGCACGTTTAGCCGAATTTTAATTGGGAAACACAGTACAACGCTTTTTCTAGAACGCTTGTTAATTACAAAGTATCTTTTTAAAGTTGTTTTTTTTTCAAAGTACAACCTGAGACTGCCAGTTTGTTAATTATTATTGTTCTGTGCTATGTTAAAACACAATGCTTCTCGAAGCATTAAACAAAATATAAGGAAAATAAAACAAACTTGTGATAACATGAACATTTAAAGAACACTAGCTGGTACCCGGGTAGCGTTGAGATGCCACTCAAAGAAAGAAAGTGTGGTAAATTATGGATATATGGTCACGGGACAGAATTTTTGTAAATATTTATGAAAAATAAGCACAAGCAGAAAAATAATTAATTATGGATGACAGACATTAGATTTATTTATTTTTATTAAATTCACTTAATATTTGGGCTTTTACTTTGTTAATGTTAAATTCATACTTAATTGATTTTTGATGTGTTAGTTAATGTTAAATTCATACTTAATTAAATACGGAAAGAAAAATAACAATGTATTTTAATTCTACATAAATTAATACTTACTTAATTGATTATTGATGTTTTAGTTTTGCATTGCTAAGAGGTCTTGAACATTTTATTTTTAGTCTATTTGTCTTGTAATTTACTTAAATTTATTTGCTTAGTTGCTTTACCAATTGTTTTTCATACCTTGTTTTCATCCTTAACTTTTGCATAAATACCACTGTCTTATTGTATTATTTATCAGTTGATAATGCTCGCCATGAGCGAAACCGGTCCTGATGAAATAAATCAGATGTGGAAAAAGTACTAAAAAATGTGTTATTATTTTTATTATAATGCCTTTCCACCAAGTATTGACAGTGAACACCGTAAAAGTGAAAATAAGCTCATTAAATGAAATGAATGTTAGGCTTACGATTTTTTTTGAAATGTTTCGTCTTATATTTTCAAATGTATTATAATAGATGATCCTTAAGTTTACTTCGCAATAAGTATGAAATCGAGTTGTTTTAATTTACAGGAGCAAAAATGCAACCACAAACTACACAAATAATAATATTATACAGATAAAGACAGTCACATAAGTTTATTACTTTTTAAAATAAAAAAAATGATTTTATTATAGGCTAATATTAAAAAACAAATTCTTCTTTCAGAACTCATACAATAATCAGTAATATTCTTCAGATTTAATCATTTTGATTCCACATTTTATAATAATCAACAAGAACTCAAAGAGTAAAGTCAAAACATAATATTATAAGAAGATAAGTATATTTTTTTTGAGCTTAGCTCGAGAGGATTGGGATTCTGTCCCGTGACCATATATCCATAATTTACCGAAAGTGTTTGTGTTTATTGAAGTGCTTTCTGGTGCACAATATATTAGACAAATAATTTCACTAACATTGATCGGTATCGATGACATTTTCCGTACTGTCTTTTGCCGATTACCTACACGCGCCACCTACTGAAAGTTAATTGTACAATGCCTATAACCTTTACGCAAGTGCAACAATAAGTTGTCGAAATGAACGGTATGTCAGCGCATAAAATATAAAAAAACGTTGATATTTATATAAAAGACCTTCTGTAAGTTAACTTTGCTATGTCAAACAAATCCGCGAAAGTGAAAGCAAAAAGTTTGTCAAGGTTTCATTTCTATCGGATGAATCTATCGGATGGTATGGCAGCGTACAGGGAGCGAACAAACAAACAAACAAACAAAAAACAAATATTGATTTTTATGTTTTAGAAAATGTGCATAAAATCAAATGGATAACTTGGCTCACTTACTGTGAGGATAAAATATTAACACTTTTTATAATTATTCCACAGTAAATTAAGTTAATTACTACGATCAGGACCAGTTTCACTCATCAGAAGGAAGAATTTTTATAATTGAAATAAAATGTTTTTTTTTTTACAACTTTTCAATATCCACGCATTGGGGTTAGAAATTTTCGGTCTAAGCGTACATGTATTTATGTTGGTTTGCGTGGGCGGTCATATCAAGTGCTTGGTTATCTAGAATCTAGCTGTCCTTTAATATACGTACTATGGCTCTCCATTTATACATATGTACATATATCTTTGGTCAGGTCATCTGTTCGTGACAGCTGCAGGAAATCTACTCAGTATCTATCTAAAGGGTATTTCAATAGGGACGCTCAAAATATGTTACTTTGTCCTGCTGAGTAGATTATTCATTGTTTAGTGGCCAAATTTGAGTCAACCAGTTTGGTAAATAATCGGCCGACACCTACCTGTGCATCATCAAAATACAATATCTGGTGAAAACATTGCTGCTGTGTGTGAAAGTGTACAGGAAAACCCAAGGCAGCTTATTTCTCGTTGTTCACAAGAACTTGGATTTTCTGCGACTTCAACTTGGCGAATTTTGAATCGGGCCTTATGTCTGCACCCGTATAAAATCCAACTAACCGAGGAACTTCAGGTAAACGACCGCAGACAACGCCTGATTGGGTTCCGGAGCAGTTGGAAGTTTACCCAAATTTGTCAAAAAAGTCAACTTTAGCGACATGGCCCATTTTATAATGAATGGATATTGGCAGACATTTGATGCTATATTCCATATTAAATGCCGTAAAATATACTTACAAATGAAATTAAAATTAAGTCGAAATCTCACAAACAACTTGTTTTATTTACATTTCAAAACTAAGCGTCCTTATAAAAAGCCCCTTTTATATAAAATCTATACGGTGGTACAAGGCAGATTTATAAATCACTTTTAAGGTGTTCACTGTCAATACATGGTGAAATGGCATTATAATAAAAATACTAAAACATTTTAGCACTTATTCCACATAAAATTTATAAGATCAGGACCGGTTTCGCTTATAGTGAGCATTATCGACTGATAAGAAATAGACAGCTATATCCATACAAAAGTTTAGCAATATTTACAAGGTATGACACACAATTGGTATTACAACTAAGCAAATAAAAACAGAGTAGTCTATACTTTCGATGGTTTCGGCGGTAACTTTGTGGAAGTTCATTTTAATACATAATTTAAATTAACTTTGATTATTCCACGTATTGTGCTTACGTAATCATTACTTAAGAAAACTTTGCGAAAGTAAATCTGCAGATGCCACTGAAAGAGGCGAAACACGTGTGACAGTTAGTTGCACAATACGTGGAATAATCGAAGTTATTTTAAATTGTATATTATATATAAAGTAGACTATACTTAAAATGTTGAAGACCTCTTAGCAATAAAAGCTTGGACATCAAAACCTAATGATCAATAACAATGCAAAGTCGAACAGGTACGCTAATTTCATAAATAGGATTTTTTTTTCTTCCATATCCGCTCCCTATTCGGAGCATATGGCCGCCACACAGTGCCTCCAAGATTCTCTGTCTCCCGCCAACCTCCTAGCATCCTCCCAGGTCATCCCGGCGTCCCTGAGTACATCCTATGGATGGTCATCAGAGGCCTTCCGCGGCGTCGGGATCCATCAGGTTGATAGAAGAGGCAGGCAGGATTCAGGATTCCCTGTGGCATCTGCAGCACATTTCCGAGCCAGGTCCATCGTCGCCTTTTAATTTTGGACATAATAAGAGGCTGGTTTGTCCGCTCTCTTACCTCCGTGTTCCTGACAAAGTCAAACCACCGTCCTCCTAATATTCGCCGCAGGCATCTGTTTTTGAAGCACAGTATACGGTTACCCTGTGCTTTTGTGATGTGCCATGACTCGCAACCGTAAAGAAGCACAGTCAGTATGCATGCGTTGAATAAGTGGCACTTGGTTCTGACCGAGTGCAACCGTGAGTTCCAGACTTTCCGCATTGAATTAAATATTGCTCCAGCTATCCCTAATCGGAACGCGAGCTCATTACGCGGGTTACCATCTCCCGTGATGTGTACTCCCAAGTAATTTTTAATGTTTTATTAATAATGTGTCATGTATTAGGTGAAAAGTGGGAAAATAATACTTTCCAGCCTATTGATCATTTGGGGTTCTGAAAATTCTTCAGATTCTGGAGTTTGATAACGAAGGAAATGTTATTTGCTATCAAACAGCAATTTACAAAATATACAAATCGTACACCGACTTCTTTTGGAGAAGAAAAACACAATTACATCGAGGTAGTCGGATGTTATGAATTATGTAATTGAGGATTTCGACTGAAGGTGCTTGATGAAATTTCAATAATAAATTTGGATCGTTTGAATTTTGTACCTTTATAGGCGGTACAGTTAAAAAAGTCAGCCAAAAAGGATTTTGAAAATAAACTGAATGAGTAATACCAGACATGAACAAACCAGACACATAGGAATAATTGTTTTATATAGCTTGGTTGTATACCATAAGAAACAATATATGATGCATATTATTACGCTCAAACAATATGCTTCGAAGTACGAAGTCAAACTGAAGTCATACAACGTCTACAGGGTGAATAGAAACAAGAATAATTCCGAAAACTTGGAACATACATAACACCAATCAAATTTGCTTTTGAAGTTATAGGCAGAGTCGGTAAAAAAAGTCCGACTCCGACTCCAGCATTAACCAGAACCGCGACACCAACATTGACCAAAAACACAACTCCGACTCCTACTAAAAAAGTTTAATATCGTCAATTTTGTTTTTGCCTAATTTTTCTATTTATGTGTATTTAATTAAATACCAATCCGGCCAATAGCCAAATTTGACATATTATGTTCAAAAATAAAAAGTTTAAGCTTTTCAAAACTTCCGACTCCGAGTACGACTCCGGCAAAATCGCCGCGGCGACTCCGTCTCCGGCCGAAAAGCCCAGACTCCACGACTCCGACTCCGACTCCACAGCCCTGATTTTAACTCTCTAGTTGTTAAACCAGTCCGCTATAGTATGGGCAACTGCTTGAACGTCTGTGAATGCGCTTTGGCGATAATAAATATGATATGTTACAGTGACACTGTATTCTCAGGGAAAATATATTATTTTATATATAGTCGGTCCCTGTGGTCTAGTGGCAAGAGCTTTGTCCTAGCGATTTGGAGACCCGGGTTCAATTCCCGGCAAGGTCAGATTTTTTCAATTGAAAAAAAGAGATCTTGGGCTGGGTGTATGTTATTTATCGTGGTTTTGTGCACAACTGATTCATTACTTATCATCGAGTTAATCTCGTATGACTTTCAAAATTGAGAATATTTGGCGCATTGGCGTAAGCTGTAATGCCAAATATTTTTTATTAATTTAAATATTTAATCAAAAATAAAAATTACGAGATTTTGCCAAAATGGCCGGATTATCTCTGAGCTGGGCTTAAAAATTTATTGAAAAAAAATTAATTTTGCCAAAATGGCCGTTTATCATGCCTTTTATAAAACATCTTCAATACAGTTACATAATTCAGAATTTTAACTGAAGGTGCTTAATGAAATTTCAAGATTAAATGATAATATCACATAATCATCAAGACCAAATAATTATAACATCAGTTGAAATGCCATGAGCGAAACCGATCAAATATATTTTATGTGGAAAAATTACTAAATGTATTCTTATTTTTATTTTAAAATAATAATGGTTTGCAGTTTGTTAGTTTAACATGAGTTTAGTCACTCGCGACCCGTGTTTCGTCTTTCTACATATTCAGGCATTTCAAGCTTATTCGCGTACTTGAAATGCCTGAGGATGCCGATCGGCGAATCTCAAGACGTCAGCGACAAAGCTCATCAAAAAGTAATAAAATCAAACGAACATTAAAAGTTTGCAATCACCCTGTACGTCGATGATATCCAAGGGATGTTTGCAGCTTATGACAGCTCAGAATGTCACACATATACAAATAATATGATACTCGGGGGAGTCGGTCTGCGGGCAATATCGCGAATGTACTTGGGGAGGCAGTGATCGGGGTGGCAGACGACCCAACCGGTAATAACGTTCGGAATGCGTTTGTCGTGATGCTTGGCTTCCTGCGGCAGTTGGTGGCGATTTAGGAATCAAAACATGTCATAGTGGTATATAATGAAGTGCAATAATGGCTTACCGGCGACATTTGCAAGGTACTATTAAAATATTTTCTAAAGGGTGTACCGTAAAACGGGGTGAATAGAGACTAAAACAAAGATTGCCCTTTAGCACAAGTTTACTAAGTGTCTAATGTTCTAATGTAATCATTATGGTTAAGCAAACTTTACCACGCTTTTAAATTTTATATTAGAATCTAATGTTCTAATGAATCATTACAATTAAAAATATAATACAGACTGACCACGCTACTTGTGCACACGAAAGAGTGGCGCTGTGAGAATGTCTTAAATGAAGCCTACAATTAAAAAAAAAAACTTAATTTTCAAAAAAAGACTTGGTAAAAAATATTTTCAAAAAAAGACTTGGTTCTAGTATATACCAGAATTGCATTTTTCACGAATATATTTTTTTTTGTTATTTCATGTGACTATTAATGTTGGGATCATGGCAATTATGGAGCGTCATTTTTTTGAGACCTTCTACTTTACCAGCCTGTAACTTTTTAGGTTTTTAGTTTTTCGGTTTGAATATTTTTTTGTATATTCTTAAAATATTAATAAATTTATCTGGTAAAAAATGGACAGTAAAATTGTTATTACTATTTTTTCTATAGCACTTGCAAAAACATCTAAAATTTCAGCCTCTAGACCGGAATACTGTCTTAAACGATTTCAATTTGTTTGCCTTGTTGTTTCTTCCGAATAACCTTGTTCTGCTGTCAGCGAAATTTTATAGAATTAAGTTGTATCCCTTTTTTAATCAAAGTATTGGAATTATCCGATGTTTTTCTTGCCAACTGTAATAAATAACAGTCAAAAGACTGTGTGACAAAGAGCAGAGTCAATCAATTATTCTATATGGGCCATAATTCCCAATGAATCTTATTTCAGCCAATAAATCAGGTATGTCTCATGAAAGAAACAAATCTATTTTATTATAACAGATCCAGCCTCAGATGAACGTCGACTATTTATGACTACACTCTTTATCAATAGTGGAAGGTATAATCCAGAAAGTCGGAAGCCTTGCATGGACTATTTTTATGCGACTATACCTTATTTATGCGGTGGTATTTTATTCCAAAGAGGTCTCATTCTATATTGGAACATACTTTAATTTATAATTATAAAATATGAATTGTTTGAATTTTGTACTTTTCCATGAGCTTTGTCGCTAACGACCCGGGTTTCGCCTTTCGGAATCAAAAATTGATTTTTTAATCCTAGTATATACCATAAAGAAAATTCCATTAAATTTTATTCAAAAATATTGTAAAACTTGAGATATCAAGGCAACTATTTTTGAAAAAAACTGAAAAATAGTTAAAAAATAGATAGCCGAGAAAAACGTGTTTAAAGTTTCGGGCAAAGTTAAAAACCGCCCATATTGGTTAGATTCTACGCCACTAAAGTAGCTATATCTCTAGCAATAATTACAATTTACACCAAAATCTTGTAAGGGCATATTTTTAAAGATTTGACGATTAAAATATGCAATTAAAAAAAACGTTTTTTCTTCTCGAGTTTCAACATTTTCAGGCATTTCAAGTGAACGAGTGCACGGATGAACCTGAAATTCCCGATGATGCCGAAAGGTGAAACCAGGGTGGTCCGACTCGGAAATCAACGACGTTGACGATAACACACGATGAAGATACAGTTAGTAACCCAATACGTGGAATAAACAAGTTATTTGAAATTTTACAAAAGATTTTAGTTTCTTTGAAGTTTTAAGGTGTTCACTGTCAATACGTGGAATGGCATTATATTTAGTAAAAATAATAAAACATCTTTAGTCCTTATTCCACATAATTTTTTGGATCGGGACAGGTTTCGCTCATGGCGAGCATTGTCAACCGATTAGAAATACAACGAAACAGTGATATTTATACAAAGGTTAAGTAAGAATTACAGGGTATGTATGACAAACAATTGGTATTACAACTAAGCAAATAAATTGTCGCATATAAGTTGTCAATGAAAAAAATATAATATCAGGAATGAGAGTCTACACATCACTTCGATTGAAATATTCAGAGACTCCTCTTAGAAGCACAACATCACCCCTCTCACTCTCCTCATCTATTATTGGTTGCATGCCTATCAAGCAGGTGCAATAAATTGCAACCATAGATATGCAAAACAAATCTGTTGCCACCCCTCCCCCCCCGCGACCGTTGCCTGCGAAAGTGAGGAATAAATAAAAAAGAAAACAGCGGGTTCGTCTGGGCCCCCCCCGATTCTAGGGATTCTAGGCCCCGGCTCGGCGGTGGAGATGGGGCCATTCGCCCGCCTCCGGATTGCCAATTTATTTGCATTTTTTCCCACTTTTTACGCGTTTTCTCCACTTTCCCCGCCTTCGCAGGTATTTGGATACATCTAGCGCCGCTGTCTTCAAATGTGTATAACATTTAAGGATAAGATCAGGGAAGAATTTGGGGATTGAATTCTCGTTTCGACGATTTTTTTTTACCATGTATGCTCCCAACATGCAGGATATGGACTCCTCACGGAGTTTATCTTAAAATATCTTTTTCTACGAGAACTGCTTGTTACGCAGTTGCTCAACCTCTCTTTTTCGAAGAGATTAGGGGATGGAAAGGATACGAGGACTCGGACAGGACAAGTGGTTAGCTAATCGCTCTTGCTATGCATCGATCTTTGGGTTAGGAAAGGTGGGAAATGATTTTGGACAACACAAACACCCATGCCTTTGAACAGCATCTGCTCGTACCGGGAATTGAACCCGGGCAGTTCCGCAAGCAAGCCAATAACGTTGACAACTGCGCCACGGACTGGACGTCATTACTGGGCTGAAGAAAATCGTGTTTGAAAATGACAGTTACACGCTTTTTAAAATTGGTTGCAGAAAGAGGATAAAAACAATTAAAAACGAAAAAAAAATATTCAATACAGGTACTCCTCGACTTGGAACGGTTCGACAATTCAAGAAAAGGCACAATTTTTTTCAATTTTAATTGCATCTTATAGCTTGGCCTTTTGTTTATACATACATACAATAAAACAAAATATATGCTTTAAAATAACTTTGATTATTCCACGTATGTTTGCTTTGTTTCCATCTCCTCCTTGCTTCCCGTTAAAGGAAAAAGTCCCAAACTCGATTTTGTAATTTCTTCATTTTTAAAATGTTAGAATCAATTGCTTCATTACTTAAGCAAACTTTGCGATAGTAAGTCCAAAGACGCCTTCTGAAAGAGGCGAAACACGCGTCACAGTTAGTAGCACAATACGTGGAATAATCAAAGTTATTTAAATTTTATATTAAAATGAACTTCCACAAAGTTACCGCCGAAACCATCGAAAGTATCAAAATATATGCATTTCATTCCCGAAGTGACTTTACTTGTAAACGGAGTAAATGTGAAATGTATGCGAGTTGTAAAGAAGTAAAGGATTTAACGTGATCTACATAACATTTAACGAAATCTACGATATAAAATAACTTTGGTTATTCTAAGTGCACAATACGTGTTATTAAAAAAAATCAACTTCCAAAAGTTACCGCTGAATAAACGTCTTCTAGAGCAGTGGTTCTCATGTGCGGCCACCAGCAGCTTGATAGTAAATATTGATAATTTAAAAAAAGTGGTTTTACAAGATAATTTGCCAAAAATACTCTGAAAATGAAGCATTTCGAATGCAATTAAAACCAATAGTAAATCGTCAAACATGTTTAGGCCCATTTGAAAAAACTCAAGCACAACAGACTCAGACAAAAATTTGGTCGGCCACCAGACATTTTCACGTGAGAATCACTGTTCTAGAGGCATTTTCGGACTATCACGAAATAAGTGTCACAATAAAAAGCACAATACGTGGAATAATCAAAGTTATTTCTGATTTTAAATAAAAATTTATTATTTAAAAACGTGCTTCGAAATGAAAACCCCTTATCATTTAAATGTAATATTATGACTGTCGATTCCGGTCCTGCAAATGCAGATTGATACCAATGCTGCCAGAAGTGGCTCGAAAAGATCCCTTTATAGGTAATTCATGCTAAGTGTATATACCCGTGTCTATTTTTTCGCCACTCCTCTCTACCCCAAATTTCTGATTTGATAAACTGATTTACATTGTGTCCTTATTAAAAAAAGTAATGAGCTATGTTTCCCATCGCCGGGCGCAGCGACCACCGATGTGTTTTAGGGTTATAAATGTGCAATTTTCTTAAACGGTTATTAAAATACCCTTCAGTACAATTTTTATTATTAAAAAACGGGGGAACTCAGATGGTTTTTATTAAATCATTTCGGCGATACTGTGATAGTAAAATCGATAGGAACATTGTTTGAAAAAAAAATGTAAGATCTGCATAAATCTTATATATAAAACCGAAACGGCATATGTATGTATGTGGGTCTGTAATTGCATTTTGCATTGTTGTTGCAAGTTGCCATTAAAAACGAATATGAAAGAAGATGCCACTGAAAGAGGCGAAACGTGTTACAATTAATAACACAATACGTGGGGTCAAGGTAATTTTAAATTTTATATAAACACTAAGTATTATTTGGCGTTTTCTTTGAAAGCAAATTAGATTTTTCCTTGAATTTGGACATTTAATGTTATATCATTCGCATAAAGTTTGTGATTTTATTTTAAAATCTAACATCCAAAATAGAGTTAAAATAAAAATCACAAACTTTACGCCCCATTCTCGCCCATTAAAATGTCCAAATTCTAAGGAAAAAACTTAATTTTCTGTCAAAGAAATGTCAAATAATACCTTCACGTAAATAATAAACATTATTGTTAATAATAAAAGCCGGGAAAAGTTCAGGAGGAGACAAATTTATTACATTTTGACTACATGTCTTCGCCGATAAAAATTCAAACATATTTTCTTTCATATTCGTTTTTATGGCAACTTAATGACCAACAATGAAAAAGGGAATTACAGACTCACAGACATACATACGCCGTTTCGGTTTTATATATAAGATGAACATTTACAAAGTTACCGCCGATTCCATCGAAAGTATTGGCATTTTAATTGTTAATTGAAGAGAACTAGCTATATCAACATGTCGTCTTTTTTAATAGTAAACACTTACGCTCTTTTAAACTTAAATTCATGGAAGATGTTGCCAGAGACAAACACAAACTCTTATTAATTTAGACAAGCGATGTCGACACAATGTTAGACATGAAAAGAATTTTAAGTCAGTGACATCTGGTGTAAAATAAAAACAACACGGATTATTCTATTTTCAAAATATAGTAGCAACTGTCAAATTTGTGACTGACCTATTTCATAAATTCTTTAGTACATTTTAATACTGGTGACAAAAGATTGCACCAGAGATTTAGATTTATGGTATTTTGGGCGGCAGACTAACAGAAGATCGGTCAACCCCTTTTTTAAAATAATATTCATGTTCTTTATGAGTTGGTTAAACACTTACTTGAGTCAACAGAATGTTAAAATTAAAGATTTCGACTGAGGGTGCTTGATGGAATTTCAATATCAAATTTGAATTTTTTTAATTTTGTACTTTTCCATTAATTTTGTCGCTAACGACTCGGATTTCAACTTTCGGCATCTTCAGGCATTCCAAGTGCACGGATGTACTTGAACTGACGCGTAGTAAA
Organism: Himalopsyche kuldschensis; assembly: GCA_028554975.1. Taxonomy (NCBI): domain Eukaryota; kingdom Metazoa; phylum Arthropoda; class Insecta; order Trichoptera; family Rhyacophilidae; genus Himalopsyche; species Himalopsyche kuldschensis. The sequence continues at coordinate 2,242,667 of JAHFWI010000064.1, read as the reverse complement.
CAGTTTGTATCGTTTATATACAAAAATGTAAGTAGATCACTAAGTTAAAATTTTATAAAATGTAAATTAGCGAAATACAATGATTTAAGTGGGTTTGTTATAATTATGGGGATTTTTGAAAATATTAATGACCAGATGATAACTTAAGAATATTTAAAATAAATCTAGGGTCCTATCCGACCTCTCGTTAATGAGTTGATTGATTTCAAGCCTTTGAACTAATATTAATGATAGTAAGTGAATTGATATTTAATAATAGCAAGTGCTTGAATTGTAAATAAATGGCAATTATTAATAAATGACAATAAATTAAAAATAACAATTATTTAAAAGGGTACAACAATGGCGAACTAGGCAAATAAAGTTGCTCGTTCAAAATTGGCAGACCGTTGAGCTGAGCTCGATTAATCTCTAAGATTTCTTGATAAAATAGTTTAAACTCGCCCCTGTTAGTATGTAACAAATCAATTTTTGACAGGCATTTTTTGATATTGAAATTCCATCAAGCACCCTCAGTCGAAATACTTAATTAATTCTAATTGCACGGATGTACTTGAACTGACAGTTTTAGTTATAACAATTCAAATTATAATATGTATGCAATTTAGGGTGACCGGACAAAACAGAACATGACAAAACAGAACATGACAAAATAGAACATTAGAACATAGAGAGGTTAGGTTTTTGTCATGTTCTGAAAAATCATGTTCTGAAAAGTCACGTTCTGTTTTGTCATGTTCTGTTTTGTCAAGGAACCGCAATTTAGATATACTAAAATGGCGTATACATCAGGAATAATCGGATTTATGTTATATATTTTGTGTTTCCAGGCCCGAGCCCGTGCAGACCTCTAACTTACATGTAAAATATTATACTATGTAGATTGCAATGTTATCTCTCAATAAACGTAGGGAAACACACAAGACATTCACTGTGGCAAGACGTACAAAGGTGATTCCTTTACGACTGGCTTCGGCGTGTGCCTAGACAATCAACGAGATACTAAAACGTGGTACGGTGGTGCAGGTGCAATAAGGTTTCACCTGGGGGTAGCGAGGTTCGATGAATTTTTCAAACCTGCACATGAAATAGTGCAGGGGTGAGGGGCAGAGGCGTATCGGATGGCAGGTGCGCCAATCTGCCGACCGAAAATTATCTGTTTTGATAACAATCTTATATATAAAACCGAAACGACGTATGTATGTCTGTTGGTCTGTAATTCCCTTTTGCATTGTTGGTCATTAAGTTGCCTTAAAAACGAATATGAAAGAATATATGTTTGAATTTTTATCGGCTTAGACATTTAGTCAAAATCTAATAAATTAGTCTTCTACTGAACTTTTCCCGGCTTTTATTATTAATAATAATGTTTATTATTTACGTGAAGGTATTATTTGACATTTCTTTGACAGCAAATTAGATTTTTTCCTTGAATTTGGACATTTTATTGGGCGAGAATGGGGCTGTCATCAAATTAAATAAAGTTTGTGATTTTATTTTAACTCTATTTTAGATGTTAGATTTTGTGATATAATTATGTCGGATGATATAACATTAAATGGGAAGAGCTTTAACAATTTTAAACGGCATTGCTTCGGATGTCGACATATTTCATGTTGACGTGAGTGAGTTCAGGCGAATACTATATTTTATGAATAAAAGTTGGTTTTGTCAGAACTCACTCGGTTGACATCTTTGAAAATTTCTAATGTGATTTTATAAATTTTTTTCTCTCTGTTTTTATGACTACAATGTTTTCATCTTGGTTTTAATTAATTAATGATTAATATTATGTATTTACATGTATGCATATATATAAATACATACACGTATTTATATTTGTCAAATACATGGCGCATTGGCATCAGCTGTAATGCCATGATTTGCTTTTTCTTAAATAAATAGATAAATAAATAAATAAATAATTATTGGTCGCTTAGTCCGAGCGACGCCGGGTAGCAATACTAGTAACATATGTTCTGAACAAGACTTGATATTGTTTTTTGTGAATGAAACTAATATAATTATGGTAATACAGCTGACGCCAATGCATTCGACAAATATTGTACAATTCAGGGGTGGCCAGACTTTTTTGCCCGCGTTCGAAATTCGTTTGAAATTAATGGTGGCGATCGATCAACATTAAAAGTAGTAATGTAAAGCCTATATTAACTAATTGCCAGCCCTTGTTTGACTCGGGTTTTAGAAAGAGATTTTCGTCGATAAACGGCTTCGAGATTTAAGCGTGCTGTCTGTCACACGACTTGTCTCGCACGATTCTCGGGACGGGCACCAGAGATTTGTACAGATCAGATAGGCGATCGACGCTTTGGCCACCCCTGGCTTAGATGATATGTTAATGAAATATTAATATTAACAAATTTTTAGTATTTACTACACATTGAAATTATTAAGATTGGGTTCGGTTTCGCTTATCGCGAGCAATATCAAATAATGATTATCGTGCTTGCGATGAGCGAAAACCGTGCCTATAAAAAATGTGTTATTATTCATATTAAGATATTATAATATTTATACGGAGTAAAACCAAAATCATATAAAAATCCCTATTTTTTCATATAATTATTCATATTTGAATTTTTCAATGAAAAACAACGACGTTCCCCACTCCAACGGCTATATGAGACTAACAAACCAATAGCCGTGCATGAATTCACATTATCTTATATCTTATCTTATCGCCTTTTATTGTTGCCAGATATAAAACACTCCGTCCATGTTATCTAAGAATGCCAAATATATTTCTTTATTTTAAAATTAAAATTAAAATTAAATTAAAAATATATTGAGGAGTGCAAAGGGTTGAGGAGGAAATCATTGGAAATAATACTACGAATAGATCAGCACTGGCGTCACTCATAGATGGCGAAGAAACCGGCCTTGGTCATTTCACAAAATTGTGGAAAGAGAGCCGAAAAAATATGCTTTTATTTTTGTAATTAAAAATAACATTAGTACATCGTTATTGAGGTAAAAAAAATCTATACCACGAATCCAAGACCGTATATGCAAGTCCATAGACTGCACACGCAGTTTCGTTTTCGGTAGCAGAAAGTTTGTAGTTTGCAAGCGAAAGGGAAATTGCTCCATTCTGGAACAGTTCCAAAAAGCGACGCCGCCGCCCCCTTGTTTCGCCGCCCAACAAACTAACTCCACTGCGCTGTGCAATAATACCTCCCGATGCCTCTCTGTACACGCATTGCGATAAAACCACGAGTCTGTCTGCATTTCTCCAACTGCAGTATGCATGAAGTTTGAAGAATTTTGTTCAATATATTGAAAAGTATTAAAATATAGCAACACATTCTTTGTAAAAAAAATGAATTTTATACGTTATTTAACTCATGGAAAAGTACAAAATTCAAATTTTATACTGAAATTCCATCATGCACCCTTCTCCTAAATCCTTAACATTCTTTGTACTTATTCCACATTAGATTTATTAGGATCAGAACCGATTGCACACGATGAAGGAAAACCGGTCCTGATCGCAATAAATGTAACGAATTCTTTGAGTAAATATAAATGTATCATAATCCAAAAAGTGATATTCAAAGGTGTAAATTTAAATCGTTTGAATTGTGTTGTTCTCTATTAGTTTTATCAATCGTTCAACGCGGATGGAGGGGTTAAAAATTTACATCATAACACGGTTGATCATAAATTATTTAGCCGTAAAATACTAAGGAAAAAAAGGAAAATAAGCAACTTGATCTGCCAAACTCCCCTTTTTATATCATTTTAAATATCACAAATTGTATTTCAAAACAAATAGAAATAATTCAATGGCATGTATAACATATGTATTTAAAAAAGTCTTTATATAAGTCTGGCCAGTATTAATATGCATTATTTTATAATTATTTTTCATATACCATACGATAGCTTATTTTTTATCCTTTTCTTAAAATGTTGGTCCGTTGTACAGTTGTCTTTATGGACTTAAACTAAGTCTGGCCAGTATTAATATTCATATAATATAATACAAGTCTCATATACGCAGAGAAAAGATTTCATGCGTTTCCTTCTGGTAAAAAGCCAACAAAATTCATATTGTCGATCCCTGTGGTCTAGTGGCAAGAGCTTTGTCCTAGCGATCAAGGGGGCCGGGTTCAAAACCCGGCAAACAAAAAATTATATCTTGGGCTGGGTGGATGGTTTCAGGATGGATTTCAGGATTTCAGGTTTTTTCCCATTTAAAGGAAGCAAGGAGGGGGTGATAGAATCGAAACAAAGCAAACAAACAATGATATGATGAGCTGCAATCACTCAGATTGGGCTTACACCCTTTAAGGGAAATAAAAAAGGCAAACAAATAATTATATTTCTAGTGCATTACAAACTATTAAATTAATAAACTGTAATTTCATAATTTAAAATGTTAGAATCAATCTTGCTTCATTGCTTAAGCAAACTTTGCGATAGTAAGTCTGAAGATGCCTCTGAAATAGGCGAAACACGTGTCACAGTTAATAGCACAATACGTGGAATAATCAAAGTAATTTTAAAATTTTATATGGGTGTATGTTATTTATCGTTGATTTGATCGTGTGAACTGATTCATTATTTGTTATCGAGTTAATCTCGTATGACTTTCACAATTAAGAATATTTGGCGCATTGGCGTAAGCTGTAATGCCAATTTTTTTTTTTTGGACAAAAAAAAAATGTATAAGTAACAGAAATATACAAACACACACTCTCTCTCGCTGTTGGCGCATCGTTTTCATTGAGAGAATTTTGACAGGTGGCACCGCCAACTATTATATGAGGCAAACACTACTCTTGTTCACGTTTCAGGGTTATTTTAAGTTTTGTAAGCCCGAGAAAGTTTTAGCACTGTCCATAATCATATGCAAGACAGTCATGTTTATCATCTCTTACTGCAACTGCATGCGCACGTTGCAATAATGCAGTTGCAGTGATACTGTGATGTCATTTTAATGCATATTACGAGAGCACTCTGATCATGGGATATGGCAATGTGTTCACACAGAGAAAAGTTGTATAGGAAATTGCTTTCTATTTAATACGAGCTTTCTTCAAAGCGTAAAATACTGTAAGTAGATAAAAGAGGCAAAAAAGCTTTGCTTGTAACCGGATTAAATATGCCCCTGAGAAGTGAAGTGAATCAAATTGCATAATAGGAAAAAATAGTTTAATCCAGTATCAAATTCTTCAGGTTTTGAAGTATCCTACAAGTGAAGTGTTATTTTTTTGTCGATAAATCTATTCCGTTCGAAAGCAACGGGTGTTTATGTTGTAAAAAATCTCCTTCCCATCTTTCCTGTCCCAAAATCGACGCAAAACGAGAGCGATTGGCTGACCACTAGTCTTGTTCTAGTCTACGTATCCTTTCAATCATTACTTTCTTGGCAAAAGAGAGGTTGAGCAACTGTTGAGTAACAAGTAGCTTTCGTATAAAAACATATGTTGAGATAAGCCGCGTGAGGAGTCTATATACTCCAAGTTGGAAGCTGTGACGGCTGGTGACGGGGTGTTGGGGGGTGCAAATGAAGATTCAACCATTTTTGCAAGAGTTCTTTCCTATTCATTGGATTTTAAAACACTTCTATAGCATGGACTTTCAATTCAGATGTTCGCAATACCAACTGTTTCTCTTCCGTGGTACGGAAAAATAGTTGAATCTTTCCTTTGCACCCCCCCAGCATCCCATCACCAGCCGTCACTGGTTGGAAGAGGACATGGTTGAAAAAAATATTGAAGGTACAAATCAGGGCTGTGGAGTCGGAGTTTTTTGGCCGGAGTCGAACTCGGAGTTGAAATTTTTTAAAAGTTTGAACATTTTATTTTTGCTTATAATATGTCAAATTTGGCAATTGGCCGGATTGGTTGGTTGATATATGATTGAATACACATAAATAGGAAAGGTAAGAAAAAAAGTGACAAAATTAAACGTTTTTTAGCCGGAATCGGAGTCGTGTTTTCGGTCAATGCTGAAGTCGGAGTTGTATTTTTTTTAACGACATAAGAGCCCTGGTTAAAATTGGTTTTAAAGTATGGTTGGAATTTTCAATACGTTCATCAAATCTTGTAAGCGGAAGAACGGCATGTTTCGAGGCGACGATTTGTATTAATTGTTGAGTATTTGGCATCGTGACAAAAATCAAAGCGCTCTTGAACGAAAATATAACAATCACATATATCCGAAACAACAAGATAATAATATATTGAACACAATGGCGTCGCTTTCTTTGAGAGCTTTGGCCGTCATTTTTCACGCGATTGATTATAACATTTTAAATAATGATAATTTTAAATGAAATTTATAGGAAACTAGCCGATACCCGGCAAGCGTTGCAATGCCACTTAGATAAAGAAAGTGTTTGCTATTGTAAGTCTGAGGATGCATCTGAAAGAGACGAAACACAGGTATCGTTATTTCAACTTTAATGTCTGAATGGACATCCATAATGTTCTGCCGAATCCATGGAAAATATACAATACATTCTCTTTTCGGTTATTTTAGTCGTAATTGATTCAAAGGATGCTTCTGAAAGAGGCAAAAACGTGTCTTATAATAGTTACACAACCAGTTGAATATCATTAATTTTAACTTTAAATTAATAAAATTAACCGTACTGCTATTCGAACCCGTGAGCACTGCAGTCGAAGCCAGCGACGTTGACCAACACTGTCGATATTGTGACATACCTGTAACAAAAAGAAAAACAACTAATTAATATAACGATTTTTTTTTGTTGGCACGAAACACCTTAATATGGAGTTTGAGGTTTTTGATGAAATATAGTAAATCTTATCGCTTTTCAAAATTTTACATTGCTATAGTTACAATCATTTATGATATTTTATAAATCATAACAATTCTAGATCGGGACAACCGGAGGAGGCGTATCTTGTTAAAGAACGTGACCAAAAAAAATCTACGATAAAATTCACTTAAATGATAAGATACGATAACTGTGTACGACAAAAAAACAACTAAAAATATTACCAAACATTCAATACTTATCAATTTTCAGAGGAAAAGCATATTATTTAAAAAAAAAAAAAATAACACACATCTTCCTATTCTAATCCACAATTTAAAAAAACGGTTGGCACTGGTTTCGCTCATCGTGAGTATTTGCGACTTATCTAACTGCTATAGTAAAGCTTTACTGAGGTCCTCTAAGAAACATTGTCTTTACGAATAATATGTAACCAAATGAAAATCGTTTCATCATATGTATCTTTTCCATTAGTTTTGTCGCTAACGACCCGGGTTTCGCCTTTCGGCATCATCATGCATTTAAAGTGCACGGATGTACTTGAACTGACAGTCAGTAGCGACAAAACAATTCGAATTTGATATTGAAATTCCATCAAGCACCCTTAGTCGAAATCCTTAGTTATAAGATGTTGAATTATTGTTTGTTTTGGTTTTATCTTCTCCTCTTTGCTTCCCGTAAAAAGGAAAAATACCAAACTCCATTTTTGTAATCAATCATTTGAGAATATTAGAACTAATCTAAGGTAACCTTAGCGAGAGTAGGTCTGAAGATGGTTCTGAAAGGGGCGAAACACGTGTCAAATTACGTGATATAATCAAGCTATTTTTATATTTATACTAAAATAAACTTCCACAAATTTACCGCCAAATCTATCGAAAGCTCTGACAACAAATAAAAATTAAAGAAAACATTTTCAACTTTTTGGTCTTCTTCAAGTCTTTCTCACGTGCTAGCTTTGAATCGAGGAAGATGAAATCAGAATTTTAATTGCGGACGAAGCGTTAATTATTTTTGTATCTTAAAAACTTTAACACCAAGAATGTGTATTCATTTAACCTTTTTTTTAAATAAGTTAAAAGAACGTGATTAAAATATATAGTTATATTCATAAAAGCTGAACACAGTCACGAGTTTAATTTGGTAAACGCCGAGGAATGCATTTAACCGTTTTAAAGCTAACGACACACGCCAAAAAATAATATTTCTCAAATTATCACATCGAATATGTATCCGAGATCTCTTAAGGCTCACAACATGAATATAAACTTTTCGTTTTAATAGTTTTCTTAAAATACATTCAACAGAAAGTGTATAGAGGTTATCAGGGCTGTCAACTTTTGATAAAATATTCACAATATTAACGTTAACATTATTTTGCATGTACATATTTTTCAAACGATTTGAATAAATATAAATTATTCATACAATCATCAGAAAAATTAATTTTATGATAGCCAATCGGGGTGCAAATTTACATAATATTATAATTTATGTGTGACAACCCTTATAAATGATTCGTAAATACAAACTAAAAGCCATGCGGTATGGTAATAAGCATGGGATTGCTTTCATAAGGGATCAAAGACATCTAAGCCATTAATTAACGTAAGTAGTTTTAAATTGTCCATTTTTAATTTTTGAAAAAGTCGTAGCTGGCAACAGGTTAAAATGATTTAGAATAGTTAGTGAGGCGACCTAAAATGAATAGTCACATCATAGAAGAGCTTCGCCTTGCCACGAGAGACCTCGACGTCAGCTGGTGTCATCGTCTATTTTAATAACTTTAGATAACTAAAAGTTAGACCAGAGCCGGGCCAGGCAGAAAATTGGATAAAATTTAGATTACGTTATTCAGGAGCTGCAACAGTTTGTTAATTCAATAAACTATTCTAAAATTTTACTAGGAAGCAGTTGCTGTCATACTCCGGCATTTGAGCTACATATTAGTATGTTAAAATTTTATAATAATCATAAAACATCGAACCCTTTTGTAGTTCCTTTTAAGGTTTTTATAAGGTAAAAGTTTTTTTTAAAGTGTTCACTGTCAATACTAGGTGGAATGTCATTAAAATAAAAGAAAAATTAGTTCTTATTCCACATTTAAATTTATTAGACCAGGACCGGTTACGCTCATGGCGAGCATTATCAACTGACAAGAGATACAACGAAGCAGTGATATTTATACAAAAGATAAGCAAGAATTACAAGGTATGACAAACAATTGGTATAAAAGATTCAACTATTTTTTCCGTACTACGGAAGAGAAACAGTTGGTATTGCGAACATCTGAATTGAAAGTCCATGCTATAGAAGTGTTTTTAAAATCTAATAAATAGGAAAGAACTCTTGCAAAAACGGTTGAATCTTCCTTTGCAAATAAATTGAAGGAAAAAAAGCAAATAGACTATAATTTAAATGTTGAAGACCTCTTAGCAATGCAAGCAAGCTATAACATCAAATTCAATTAAGTATGAATGATCATTAACAAAACATTGCACGGTGCTAACTGGAAATTGTTGGTGGATATGAATTATTTTTAACAAATAAAACTTATTTTATTGTACTTCTTTCACAAATGTTCTAAAAATGATCAGGAGCGGTTTCACAGATCGCGAGCATTATCAACTGATAAGTTCATCAGTACTTACATATGTTAAATCATTTGAATTAGTACTTTGACTCCTATGTCCTTCCAAATAAAATTGTAAAACTTGGTAGGAAAATATTATTTTGATTGATTTTTAATTATCCTTATGTAAAAAACAGACGCATGTAACGGTTACCCTAATTTTGTATGTCATTCAAACCTTGTATAACACGGATTTGTATTACACGACGTTTTTTTGGAACCATATCACCGTGTTATACGAGGCCCAAGTGTATTTTAATTCTACAGAAACTATTTTATATATTTGTTGATAAAATAGCTATACACGAATCCAACCATCTTAGTTGTATATGGTACAAACTAGGATGGTGGAACAGAGTGTTCTGACGATGGCCTAAGCCGAAATAGCTATAAACAAATATATAAAATAATTTCTGTAGAATTAAAATACATTGCTATTTTTTTCACCGTATTACAATGAAGTTCGACCAAATAAATGCCAACTCAATCAATACAAGGAACACAATACGTGGAATAATCAAAGTTATTTGAAATTTTATAAAAGATTTATGTAAGTTTCTTTAGGAGTGGTATTATTAATAGAAAACAAAATTATAATAGCAGGAATGAGTGTATGTGTTACAGTGAAACTGTATTCTCAGTGAAAATGTATCAAGTAATAGATTTGTATGACGACATGATTTCACTGGTCACGATCATTGAAATTATTGGCCCAAGTCGATGATTTGCCGGCCTAAAATTTTGGTTTGCTTCAATGAAACAAAATCAGCAAGTAGTCCTTTTCATAAAAAGTGAACCAAAGAAAAACACAGACAAACATAGGGCTGAAGATAGGACCGTCAAATTTAATTTCAATGACAGCTTGGAGAAGAATATATATTTTCACTGTAACATATATAAACGATAAAAACTGTTTACTACGCGTCAGTTCAAGTACATCCGTGCACTTGAAATGCCTGAAGATGCCGAAAGGCAAAACTCGGGTCGTTCGTGACAAAAAGAACCCTCAGTCGAAATCCTTAATTATTAATGCCGACTTAAAACTTTTATTCGTTTCTCCAAATTGAAATTTGAACAATGCACGGTATTCCCTGCAGTTCACTAGAAACTTCGATTGAAATATTCAGAGACTCGAGAATTCGATGATTTGCCGGCCTAAATCAATGATTTTATACACTAGAAAATAATTAGGATAGTAAATTCAGAACATATGTACAATACAAAGCAATTGCAATAAAGGCGAAAAATTGTCTTGCATTTATTGCGCCGGCCGAAATGGACGTCTAGTTGTTTTATTTTTTAATTACCGACGCCGTGCGCTATTGACATTCGACGTCTGTCGCTGCGTCTAGCCGACCCGGCCGAATCGAGAACCAGAGCACGATGCCAGACTGCAACATCTACGTGACGCTGAACACGGGCTCGAATCCGAGTGCCGCGGCAATCGTCTGACATACATAATCAATGGGTAATACACTTGCAGTAAAACGTATCGAGTAATGCATAATGTAAGAGGAAAATTTCAACGAAACTACTTAGGAAAAGTGTGGGAAGTCGACAGCAAAAAAGTTTGCGCTGTCCCTGTCCGCGTTTGGTCGATCACAGTGTCAGTGTATCCATTGGGCTATTTTGGAAACCATCGTTTACTACTTTCGATGGATTTGGCGATAACTTTGTGGAAGTTCATTTTAATATAAAAAAAAATAAGTAACACACTGCTTGCAAAAATCATTTTTAAAAATTTATATTTATATCCACACAGTTGATATATGTATATGTAAATATAAAATAGCCAACGGAAATATTAATTTCCTACCGAAATGTATGCCGGTCCGTGGCGCAGTGTTAACGTTGTTGGCTTGCGTGCCGGACCGATCGGGTTCGATTCCCAGTACGAGCAGATTTTTTCAATCGATAAATCTGTTCAAACGCATGGTTTTTTGTGTTGTTGAAAATCCCTTCCCACCTTTCCGATCCCAAAGAGCGACGCATGGTGACAGCGATTAGCTAATCACTTGTCCTATCCTGGTCCTCTATCCTTTCCATCCATACTCTCTTCGAAAAAGAGAGGTTGTGCAACTGAGTAATAAGCAGTTCTCAAAGAAAAAAAAGCATATGTTGAGATAAACTCCGTGAGGAGTCCATATTTTAGTTGGGAGCGGACATGGATAAAAAAAATAAAAAAGGTATGCCGAGTGACGTCACATATTTAAATATATTAAAAACATACTTGTGCAGCTCTTCATCGATCTCTGGAATAAGAAAAACCGATGAATAAACAGTCTGCATAAAAGGCATCAATTCTGAATTCTGAGCCATTTGAATTGAATTACATTTCCTCATACATAATGCATTGATTGGGACGCGATCGGGCAAATAAAGCATTTTTCCTTCTTTACTTTTCATATATTTTCTTTCTTAAGATGAGGGGAAGTCCTGTGAAAAATTACTCAAAGTATTTTCTTTCCATCCGGGAAAGCGACGCTCCAGTAAAGAATTTGATAAAGTGTATATTGAGGGAGAAAAATAATATGAAAAGGGAGTACTTATTTTAAACGATTAATTTTTGCGAGCTGTTTGAAAAATAGTCGTGCAACAATATACTGGTGTTTGGCAATAGATCGTTTTTTCTTATCTATTTCCCCACCCAATGTGAGATGTCTAGAGATAATATCGACATAAGTTTTTTCTAAATGCTGAATTGCTCAAACTCTCTTATTCGAAGTGCGTTAGGATAGCAAGAGAGCACTAGGAAAAGACTAGTTTGAAGATCACTTTTAATGTGTTTACTGTCAATAGAGTGATATTAAAAACATAATAAAACATTCATTTATATGTAAGTATGGTATTTGCAATTTAAAAAAAATTGGTTTTACAGAAATAAGAGAGAAAAATAAAATTGGAAATTGGCAAAGAAGTCAACCGAGTGAGTTCCGATAAAATCGATAACCTACTATCTAAAACCTACTATCTAAAAGCATACCTATTGGCAGGCTGGCTTTATTCCTTGGAAAGACAAACAACTCATGTTCACGAATCAATTCATTCAATTCAACATTCTAAGAATCTAAGATATGGCGGAATCCTCATTTTGGCTCCGGATATTCTGAAATATATATGTGTTGGAGCAGGACCGGTATCGCTCATCGCAGGGATTCATTGGTTGAAAGTGCTCGTGGTGAGCGAAACCACTCTTGATCAAAATGAATTTAATGTAGAATAAGAAATGTTTAGATATTAATTCTCGATATGATCCGTTTTTTGGATCGGAAGTGTGGGATACATACGTGCCTATTTTCAAAGAGTCGACATAAATAAAGCTCACCACCGGTTTCATTCAAAGCGAATATTATCAACTAATTATGACATAACTAATGAGATGATAATGCTGGCGGTGAATGAAACAGACATGTGAAATAAGCAACAACAACAAATGGGTTGTATTATATGTAAATATAGTGCCTTTCGTTTTAAGAGTTCCATGCGTTTTGTCCCTCATAGCATGGCTTTCAAATATTGACATCTTCAAAAATGTACACGGGTGGACTTCAACTGAAATTGAATCTGTTTTCATGTCAAATTCACCACATCGTCTGAATTTAATATTTTTAATTTAATATAGCACAATGCCTGCTCATGAAAAATGCAATGGTAGTCGGTCAAGCGTGGTATATCATCATCATATCTACAAAGGGTTTTCGTTATTTATGATTCCAACTAAAGAAGGAGGTCCATCAGTCGATATCGGTTTATATGTATATTAAAAATCGGGGCTTTTCCCCATTTAACGCGGTGGAAAGGAATTTAGCACCTTTATCGACGGTATTTTTTGTGTTCAAAATTTCAAAATCATTTAGACGAAAATTGCGTAATTACAATCCAATCTATATATAAAGGCGAACACCCGGTTGTTAAGTGACTGGAATATATGAAAATGTACAAAATTCTAACGATTTAGAGTTGTTATTAAAATTACATCAAGCATTTTCAGTAGAAATCTTAAATTATAACAATATAATTTAGTTAAGATTCTATTGAAATTGCTGGATAATTATTTCCGTGTACATTTTAAGTCGTAATGGAAGAATATAATGATATTTTATTTAAATGAAAAATAAACCGATATCTGGAGTTTTATTCTGCGAATAATTTATCCTTGTATTTGCTGTGGGTTGTTTGAATAAAGAAATTTAAAAGGAATCGGATAATTCTGTTCACAAGGAAAAGCTCATTTAGAAAAAAATGAAAACGATTAGACGAAAGGCGCAGCTTTTAGTAAAGGAAGATTTAAAAGGAAAATTATTTGGCCGTGACAAAGCATTCATTTTCGCCATGCCGGTCTGACAATTATTTAGAATGCGTGTCTAGTTTTAGTCTAGTGCTTAAAGCAACCGGTTGCTAGGCAAGGGATACGAGATGAGATTATTGATCGTTACAATTAATTAAGGATTTCGACTGACTTGATGGAATTTCAATATAAAATTTGAATAGTAATAATAAGTCGGATAAAACCCTACATTTATTTAAGATATTCCTATGTTATTATCTGATCATAAGTGTTTCGCGATACTACATTCAAAAATCCCGATAATCATAACAAACCCACTTAATTAATTGAAACTCGTTTACATCAAATTTCGCTAATTTACATTTAAATAGCAATTTAACAAAGTGATCTACTTCTATTGTTGCATATAAACGATACAAACTGCTCTTTCGTGCACTTTAAATGCCTGAAAATGCCGAAAGGTGAAATCCTAATTGTTAGCGAGATAGCTAAGGGAAAAAAATTAAAACGAATCAAATTTGACAAGAGTGAAACCTAGAACCTCATTTTTGGCTCAATGGATATGTAAACAAGCAAAATATGCGTTATTGGGCAGGCACCAATCCACACGTCCTTCACGAAACACAATTTCATCCCGGAAAAATCACTGTTTGGTGTGGATTACATGCCGATGCTAATCGTCATCGCTCCATGAAGGGTATTTTTTGGCCTCAATTGCAAGCTGATGGACTTGGCCAATATGTGGTTTCAACAAGACGGCGCTACCAGTCACACGGCACACGCAACAATTGACTTATTGAAAACCAAATTTGGTGAGCGTGCTATTTCGCGAAATGGACCAGTTCAATGGTCGCCTAGATCATGCGATTTAACACCATTGGACTATTTTCTTTGGGGCTATGTTAAATCTTTGGTCTATACCAACAAACCGGCGACGTAACAAGAGCTAAGAGAAAATATTGAACGCGAAATTGGTGCGATTCGGGCCGAATTATGTGAAAAAGTGGTGGAAAATTGGATTCAACGATTGAACTTCTGGAAACGTGCCCGCGGTCATGCGAGGGAAATTGAATTTCATACATAATTGCCACTAAATGTACTTCAAAACATAATAATTTTTTTTAGATATCTTCATTCGTTTTTGTTTTATTTAAAAAAAAATGAGCGCCCTTAATGAAAAACCCTTTATAAGAGTTATTCACTTTTAATGTGTTCGCTGTCAATACTTGGTGGAAAGGCATTATAATAAAAATAATAAAACATTTTTAGCATTTAAACACATGTCAACAATAAATTGTATGTGGAAAAAGTACTAAAAATGTTTTATTAGAGTTATTATTAGACCACTCAGTGAAACCTGATATTAGAATTGTTAGACCATTCAGTTTTCAGTGAAACTGGCTTTGAAAATATAACAACAACTCAATTGGTTTTTCTGCTCTGATTTATTAGTGCAAATAGATGTGAAAGTTATCATTGGTGAAAACAATTTCAAAGCAGTGGACCTTTTCAATTTTTAATTAGAGTTCAAAACCAAGTATCGGTTGACCGGACACATATAATGGTCGTAAAAAGTGGGCCCAATTGAAAAATTCCGTTTTATTTCATCGCATTTTCTTAACGTTGTACGAAAAAATGGAAGACTTTCCAAACCATTGGCCGTGTCACAGAAAAAGTCACGAATTTAATGATGTTTTCAATATTTTATAGAACACTAGTTTGACCCGGCGAACTTCGTACCGCCTCAGAATCAATCGATAATGTTTTAACATAAAATTTGAATTAAATTCAGTTTTTTATTCAGTTTAAATGAATACTCAATATGAATTTAGTTCAATAAATGAGCAAAATCAAAATGAAAATTTAAATGAATGAATGACTTTGCCATAAAATCAACAAAATCGGTCCAGCGGTTCTTTGTTTATAACTGTAACTAACTGGTGTAACAAACACAACTTTGTTTTATATAGATATCGTATTGATCGGGATAATTGTTATTTTTTAACCCTTTTAACCTAGCACTACTCAATATATAATTTTTTTATTTTCAAAAACTCCTCAATTGATTGATATCAAAGGGTTTTCATATTTATTAGCATGGTTAAACGTAATACCGAAAAATATATCACACTATGACATGTTACAAACTTTAAATAAGGCACACAATCTGACAAATACAGGATAATTAAAAGAATAAAACTCAATTTCCTACCAAGTTTTACAACGTCCAACAGGACTTGACATGGGAGTTGCGCGTTATCTATACAATGTCTAGCTAGACTAGTCACAGGGGTTGTAGGAGTTAAACGAATACATGAAATACACAATCGTAAAGCGAAGTTTGTGCGCGGGAAAAAAGCGCTCCGATGTTAGCGCGCAATTTTAATATCTGTACTATATTCGAAACAAAAAACCTCGCATCCAACGCCAAATACGAGGACACTCGACGACAGAATAGGCAATATGAATCGCTGAATGTGCGAAAGGGAAAAAAAGACTTAGACTGTACTCATCCTGGCAAAAAATAGACAGGAAACTAAGAGCCAGCTTCGCGAACTCAACATATACTTATTTTCAGTTGGAAAAAATAAAGGTCGGAAAAATTGTTTTATGAAAATGTCGGTCTTCCCTGTTTTTCCAGAAAGGTCACATATTTTAAGAGCTTTTTTACCAGAAACCTTTTAGATCTTTTTGTAAGTTGTAACCAATCAAAGAGCCGGAAAAGGGGAACACCACCGCCAAAACCGAACGGGAATGCAATGAAGACATCACGGTCGATAAAACAGATTATACCCTTACCTCAAAAAGAGTTTTGGTGGGATACTGAATGAAAGTTCAAAAGCTTTATATCTAAGATTTATAAGGCATTTTTTGCTAAGTTATTTTGTATCTTTGTTTTGATAGAACCTAAGCTATTCAAAAGATTTTATCTAATATTGAATAGATTTTGAGCCACCATTTGAGTTAAGAGGCGGAAATAGGGACAGAAAAAATTGCAAGGGTTTGCAAATATCTTTAATCAATTTCAATGTTGAATAAATTTATGATTAATACTTTCGATGGTAACTTTGTGGAAACTCATTTTAATAAAAAAAAATAATCACTTTTAAGGTGTTCACTGTCAATACTTGGTGGAAAGGCATAATAAAAATAATAATACATTTTTAGTACTTTTCCACATAAAATTTATTTGATCAGGACCGGTTTCGCTCATGGAGAGCATAATCAACTAATCAGTTGACAATGCTCGCATAAATGTTATGTGGAAAAAGTACTAAAAATGTATTATTATTTTTATTATAAAATTTAAAATTATTTTGATTATTCCACGTATTGAGTTACTAATTGTGACACGTGTTTCGCGTCTTTCAAAGGCATCTTCAGCGAGATTAACCCAACCCTACCTGATTGATTAATATTTTGTAATGCTAACGTCATTAGAGGTATAATTATTTGTTTGCTTTTTTTTGATTCTATGACCACTTCCATATTGTAATTTTATCATTTTAAAATATTAGAATCAGTCTTGCTTGATTACTTAAGCAAACTAACTAACCGAAACACGTGTCACAATTAGTAACACAATACGTGGAATAATCAAAGTTATTTTAAATTGGCATGTATTTAATGGGTCAGTAACTAAATTTAAGTTTTGGTCAGTTAAATAAATAAATGGTCAGTTGTCATTGTATCAGCGTGAATGTGGTCAGCTATTAAATAAAACGGTCAGTAATATATTTTATTGGTTAGTTTTTTAAAAAAAATGATAAGTTTTAGTTTGACAGCTTGTGAATTTTATCAAATATGGTCGTATGAGACAAATTTATGACATGTTCTATGGAAAATTAGCGCATGAAATGACATTTACTATTTTTTCAACTGACCATTTATATTATTTTAACTGACCATTTATTATTTTTAACTGACCGTTTTAAGTATTTATTACTGACCGTTTTAAGTATTTATATTGACAATTTATCGAATTAGAAACTGACCAAATAATTAGTAGTCTTAAAAATTTTATATTAAATTTATGATTTACACTAGCTTGTTAGAGGTCATGGCCCATGACTCACCAAAAACTCTCCAGATTGTTCAGAATAAGTCATTGTGGCAAATATGTGATGCTGCATTGTACGTTATATAGTTAAGAATCCCTAATAAAGAATAACGAATGATGCAAAATGATGTTCAAAATAACATTGAATAATATGTTTTGGTATTTCATTCAAGTATTTACGATTACCTATTGACCATATCACTTTGCTAAATGGATATAAAAATATTGAATAATCCGCGACATTAGTCAGGGAGAAAAAATGCCCATATTATTGCAGGGGTTCCCATAGCTCTTCTAGCTATCGATTTGTCTCCATCTCTATGAATTTGTTGACGCTACCCTCCAAATAATTGGGACGGGGGGATATGCTGACAGTCATGCACATGGATCGACAACAATTTTGTGGTGCATATTTAAATATGTTTCCCGCATTAATCGTTTGTTTTATACGGTCCCTTGTAAAACGTAGAATCGGGATTTCACTGTATTTGTAATATTATTCATCGAGGCAAGTATGTGATGCTCCATAGTTCGTGCGTGGATCGCTGTTACACAGAGATTTAAGTGGTACCCACTATTCGCGAGTTCGTTCGTGAAACCTCTAAAACGTTTCATAAGGCTGTGGGTCTTCACTGTAACCCAACAATCTCTTGCCTGCAGAAGATGACGAGAAAGCATCAGAGATTCGATATAGTTCGAGAGCTCTTCTTCTCGATGACCCTACTTAGGTAGAGACGAAATAGTAAGCTGACTTCTTCAACTGCGGCAGCGATGGGAAGGGAGTGCAAACAAATAAAATTAAAAAATATATATATTTAGAGACGAAGGAGACTGGAAGAACTTTGGCGTTAACGCGCCTTAGAACTTGGTGCTCCTTCAAATTGATATCCAAAAAAAAAGTCTTGAAAAGTCTGATTGACTGATAAATTCGTTTAGTTGAAATAAACAAAGCACATCTTTAGTGCTGTTTAGACATCCATTCTGATAAAAATCAAGACTGGTTTCGCTCATCGCGAGCATTGTCAAATATTGATTCTGATTTTTATCAGGAATCAAAATAGGAGTTGCGCGTTACCTGTGCGATGTCAAGCTAGACTCGACAAAGGAGTTGAGCAATCTTTGTGATAGTAAGATAGTCTAAAGATGCATCTGAAAGTGATAGTACTATATAACAGCTGTTGAAGACATATGTATTTCAAAATTTTTAAATATTTCAAAAGTTTGGTTTCGAGAGCCATCAGTTTAGTGAAACTGCAAAATGTGCATTGTAGTGAAATATAGTGAGTGCGTATTGGCTGAGGAATGGAGAATGGGGTTTTAGTTTGAAGTGAGTCATCATTAGGGTCCATTTTTTGTACGTTCCGTTCGACTTACTTCTTACAATTTGCCTTCAGAGCTAACAACTCGTCCCCGGAATGATTTAGAAAAACATTTAAATCTCGGCTGTATACTGGTAGAAAGTTTCAAGTCAAAAAATCGTTTCGTCAAAAATAATCGACTTTTTCTAAAATCATGAAATTAAAACCTTTTTATTCTTAATCGCAATTCGTTAATTTTGGTGGAAGTTCATTTAAATATGAAATTTATAATTCCACGTATTGCGTAACTATTCGTGACACGAGCTTGGCGTCCTTCAGAGGAATCTTCAGACTTACCATCGCAAAGGTAGCTTAAATAATAAAATAAGTGTGATTTTAATATTCTAGCATGATAAATATTTTTTACGGCAAGCAGGGGGCGGGGGTGTAGAAACAATCAATAATAATACTTAAAAATGACGTTAACTTAACAAATTATTAATTAATTAGTTTCTTCAACGTGGAAGGGTTAAACCGATAGGTAATACGCTATAAATCTGGGCTAAGATATTTTACAAAATATTTCGTTGTAAAAATCAAGCTGAAGTATTAACCGTTTCCATTCCTCAAAAGTTAATTCAAAGGTTAAGTCATTTAAGTTATTTTTAAATTTTATCCCAATAATATGACATCTTTAACCTTTTGCACTCCTCATTATACTGTTTTTTCCCCTCCAGCAACTCCTTCATATATTTGAGAAATTTATTGATATCACAGGGGTTTGCGTATTTATTGGCATGGTAGAACAAAATACCGACAAATATACCACATTAAGACATGTTACAAACAAGGCACACAATCCAATAACTACCGGTTTTAAAATAAGGATATTTTAAAATGAATTAAAAATAATTGTCCAACTGAGATTTACAATGTCAAGCAGGACTATGAGTTGCGCGTTACCGATACGATGTCAATCTAGAATCAATATAAAAAAATCAAGAGTTAAAATTGATAAAAATGTTCGGGCGTAAACTGTCAGGAGCGGGTTAAAGTAGTAGAATAGGGTGACGTATATGGGAACGGTGGCGGGTTAGAGAACAGCTTTGCTCCAGTACATTTAAGAATCGAATGAATGAATTTATGAAATTTATTACCGAGTGCATTTGAATATGTAAATAATATATGTTGCTCCTTGGAAGTCGCTCGGCAATAGATGTAATACGCAGAGTAGAGGTCTGCACGGGCTCGGGTTTGGCTAGCGGGCCGGGTCGGGCCGGGCTCGGACGCAAGCATACAACAAAATATAACAAAAATAATCAAAAATTTCCGAATTTCCATTATCGTAAATCTAAATTTAATACTATAATAAACTTCACGTACTCGTATTCAGTGACAGCTGGTGACGGGGTGCTGGGGGGTGCAAAAGGAAGATTCAACTATTTTTCCGTACTACGGAAGAGAAACAGTTGGTATTGCGAACATCTGAATTGAAAGTCCATGCTATAGAAGTGTTTTAAAATCCAATGAATAGGAAAGAACTCTTGCAAAAACGGTTGAATCTTCCTTTGCACCCCCTAACACCCCATTGCCAGCCGTCACTGCTAGTATAAGTCATCTTTTCGAAAAAAAATCGGATTTGTTTCGGGCAAGGTTGAAAAATGTCGGGTTCGGGTAAGATTTTTGAAAATGAGCCTCGGGCCCGGGCCGGGCCGGGTTGGAGGTCTTCGGGTTCGGGCCGGGTAAAATTTTAAAATTTCGGCCCGTGCAGACCTCTAACGCAGAGTAAGGATTAGAATTAGAAGGATCTAACTATGTTTGTATCTACATCACAATACAACAAAGTAACAAGGTGGCTGGGATGATTTCTATTGTTATTTTGTAGGAATTAATTTCAGTATACAATTTAATTGATTAGGTATAGTATTTTGTCTTTTTGGAAAACATCTACACACAAACTTTTTCGAGAGGCGAAACGATTAAAACGATTATCGACACTCATTGTAATACTTCATTATTTATATTTTATAGAAATAAGGACTAATATCTTAAACATATAGTCAAATTAAAAATAATAATACATTTTTAGTACTTTTTCCACATAAAATTTATTTGATCAGGACTGGTTTCGCTCATAGCGAGCATTGTCAACTGATAAGAAATACAATACAACAGTGATATTTATACAAAAGTTAAGTAAGGTATGACAAACAATTGGTAGAAAAACTAATCAAATAAATGAAGCAATTAACAAGAAAAATAGACTAAAAATAAAAGGTTGAAGACCTCTTAGCAATGCAAACTAATATATAATAAATCAATTAAATATGACTTATCATTAACAAAGCCCAAAAATAAGTGGTTTAATAAAATAAATCTATGTCTGTCAACCATAATTAGATGGAAATCCCGGTAATTACTTCAAATGAGCCAACGAAATTGTTTCCTGTAAACAGAATAGAAGCCATATCAATTCTTACGAATTTAAAACAAACAAAGGAAAATATATATATTTTTTTTTATGGAAATAAAATTACAAAAGGTTATTGAATCGGATATAGCAAAGGTGAAGAAACGAAGATTAACTGATCATTTAATAACTCGCATGATGGAATGAATTTATGTCGGTTTATTTCAAGGATTTCTAATTTATCGAGTTTTAAAGATTTATTAATAACATGTAAGATTTTAAAGTTTTTAGTGATATCAAAGGTATGCTTATTTAGAAACAAATGGTTTCCAAATGAAGATAATTCATTCCCTTTGCGTGAACAGGCTAGATGTTCTTTAAATCGTGTATTTAACGGGAGCGAAACCGGTCCTGATCAAATATATTTTATGTGAGAATAAGTACTAAAAATGTATTATTATTTTTATTATAATGTCTTTCCACCAAGTATTGACAGTGAACACCTTAAAAGTGATGTAGTCAAATTATTATAATTTAGGATTTCGACTGAAGGTGGGATTTCAATATCAAATTCGAACGATTTAAATAGACATATTACTGTAATTATTATTATAGTAAAAACGAAACAAACTTTTAATTACGCTTCAGTTGATGCTCATTCGTACACTAAAAAAGTGTGAGGATGCCGAAAGACGAAGCCCGGGTGACAAAAAATCAACATGTTCACTCAAAAAAAAACTTTACTGAATCATATTTGAATCTAAAATAAAGTAATGTGTTACTAATTGTGGTCGCTTTTTCAAAGGAATCTTCGGACTTTTTGTGAACCAACAAATGAATTTACCGCCGAATTTATCGAAAGTATCAAATTTTAATCGTTTGAAAACTTCAGTTAATGTTCGTTCGTGCATTTTCCTGAAAATACCGAAAGGCTAAACCTTGATCGTTGCAACAGAGCTCATAGAAAAATACAGATTTTATGCTAAAAACTCTACCCGTAGATTAATTTAAAATTAAATATAATATAAAAATAAAATTATAAGGCAGAAAACGATCTAAAAGGGGATATAATGGGTATACAATTATAAGTTATCTTAAATGCCTTACCCTTTTGATGTAAAAATTATTACATTCATAAACCAAAAATAACCAATGGAGTGTAAAATATGTCAATTGATAATACTCTGAGAGTCTTTCATATCTTACAAGGAATCTTTGAATAGTATACTATGTTTAGAGACTGGGCTTGAACTAATATTGACTCGGTCTGATTTATAAAGCGATTCATTCATGGATCATGAATCATTTACTAAGCCAACCATTTTCAATAAAGCTCATTTGTTTCAAACGAATTCCAAGCGGCACCAGCATAACTTGAAACTTTCAACCTGGCTGCTGCCGCGCATGCATGTGTTGAAAAAAACTAGATTGCTCAGAAAACTGTCGACATGTATTTTTATGAGTAAATCTAGCAATGAAAAATGTATGCCAAAAATAAACAAAGCAATCGATGAAATCAAATAATCGAAAATGCAACCAATTTTTGCTGACATGAATTTAAAGTAACGCGGTGTTCAACTAAAAAACTATAAATCTATTTTTATAAATGACTAGCTGTACCCTGCGCGCGTTGCTACGCCAGCAATTGTAGGGGGGATTGGGGTGGGTGGGGTGGGTGAGGGTTGTGTACGCTAGAAAGTTTTGCGGAATTGTACTCGAGAAATTTGTAAAAATTCGATATCATTTTTTGGGGGGAGGGGGGTTGTTTGGCGGGGTAAGGTCTGGGGGCGTATGAAGGGGGTATGCCTGAAACCTTCAAAGGAGTTTGAACACGAAAAATTTGTAAAGTTTAAAAAAAAAATTGGGGGTGGAGGTTGGGGGGTGGTTGGAGGGAAAGGTTGGTAGGCCAGAAACCATTGCGGGAGTGTACTTAATAAATTTGTAAAGTTTCACATCGATCGGTCGAGCGGTTTAGTAGTCCATAGCGGACATACATACAGACATTCATTTTTATATATATAGATAGATAGATGCGAGACAGTAATGATTATTTATGTTATATACAAATATATCAAAGTTTATTTCTAAACGGTTTTGAAATGAGATGGTCCAACGTAATGGAATATATTTTTCATTAATCATGGCATTTTAAATTCACATACTCAGAGTTTTACTGAATCAATCGTGCGATGCTTAGTCTGGTGATGCTTCAAAAAAAATATATTATCCAATTGATAAAATAATTTCGGCATCGAACAGGTCAAAAATGAAGTAACTAGGGTAGGGGTGACGCAAGGACGATCGTAGGAGTGCAGCAGGGGGAGTGGCGAGTAAAGATGGAACCCCAATTTTATCCCAAGAGTCCTTTGATGTGTAAAAATCTTTTCGAGATATTCAATTCTGGAAATGTCCAATGCAAACTAAAACGCCTGGGTACTAGAGAAGCCAATTACTCGATATCTCAACTACTCGAGTATCGAGTAGTAAAATATTAAAATACTCGAGTAGTTTCAGATGTACCAAATAGTTTTTATTAATTCATATTTGTGTATTTAAATGAATGATTAATAAATAAATAAGCGTATTTAATTCATTATGCCACAGCTGCATCCACAGTCAGCAAATCAAAAGATTATTTTTAAATATTTTATTTTGTTTCTTGAATTCATAGTCGTTGATAAGATAAGTCAGCAAGACCCAAAGCAAAAGTAACAAAAGAAATTCTGGCTCAGCATTGTCAACGGCAAAATCATTAAAATAATATATTACATGACAGTAAAACCACGCTTAAGACTCAGTTAAACGCAAAGGATAAAAATTATATTAATATATTATTTAAATAACTAAATAAAATTTGAAAATATGTCTTCATTTATAAATTACGAGTATTTCTCGAGTATTTTGAAAAATACTCGAGTATCGAGTACTCGATTCTCGAATCGAAGTGTCTACGGGTACCTAACGATCAAGTCGCGGACCGATTTCTTCCCTCGGCCAATTTTTATATAAACCGAAGAATGAGAACATCAGAGGACCCGGAGAAAAGAAAATAGCATTCAATAGAAAAGACGTAATAAGAAAACATAAAAAAAAAAAATATTATCGAAAAATATACACATATTTGTAATACTCGTGCATTGGAGATAGG
The DNA here is from genome assembly GCA_028554975.1 of Himalopsyche kuldschensis. Classification (NCBI taxonomy): domain Eukaryota; kingdom Metazoa; phylum Arthropoda; class Insecta; order Trichoptera; family Rhyacophilidae; genus Himalopsyche; species Himalopsyche kuldschensis. The sequence goes on along the minus strand of JAHFWI010000064.1, from coordinate 2,218,059 downwards.
GACTTCAATCGAATGTTCGAATATATTAGGCTCGTTTTCAAAATTAGGATTTTCGGATATTCGAATGACAGATTAATTGTTCGAAATGTCTGCAAATTAAAATTTATTTAATGTACGTATTGTCATTTGAGACGCATTATAGTTTGTTATAAAATATATATATTTATTGTTAGATATTCGAACTTGTTTAATTTTTAGTTTGGAAATTGTTTTTTTATAAAGTTGATTACTTTGGTTTTTGACGGTTGATGTTACAATGACCTTATCATTGTATTTATTCCACAATTAATTTATTAGGATCAGGACCGGTTTCGTTAATCTCGAGCATTTTCAACGCAGAGTTGTTGGTCTTGTTTAGATTTTTGTTATACAAATCAGTTGAAAATGCTCACGATGAGCGAAAGCGGTCCTGATCTCTTTTCGTTTTTGATGCTAGTCTTATCATTTCTATCCCCACTCTCTTTGAAAACTAGAGGTTGAGCAACTTAGTAATATGTAATTCTCGTACAAAAAACATCCAATTCCGAATTTTCGATAATTCTGTTCTTTTTTTAAAATTTCGATAATGGAACAACAGTTTCTCAATTAGATATTATAACCAGGACTGTGGAGTTGGACTTGGAGTCAGAGTTTTTTGGGCAGAGTTGGAGTCGTCGTGGAGTTTTGGCCGGATTACCCGGAGTCAGAAATTTTGAAAAGTTTGAACTTTTTATTTTTGCATATAATATGTCAAATTTGACTATTGGCCGGATTGGTTGGTTGGTATATATAATTGAATAAACATCGTGGCGAAAATAAACCTCTTTTTAGTCGGAGTCGGAGTCGTGTTCTTAGAAAATGCTGGAGTCGGAGTCGTAATTTTTTTAACGACTCCACAGCCCTGATTATACCATTCAAATTATTTTAATTAGTGTTGCGTGGAAGAGAAATAGTTTGGCATTTTGTCAAGCCATTAAGGGCTAACCGGCGTTTGTAACTTACGGATAGTAAACAGAAGAGACTTAACTGCAGTTAAATGCCAAGCCTTAAGACACGGCGCTATTGTAAAATAAGAATAACGGCTACAATAAAGGTTAACCACGCTGACAAAATTTAAATCGCCGACAGAAATTCGGGTAATGGCCGAAAATACCACCCCCACCCCTCGGACGGGCGGAGTCGCCTATCTAAAGACTTCGAAAACAGTTTTCGCGCCCTTTATCGCAAGAATATTATATTACAAAAGTACTTACTTGTACGTCAAAGAGTTTCCCAAATGTGAGACGCGTACTTATTACACAATTTTTTAAAGAAATATCAGGACTGGGTTCTCACATCGCGAGAAAATCTGTCGGATTTCAGTTTTTTTTTTAAATATAATGCCTATCTACTTGACACTCCAATTACTCGAGTAATACTCGAGTACTTGAGTATACGAGTAGTTTCAGATTTACCAAAATACATAATATTTGATATAAAAATAGATGATACATTAATAAATAAGCATATTTAATTTCATTCATACTCATGTAAATTTAATTCATAAAACATATAATTCAAAAATAATAGAGAATAAAACGTCTCAAATTTTAAATTGGTTCAAAGTTTTCATTCTATAATTATTCAAATTGTAGAAAAACTACACGATAAAAAATATTACCAGTCAGTAAAATTCACGCGTTAGACGCAACGGTTAAACGTTTTATGTGTATATTTAAAAAATAATGAATAAAATTTTGGAAATAAATCTTCATTTACAAATTACTCGAGTATCGAGAACTTGAAAAATAGACGAGTATTCTTGAGTATTGAGTTCTCTGTACTCGAATTGGAGTCTCTACTATCCACCCCGTTTTAACAGTGATCACCTAAAAAGCAATAACATGTACGATTTGATCCGAATATTTTCGCGACCCACAGTACGTGAGCCGCTGATCTAAGACATTACGAAATAGAAGAAGAAGAAGAAGAAGCGGAGGAGGGCACCGCAAAGTGAATATCTGTGAGGCATCTCGAATATCGTCGTCAACTTGTATTATAAATCAAAAGTGAATTAAACCGCTGGGGCGAGCGCCGAATCTTCTCTCTGTGTGGTGAGAACGGAGGCCAGGACCCTTTATTTGCAGAAGCGTACAACCAGTTTCGTGTCACTTCAAGAAGAAAAAAAAACACATAATATAAAACAACGCCACCGATCCAAATGAACCATTTAAGTCATGGTTTCCCAATACATGGGTCGCGACTCCAAAGGGGGTCGCGACGAGTTTTCTGTAGGGTCACCAAATTAAACAGTGTACTAAAAAAATATTCACTTTAATGCACTTTTGTCGATTTTTTTAATTAGCTAATGAAAAATGCATTTTTCTATTTGGTCTTGGGGGTTGCGGGTCAAATGGTTTTCATAAAAAGGGGTCACCGTCCGAAAAGGGTTGGGAACCTATGATTTAACGTTTTCTGTTTTACGTGAACTGCTTGTAATTAAAAAGTCGCTCAAAGAACTTGGAATTAAGCTTCACCACAATTTTTGTAATTTTATAGATGTTGTTTTTATTTTTGAAAAAAGATGAAAAATTGTAAATATTGCGCGCAAACGTCGGCTTGGTAACGTCAGCGCGGTAATTTCGGCGCGGTTATGTCACTGCAACTTCTAAAATATCAGTCCTCAACCGCTGTTCCTAGGAATGAACCGAGTGCACAGTTTGCAGCTTATTCTTAAACAATAAGATAGGGAGTGTTTGGCACCCTAAACGTTTTACATTTCGTTCAAAGAGAAAATGATGAATATGTGCTAGACACTGCATACCTTATTCGCGATATTATATTATATATAATACAGAAAATTTTGAGCAGATATTAATTATTATTTGACGAGATTTCGTACAAGTAATTTACTTACATCATGAAGTTTTCGCATAATGGGTTAACAGATTATTAGATCTTGAAGTTCTAAATATAATGGATGGAATATCAAAAGCTCACTTAAAGTTTGCGTCACACCCTGATGGTTAGAGTAATTTATATTCACCAAAAGCTCCTTTTGCTGCCTAAGCTTACATATATTTACATGGATAGAAATATGACTTTTTAAAATATTTATAAAACCAGTACAGTGAAACTTTGAATCTACGTTCTTCAAGGGACCATGAAAAAATTTCGATACATGCGGGAAACGTACAATGCAGGAAAGTTAAAATATTAAATAAAAAAGTAAAACATTTGAAAAACTTATTTATTCTACCTTTTACAGACGTTTTTTCTTAAAAAGTCCTTAATACTAAGTTGCTTCTTTGCAGTTTTGCAGGTCAATTTTAACAGTGATCCTTTGAATTCGCATAATTTTACGTCTGCAGATTCATCTATGTCCTTGTAGTAGAAAAATATTTTTATTAAGGCCAATTACGCTTCTTTAAATGAAAGTAAGCTCAGCTAGTGTGACATCACCGAAAACATTATGACCATATAACATTAACTTTTTTAACATTGTTCTTATGGGTATTTGGCCGGGACTATAGGAAATGAACGCACCACGCGGGAAAACGGTTTATGCGATAACGTAAGATCAGGGTTCCACTGTATAGCATATAAACTCTTAATACGGAAAGAAAAATAACAATGTATTTTAATTCTACATAAATTATTTTTAAATATTTGTTGATAGCTATTTCGGCTTACGCCTTCGTCAGAACTATGTTTAAAACGTGTATTAGAGATAGCTTATATACCCTTTGCTAGACAGGGTGCCTCCTACATAATCTCTTTCTGTTGAAACCATACCGACGTCACGTGAAAGAATTTAAATAAGTTTGATTTATTGATCTAAAGTAATGGTGGGAAACAATAATTTGGGTATTTTTTTGGGGGATCGTGTGAAAGCACTTAAAATCTGCAATTTCTAAGTGCATCTGTTTTAAATTGTTTTAGGTTTATTGTTTGTTAATGGTTTTAACAGAGGTGAGCTATTAATTGTGATCTGATCGTTAAGAATTTCATTGGACTGATTATACCTATTAATTTCAAGCTGTTCCAATGCATTCAGTTTGAGGCCCTTATTGCAGGAATGTAAACGAATCGGGACCGAATTCGGATTATGTGCTAATTCTATAAGGTGATTTGCATATTGTGAATCAGTTTTTCCATTGTTAAAGGATCTAACATGCTCGTTAGCGCGAATGGATATCTTCCTACCGGTCTGTCCGACATATACTAAATCACATGTACCGCAAGTCATCTTATATATACCGCTTCTATCAAGTTTATTAATCCTGTCTTTACTATTTTTAAGATGTGTACCTAAGTTATTATTAACTTTAAATGCTACATTTACTGAATTTTTAATCTCGTGGTGAATTTTTTCACTAATACTCCCTAAGTAGTTAATTGATTTAAAGAAGCGGTTTTCTTGTATTAAGTTAGGGTAAATAAGTTTTCTAGCTAGTTTTAAACGTTTTTTATATAGTAAGTTTGTTATCACCTTTTTCTCATAGCCATTATTACGCGCAATTTGTTCTATAGTATGTAATTCGTTATAATAATCTATCTGATTCATCGGTACAGCCAGTAATCTGTGTATCATTGCATTGTATGCAGATAGTTTAATTTGCCAAGGATGAAGTGATTTGGAATGAATAGTAGTATCACAGAAGGTTGGTTTTCTAAAGATTTTAAATTTATGTTGATTTTCTATTCTAGTGATGGTTAAATCTAGAAAGTTAATGCAGTGGTCTACCTCTATCTCTAGTGTAAATTTAATTTTTTCGTGTATCAAGTTAGCCTTGTTTAGAAATATATCTAACTGCCTATCCGTGCCTTGCCAACAAATTATAATATCACAATAAACCTAAAACAATTTAAAACAGATGCACTTAGAAATTGCAGATTTTAAGTGCTTTCACACGATCCCCCAAAAAATACCCAAATTATTGTTTCCCACCATTACTTTAGACCAATAAATCAAACTTATTTAAATTCTTTCACGTGACGTCGGTATGGTTTCAACAGAAAGAGATTATGTAGGAGGCACCCTGTCTAGCAAAGGGTATATAAGCTATCTCTAATACACGTTTTAAACATAGTTCTGACGAAGGCGTAAGCCGAAATAGCTATCAACAAATATTTAAAAATAATTTATGTAGAATTAAAATACATTGTTATTTTTCTTTCCGTATTATAATGGAGTTCTACCAAATAAATGCCTACTCAATCAATCAATCAATAATATAAACTCTTATCTCAAAAGAATCTTTCTTAGATCACTGGATACGTGGTCAAGTGTCAACGTCAAGCTCAAGAGATCAATGGATCAGTTGATAATGGTGAGCAATTTTTTTTTGTAATATATGGCTTGGTTATGTATAGTTAAACATAGTTCTAACGACGGTGTAAGCCGAAATAGCTATCAAGCATGTATTTACTTTATTTCATTTCACGTAAGTTGTCTGAATACATGTATCAAAAAAGAATACAAGTAATATTACTAGTTGACCTAGTCATCTTATAATATATGGTTTATATCAGGGGCATATGCGGATCGAAAGGAGGGGGCCATGCCCCCCCTGAGGAGATTTTTTTTTTTTTTTTTCAAATGATTTTTATTTAAATAAGTATGATTTCAAGTTCTTTCGATGGATTCGGCGTTAACATTGAGGAAGTTCATTTAAATATAAAATTTAAAATAACTTTGATTATTCCGCGTATTGTGCTACTTACTGTGACACGTGTTTTGCCGTTTTGTTTGTTAACTTTACTATATCGAATATTGTCTCATCTAGAGACTCCAATTCGAGTATCGAATACTCGATACTCGAGAATACTCGTCCATTTTTCAAGTACTCGATACTCGAGTATTTTTCAAAATACTCGAATAATACTCGTAATTTATAAATGAAGACATATTTCCAAATTTTATTTACTTGTTTAAAAAATATATACATATAATTTTTAACCGTAATATTTATTTTTAATGGTTTTGCCGTTGACAGGGCTGTGCGAGAATTTCTTTTGTTATTTTTGCTTAAGGTCCTGCTGACTTATCTTATCAACGATTATGATGACAATAGACAAAATTAAATATTGAAAAATAATCTTTTGATTTACCGGCTATGGATGCAGCTGTGGCATAATCAATTAAATACAATTAAAAATTATTTATTCATTAATCATTCATTTAAATACACAAATTTGAATTAATAAAAAATTGGTGCATCTGGAACTACTCGAGTATACTCGAGTATTTTGAAATTTTACTACTCGACACTCGAGTAGTTGAGATGTTGAGTAATTGGAGTCTCTAGTCTCATCCCATTACTGGCAATGCTAGTAAAAGAGAATTTACGACAGTGAACACCTTAAAAGTGATCATCTCTACTGAATTTAATATTACTATCAACAGACTAGTAAAATGGCCTGCAGCTAGTAGGTACAAAGGCCATTATTATTTGTCATCAGCCGAATCCCGCGGAGCTCATTCATTTGGAAACATTCTTGGCAAGTACATGATATTCATTTCCAGCGGCGCAGGGAGCGGGCCCTGTCTCTCCGACGGAATCTTTTGTTTATGCGGACCATCAGTCTGGAGACTTTTTTCGCTAGGGCGGCCAGCCTGATTAATTGCAGCGGGGGTAAAAGTCTGAGAACTCTCGTGGACCCATCGGAGGCTCCACATGCGCGAAAGGAATAAGTTAGGATGCAGCGTTTGGCTGGGTTTGCGTCACTCGTCGAAAACCATATCGATCTAGTAAACATCTATAAAACACAAATGCGTATAAATTCTACAGAAATTATTAAGGATTTCGACTGAGGGTGCTTGATGGAATTTCAATATCAAATTTGAATTGATTGAATTTTGGAATTTTCCATGAGTTTTTTTGCTAACAACCCGGGTTTTACCTTTCGGCATCTTCAGACATTTCAAGTGCAAGGATGTACTTGAACTGACTCAGTACATCCGTGCACTAAAAATGCCTGAAGAAACCGACAGGCGAAAACCGGGTCGTTAGGTACAAAATTCAAACAATTCATATTTTCTACAGAAATTATTTTTTATATGGGTTGATAGCTCATCCTTATATACAGATGTAGACAGGGTACACAATACACCTTCTGTTCTGTTCCACCATCCTAGTTTTATATTTCGTAATAATAAGTTATTAAATGTGTCAAATTGATTTGATGTATTTCTCGGAGTGAAAGCTTACCGGGTTTTTACTACGTTTATCCCCATTTAAAACTAAGATGGTGGAAGAGAGAAGAAGATGTATTGTGTACCCTGTCTACAACTGTATATAAAGATGAGTACATGCAGGTTTAAAGGATAGTTTTGATGATGTCGTAAGCCGAAATAGCTATCACCAAATATATAAAATGGTTTATTTAGAATTAAAATTTATTGTTATTTTTTCACCGTATTGTACTGGTGTTCTAGCACGTAAATGTCAACTCAATCAATTTATAAACTCATCTTCTGATTAAACAGTTTGATTTATTTGCTTTTCACTACATTTTACTTGAACTTGTTCACAGTTCAAGAACATTCTTGCACTTTTTTTATATATTCTTAATTCATCATGAGGATGCCTCATAAACAAGGGAATATTTAAAACCTTGCTGATGCAGGAGTATATATCAGCCCTAAGCGATGAGGGAAATGAGGAAGAGGTCTATTGCATTTATGGACGGCAATTTCCATTCATAAATATAGATGAGATGTCGTCCGTCCACCGTGCTCAACTTTTGCTTTATTTTTGTTTCGCCGCAAATCCATTTATCTTGGGTTTCTTCTTCGCTGCATATTTATGTTTCCTTTATGGGACAAGATATTTAAGTCATAATTTTACGGAAGCAATTATGTTTTTATATACATTATATCGTCAAAGCATTTATGATACGCATATGTTGTCAACCTTTTCAGCAGCCGGTTAGATTTTGGAAATGACACTATTGAAAAGGTGGGAAAGGATTTTTAGCCAACGACGTTGAACACTGCACCTCGGACCGGGCGACAATATAAAGGGTATTTCAATAGGGACGCTCAAAATATGTTACTTTGTCCTGCTGAGTAGATTATTCATTGTTTAGTGGCCAAATTTGAGTCAACCAGTTTGGTAAATAATCGGCCAACACCTACCTGTACGTCATCAAAATACAATATCTGGTGAAAACATTGCTGCTGTGTGTGAAAGTGTACAGGAAAACCCAAGGCAGCTTATTTCTCGTTGTTCACAAGAACTTGTCTTTTCTGCGACTTCAACTTGGCGAAGTTTGAATCGGGCCTTATGTCTGCACCCGTATAAAATCCAACTAACCAAGGAACTTCAGGTAAACGACCACAGACAACGCCTGATTGGGTTCTGGAGCAGTTGGAAGTTTACCCAAATTTGTCAAAAAAGTCAACTTTAGCGACATGGCCCATTTTATAATGAATGGATATTGGCAGACATTTGATGCTATATTCCATATTTAATGCCGTAAAATATACTTACAAATGAAATTAAAGTTTAGTCGAAATCTCACAAACAACTTGTTTTATTTACATTTCAAAACTAAGCGTCCTTATAAAAAGACCCTTTATATGCATTGCATTATTTAAAAAATGTATTTATTTTAATGCACACTGGACAAATTAACGCTCATTAGCGGAAAGGAGGACTGTGATAATTAGATTAACAGAAACAAAAGCTGCTTACAAAAAGCCTCAGGGTGGTGATTTTGTAACAAAGAGGCACTGCCATGTTTATTGTTTACATAAGATCTGAGTAAACAAAGGATCAGTTACACACTATGTGTATATATATGTATTAGTTATATATAGTATTTCTTCTTATGTATACATTGGCGGAATTAGGTTTCAATGGATAGCAGTTAATATATAGTTTGCAATAATAAGTTTATCTATATGTTACAGTGAAACTGTCTTCTCAGTGAAAATGTATCAAGTAATAGATTTGTATGACAACATGATTTCACTGGTCACGATCATTGAAATTATTGGCCCAAGTCGATGATTTGCCGGCCTAAAATTTTGGTTTGCGTCAATGAAACAAAATCAGCAAGTAAGGGACCTTTCATAAAAAAGAGAACCAAAAAAAACACAGACAAACATTGCGCTGAAGATAGGGCGGTCAAATTTAATTTCAATGACATCTTGGAGAAAAATATATTTTCACTGAGAATACAGTTTCACTGTAACATATACACAAGCTCAAAGAATTCTAATAATTGTTTGACAGACAAACCAAGGCTGCGAAGTCGTGAAAAAAAGCACGACTCCGACTTCAACATTTACAGACGAATAGATTTTGTCACGTTTTTTACTATCTATCCTATTTATGTGTATTTAATTAAATATCAATCAACCAATCTGACCTATAGCCAAATTTGACATGTTATATGCATAAATGAAAAGTTTTCACGACTCAGGCTCCGACTCTAAAGTCCTGAGGCAAACGCCCATATTTCTTTTGTACATTTTAAATACTCTTTTTACGATTTTGAAGAAATCACAGAAACACCTGAAAAGAACTAATACTATATTTCTATCTGGATTATAAACTCCTTTATGATTTAAAGGAACAAAATATATCATGTCACAGCCACAATCGGTTGCACGTCCAAGGCGGATCAGTACTCACTGACTTTGGTTTGATGGGTGTTTGTGTAGTCAAAAAACACCTTCCGTGCCATCCGATCCTATAAACGAGACGTAGCGAGAGCGACTGGCAAATCACTAGTCCTGCTCCAACTTCATCCTTTCTAGCTCTCTTCTCATCGAACTAAAGACAGGCCTAGAGGGACTAAGTAGCCAACAGTTCTCGATTCCAAAAAAAATTTGAGATACTTCCATTGCAAAGAATTGTATGCTCCACGTTGGGAGCAGAAATGAATTTAAGACAAAAACAATTGAATAAATAAAACATTTTTTAACTTTTTAATTATATTTGTTCACATGTATTTTGTTGAGATTAGCACTGGTTTCGCTCATCACAAAATTTTTCAACTGATGACATAAATATACATACGTTAAAAACAGTGTTATTTGTTTTAAGCTGATAAAGACATGACATGGTGTCATATCTTCATAAAATATGGATATTTGGAAGAAGTGCATAAAAAATATAATGCCTTTACAACAATAATTTGCAGATAACACCTAAAAAGTGATTATATCATTTTAAAAAAGGGCGATGCAATACTGAATACTGCATCGAGTGAATACGAAGAAAAATGACTAAGTCCCAAGGAATCGTTCCGCTCAACGGTACCTATCTACGAACCCTCAAAAAATCTCTCAGTTAATGGCATAGTAAGCTTTATATAAATAAATACATCGCAAACATGTTTTGTGACCCAGTGAGATTTAATTACAGAATTGACTAAAGCCACCCAAAAGAGCTTTTATTCTAACAGATAAATAATAAACTCGAGACGGTAAAGTAAACACATCTGGAGTGATTAGGACCGTCAAAATTAAGACAGAACTATCTTTTATTTTTTTTTATCTGTGGTCACTTGTTCACGCATGTACATATTTTGAAATCGTTGCAATTGATTCGTTTGATTATTCGAATTCTGTTTTGTCAATTTGTTACCTTACTTTGAAAAGGTTATAACTGGCATTTTGGCAAAAAAAAGACCTATTGGTCGGATTTGCTCATTGTTACAAGTGATTCATATTATTTGAATTAAACAGTGAGATCAATAAAAACTTCAAACGTTCATATCTCGAAACAGGGCCAAGAGCAGTAAAAACTCTTTTAAAAGTAATATGAGATAGCATTGATAACTCAATTTTTGTGTTAACCCTTCCCTTATGGCAGCGGTCACCAAACTTCGGCCCGCGGGCCGGATCCGGCCACCTAATTATTATCATCCGGCCCCCCTAAAAATTTTGAATTTTTGTATAAATTATTTATATAGAAAATATTAATTTACGATTTTATTGTGATTTTACAATACGACATGTGTTTCAATTTATCAATTGGAGTAAGCATAAAGTAAGCATAATGATTATATAATCATATAAATTAATATTCTTACTGGATTCCAGCATGAATTTATTTGATGACCGGCCCGCCATGTTTTTAAAAATTTCAATCCGGCCCGTTTCTCAAAAAGTCTGGTGACCGCTGCCTTATGGTATCAAAAAAAAAAACGACTGCTCCGGTGATGTGTAGTTATTACCAGGGCTGTGGAGTCGGTGTCGGAGTCCGAGTCGTGGAGTCGGAGCTTTTTGGCCGGAGTCGTACTCGATAGGGTTGATATTTAATTGAATACACATAAATAGGAAAATTAGGGGAAAAAAGTGACGATAATAATCTTTTTGTAGTCGGAGTCGTGTTTTTGGTCAATGTCGGAGTCGGAGTCGTGGTTTTGGTAAATGCTGGAGTCGGACTTTTTTTACCGACTCATCAGCCCTGGTTATTACACATCATCTAAAGATGGTATTTGTATTGTGATTTAAATCATATATATATAACGGAAATTATAAATATCTAAAGAAGTGGCTTTAATCAATTCAAATTAAATCCCAAATGTAATTGCAGTTTAATTTCTCGAAAACATCAGCGATTGACCGAATAGTCCATCTCAAACGAAGACTCGAGATTATTTATCTGCTTATAATAATACGTCATCGAGTGAGTGTGCGCATGTCATCGTCACGACGCGCCATGCGAATGAGCCTCTCTTTCAAACACTTGACATTAGTATGTGACCAAGCGTACAGTTTATAAAATGAATTTATAAAGCACTTGCACGCGATTAATTGTACTAGCGTGAACTTATCCTGGGAATGCGCTCGATGAGTGGTTATTATTATTACTGTTTAATTTTATTCTATCTGTAAATACATAAGAGACGATTAGCTTACATATAAGCCCAGAATATCTTATATTTAGGGGATATTTCAATTATTAGAAGCTATCAATTACACATCTTAGTTAACCCTTTATAGGGCAAAGGCCGAAATTCGTTAATATATTAACCACTAAATATCCAATATTACCCATTATAAAGTCAATATTAGTACCTCAATGCATCTTCGATAGTATTATTTCGTCATTAAATTTGTCAAATGGGGAAAAGTTTGCGTTGTTCCCAAAAATCAATGTCTTCGTTCATCTTTAAATTAGCTATTGGCCGATTGTGCGCGCAACATACAGCTTTGGAGCACCGTGTTGCATTTGGATCTGAATTATGAATGCTGTTTTGCGATTTTTAGAGAAAACTGTTTTTATAATTATTTCATATACAAATACATTTATAAAAAAATCCCATAACTTATCAGTCTGTTGTAGTCTTAGCAACATTTTATCGTCACGTTTTAATGGAAAAACCTCCAACTTCAATGTCCCACAGTTGATTTAAAATACATTTAAATTTGTCAATGTATTTATTAACCAATGAAAATATTGATTGAGTAGGCATTTACTTGGTAGAACTCCATTATACTACGGTAAGAAAAATAGCAATGTATTTTAATTCTACATAAATTATTGTATATATTTGTTGATAGCTATTTCGTCTTACGCCCTCGTCAGAACTCTAGATACGAACTATAGAACGTCAGAAAATATTGATTGAAAAATACATCTTTTTTTTATATGGTTAATAAATATTTTAAAATATCGTCTGAATTCGATATTCATAATATTTAATTTGCCCTATAAAGGGTTAAGCAACTGTTAATATTATATTTTCAGCATACCACAATCAGGTGTCTCAAAATAATATAAGACGCTAGCAGTCAGGCCTTTTTCTCTGCAAGATAAAGTCACTGTTATAGGTCCACGTATTAACAATACAATGATTCAACACATAAATTAATGTCTTAACTGAACAGTCAATATATCATAAAAGCAAAACTGCTATCGGAGATTGTGTACCCGAGACGATTTTGTAACTATTTCATGTAAGATGCAAAAGGGCGTAAGTAATATTTGTGTTTTACAAAGTACAGAGATTTTGCACATAAACGCTTACGTAGAACATTCTGAAATTTGCATAAACTCTGGGCTCATTGATGCATTCTTTACTGTTGCACAATGCAAGCAATCCAAAGCGTTGCAAGTTATAACTGCATTGCATATAAACAATGCCACGTTTCTTACAATAGATATGTACAGTGAAACTGTATTCTCAGTGAAAATATATTCTTCTCCAAGCTGTCATTGAAATTAAATTTGACCGCCCTATCTTCAGCCCAGTGTTTATCTGTGTTTTTTGATTGGTTCTCGTTTTTATGAAAGGGACTACTTGCTGATTTTGTTTCATTGAAGCAAACCAAAATTTTAGGCCGGCAAATCATCGACTTGGGCCAATAATATAAATGATCTTGACCAGTGAAATCATGCTGTCATACAAATATATTACTTGATACATTTTCACTGGGAATACAGTTTCACTGTAACAGATACATAAATTTGATTTAATTACGGTTTATATTATTTGGTTTACACTCTCATTTATAAAACAACGACTAACTTGTGTTATTCGATTATGATTGGCTGTCGACGGATTCATCTCTGATTGGATGTGGTTTAATATACTATTTTTTCCGTGCGATTCAAATAAATTTGATAAAAAAACAGACGAATGTAGTTTACGGACGTCATGATAGAATAATTTGGTTTTTTTCGTGATTCTGTAATTATATGAATACATATAACAGATAATTATGTGAAAAAATAATTATGTATTTTAATTCTACAGAAAATATTTTACATATTTGTTGATAGCTATTTCGGCTTACGCCATAGTCAGAACAAGTTAAGTTAGAACTAGTAGAACACAAGAGTTCTGACGATGGCGTAAGCCAAAATAGCTTTCAACAAATATATAAAATAATTTCTCATTGTCATATTTTTTCACCGTATTATAATGGAGTTCTACCAAGTAAATGCCACTTCAATCAATGCATATAATAAATACTGGAGGGATATCGTGTAAGTTCACTGCTGAAAATTTCCACAATAGGCAGTGTATTGATCAGCCGAGCAGCCCTTGTGACTTGTGACTCAAAGTTATCAATGCGACAAAAAGTTTTGACAAAAAAAATGTTAAGCTTTGGTTACGTCCGCGTCGGTCAAAACTTGGAGCATATGTAGAAAGTCTTGAATATTATTAATTAAGTGTTTTCAGCTGGATATTTAAAACAATTTCATCGAAATGAATAATTCAGGCGATAAAATACGGTTTGGTTACCGCTGTTCTAGCGCAGCTAGAATAACAAAGGCAAATAAATCGTCAGTTTAGAAAGGGAATGGCAATGGCGCTATGTCAGGCAGACTAAATAAATAACATAGACGCCAGATATGTATGTGCATATTTGTAATAAGTACATATTACACTATCAAAATTAGGGATTGCAATCCCGGAAAAATACATCAAACCCGGTATTACAAATATCAATAGATATCACGTAAGAAAAATAAATAAGATATTACATTTATTGATAATGTATCTATAAAGAAACCTTGCGATAGTTAGTCTGAAGATGTTTCTCAAAGAGGCGAAACACTTGTCACTATTTCGCACACAAAACGTAGAATAACAACATTATGAATTTAATTACATATTGAAATGAACTTCCATAAAGCTACTTTTGAATCCATCAAGTTTAAATGTGTTATCTATGCCTTGTTAATGTGTTATCTAATTTGGCCTGGGATCCATTTTTCGCGGGTCTTTATTCTGCTATTTATGTCAACTTATCATTGTGTGTAATTAATATAAAATTGAAAATAACTTTGATTATTCCACGTATTGTGTTACTAATTTTGACAAATGTTTCGCCTTTTTCAGAGGCATCTTCGGACTTACTATCACAAAGTTTCTATAAGTCATTACTTAAGTTAACATTACAGTTAGTAACAAAATACGTGGAATAATCAAAGTTATTTTCAATTTTATATTAAAATGAACTTCCACAAAGTTACCGCCGAATCCATCGAACGTATTAATTCTAATTAATTTATATTAAAACTAACTTCCACAGAGTTAGCGTTGAATCCATCGGAAGTATCTCACTTTTAAGGTGTTCACTGTCAATACTTATCATTCTTAAAAATAATAAAACATGTCATTTTTAATGATTTTTAACAAATGCCGGTTTCGCTCATGGCAAGTATTGACAGTGAACATCTTAAAAGTGAACTTAATTTTTTGTCAAATGAGATCTCAATATCAGTTGAGTCTATAGAAGATGACTGTCACATTCTCAATTTAATAAATAATTCAAATATATGAACTGCAATCGCGAACTCAATAATCTGTACAACTTTTGCAAAAACCGATGCTTTTACGTCAAATCAATTGAATTAACATTGCTATCTTGCTTAGAAGTTGATGAAAAAAAATCATTTTCAAACTATACTGATGAATAATCCGGGATTCTGGTTTCGGTAATACCGGTATTGCACTCCCTAATCCAAATAATTCACGAGACAGAAGTACGCGCTGATATCGAATGCACGAGTCGCTGAATTGTGTTGATAGATAAAACATTGTCTCACTTTCTTGCTTACAAATACCCGATTCCGTGTTATATGTACTTGAGACGAACAAACTTGTTTGAATAAACGATTCATTTCGAAATGTTTACATGAGAATAATTTACGGGACTAAATATTATTATATTGTTAACATATGATCATGCTATTCGATGAAAATAAGTTATTGGATTCATTGAATGAATATAGGTAACCTTTTACAATTAGACAATAAATGTAAGACGATGGTAGAATATATGAGAAGATGTATTTTTTACCTCTTCTACGCCAGTATATATAGATAATGAGAATTCCACCATTCTTGAGAATGTTAAATTGAATGTCCCTGATAATTTTTTGAGGAATCGTGAACATGAGTTGTTTGTTCTTCCAAGGGGTAGAACCAGTCTGCCAATGGTAATGTCACTGGGAAGAGCTTTAACAATTTTAAACGGCATTGCTTCGGATGTTGACATATTTCATATTGACGTGAGTGAGTTCAGACGAATACTATATTTTATGAATAAAAGTTGATTTTGTCAGAACTCATTCGGTTGACTGCCTTGAAAATTTTTAATGTGATATTAATAATATTTTTTCCTCTCTGTTTTTTTTATGACTATTGTAATTTTCATCTTATTTTAAATTAATTTGTAATTTTTATTATATATTTACATGTATGTATGTATAAATATATAAATGCATGTATTTATATTTGTCAAATCCATGGCGCATTGGCGTCAGCTGTAAGGCCATGATTTGCTTTTTCTTAAATAAATAAATAAATAAATAATTTAATATGTAATTTTGATCGTTTGAATTTCGTACTTTTCAATCA
The DNA here is from genome assembly GCA_028554975.1 of Himalopsyche kuldschensis. Lineage (NCBI taxonomy): Eukaryota > Metazoa > Arthropoda > Insecta > Trichoptera > Rhyacophilidae > Himalopsyche > Himalopsyche kuldschensis. The sequence continues at coordinate 2,201,760 of JAHFWI010000064.1, read as the reverse complement.
GTTTTGTCGGTAGTGACACGGATTTCACATTTCGGCATCTTCATGCATTAGAAGGTATTTGGACGGACCTTGAGTACAAGTTGAGTAAATTCATGCACTTGTAATACCTGAAGATGCCGAAAGTCGAAACCTGTTTCGTTGTGGAATACGTACAGTAAATGTTTTTCTATTTTTAAATATGATGTTTTATTTATTTAAATAATGCATTTGCATCAAGAAGTGACAGATAACTCCTTGAAAGAAAATTTCAAGTATCGATCAATTTTGATTTCATAATTTACTATCTGATAAGATAATTTGGATAAGTATTATCATTTTAAAGCGACCTAAAAAGATAAAGATAAAATTAAACATATTGAGGTTTTTTGTGTATTTAAAATTGTTGACTAATGTATATTTAGGACTCTAGACTTGGCGGAGACTAGATAAAGAAAGTATATTCAATATTAAAAATTGATAGCTGAAATCCATTAAGGAACGTTTGAAGTGGAATGAGCTATTTGATTATTATTATAAAATTTCATTTTCAATTTGTCCAAAGGGCGTTAACAACATCTTGGATGTTTATAGCTGCACTGGACAAGGTGAACGAAGGCCTTTGAGGTGACCAACAAGCAAAATTACCTACACTCTGACTTCTTTAACAGTTCACTCGAGTGTGCGGCAGCCGTTAATACTAAATAAATTTTCTCCCCTCTGACATAAGAATCCATCTACCGCACTTCGCCCACGCGTTCAGTCTATATCAAATAAAGGAATTAAAAATTTTTCCAAATCTGGCAATCTTTTTTCTTTGTGGGCGTCATTCAGAACATTCTCACAGCGCCTCTCTTTGGTCTTTGGTAACGTGGTCGTCGATCATAACTAGTTTGTCGCGTAGGTCATTTGAGTGCCAGTCGCAAGGGCTGTTCGTCTGATCAATGCACTGCCAATTGAAATGGACATTTTCAACAGTAAACTTATGCTTTATTTTAAATTTATTTTTGATATCATGATTTTTTTATTTAATTAATAAGTTTTGTCTTTTATGCTATTCAACGTTTAATATATTTTTTTGCTTTGTTATTTGTATTTACTTTGGCGTCAGCTGAAATGCTATGTATTGTGTTTTAAGTATCAGAGCAACAGGCGGCGAATGATTCATCGAAAAAAATTGGTGTCTGTAAAGTCGGTTTACGGACGATAGTTTAACGTGACAACGTCATAAGAAAACATTGATGAAATGATTGCATACTTTTATGAATAAAATGGAATCATTTTTATTGAATTATCATTATTTTGTATGGATACGATATTTTGTATATTTGTTATACGTTAATCAAATTTTTAATATGCAAGAATTAATTACCTTTATTGCCGCAATTGTTGTTGTAATATAAACAATGAAAACCACATTAACATTTCACTTCACTTTATAAACAGTTGTAAACAGATCACGTGTAGGTACTGTAGGTGTATAAGTTGTGTGCTGCCGCTGTCTCTTTTCTACTCAGACGCATCGACCAATCGAGTGGAGGAGAGATAGATGCGGCACAATCCGAACGGTAGGCCGATCGTGCCTCTCTATCGCTTATCCGCGCTCTCGCTCGCACGCTTGCCTTCGGCGTAACGCGACAAACGGGACAATGAGTCATGTTTTTTCGTACGTGCAGCGGGCGTTCATCGATTTATAAGACGTTGTCACGTCAAAAATTAAGAAAAATATTAATAAAAGATGGGTTGACATGAAGAAATAAATTCATCATTTTGTGTATTGTTGTATTAGGAAAACATAATCTTGCTGGCTAAATAAGGTGATCGAATAAGGTTGAGCAGATGAAACGTGCCTTTTGTAAAAACAGAAACTGATTTGAAGCAATTCGTCTTGAATGATTTGTTACTTTATTCTATCTACCAGGAGAGCAGAAATCACGAAAAGGTCACGTATGAATATTGGGTCACTTTATTTTACGTATCGATTTTATTGGACAAATTGAATAATTGTAAGCGCATGATGAAAGGTTTATTTTGCAATATGTATCAGGAGCACATTATAAGATAGAAAACTTTTGAAGGTCAGTCAAAGCCTTATTGGAACAGACTAAGGATAATTTGATATTATCCCAGGAGCACATAATGCGATGACAGATATATAAATATTACAATAATCTTATACGATTTTTACTTGACTGAATTCAATAAAAAAAATATCTTTCTAGCATTATTACTAATAGGTATTCATAAACTATTTCAAAATATATGATTAATCGAGATCAGAAGGAGGATCTTGAGGAAAGGAAACATCACAAACATCCAAGTTCAATTGATTGAGTTGGCATTTACTTGGTAGAACTCCATTATAATACGGTGAGAAAAATAACAATGTATTTTAATTCTACAGAAATTATTTTATACATTTGTTGATAGCTATTACGGCTTACGTCATCGTCAGAACTACTACTAATTATTTGATTAATGAATGATGAAATTAAAAGTTCAATAAAAAAATCGAATTTCCATATTAGCCTTGCTGGGACTTAGGCTAAAGGCCCACCTGATCACCAGGAAAAACTCTTGCAACGAGACCACGTGTTGAAAAGATAGTTTAACTATTTTGATAAAATTCTCTATTCCCGTAAAATAAGTAAAAACAATATTCATTAAAATATTCAAAAATATTAAGTAACTAGGGAAACTATATAAAAAAAAAACTAGGAAAACTAATACTTTTTGAGTCGTATGAATTTTATATTGAAATTCCATCAAGCACCTTCAGAGTAAGTGTCCTTAGTTTATATCACTTAAAAATGAATAATAATATATAATTTATAATAAAACTTATAGATAAATTTAATTAATATCTAAAAAAGTATCAGGCTGCGATAAAGTGTGAGGAGGTAGATAACCGGTATGTTATATTGCAGAGGGCCGTTCGATAAATTAATTACCCGAAGCAATAATAATCAAATGGCAGTGCATTCAGAGGATATTTGCAGTGCATATTGCATGCAGAGAATGCGGCGGTGAATTCTAGATATTTCAAGAATTAAATTTAGTGGATTTGATATTGGTAGGCAAAGGTAGGATTTTACCCTTAGTTTATATATTTTATATTTGTAACAGTGAAACTGTATTCTTAGTGAAAAGGTATCAAGTAATAGATTTGTATGACAACATGATTTCACTGGTCACGATCATTGAAATTATTGGCCCAAGTTGATGATTTGCCGGCCTATAGTTTTGGTTTGCTTCAATGAAACAAAATCAGCAAGTAGTCCCTTTGATACAAAAGAGAACCAAAGAAAAACACAGACAAACATTGGGCTGACGATAGAGCGGTCAAATTTAATTTCAATGACAGCTAGGAGAGGAATACATTTTCACTAAGAATACAGCTTCACTGTAACATATTCACTGACATTGGTGTCTCAGTATATCAAATTAGAATTTTTTGAATTTTGTACTTTTCCATGAGTTTTGTCGCTAACGACCCGGGTAGTAAACAGTTTTTATCGTTTATATACAAAAATATAAGTAGGTCACTAAGTTAAAAGGTTATTAAAATGTAAATTAGCGAAAATTGAATGAAATCGAAATTTGAATGCTTAAAAAAAGATACCTCCACCTTCGCCAACCATTTAATTCTTGAAAACCATACGTTTAATTTTGACTCAGGCATTAAGTTGTTACATACTAACAGGGGTGAGTTTAAACTATTTTATCAAGAAATCTTAGAGATTAATCGAGCTCAGCTCAACGGTCTGCCAATTTTGAACGAGCAACTATATTTGCCTAGTTCACCATTGTTGTATCCTTTTAAATAATTGTTAATTTTAATTTATTGTAATTTATTAATAATTGTCATTTATTTACACTTCAAGCACTTGCTATTATTAAATATCAATATAATGGGCTTAAAATCAATCAACTCATTAACGAGACGACGGATAGGACCCTAGATTTATTTTAAATATTCTTATGTTATCATCTGGTCATTAATATTTTCAAAAATCCCCGTAATTATAACAAACCCACTTAAATCATGGAAACTTGTATTCATTCAAATTTCGCTAATTTACATTTTAATAACCTTTTAACTTAGTGACCTACTTATATTTTTGTATATAAACGATACAAACTGTTTACTACGCGTCAGTTCAAGTACATCCGTGCACTTGAATGCCTGAAGATTAGCGACAAAACTCATGGAAAAGTACAAAATTCAAAAAATTCTAATTTGATATTGAAATTCCATCAAGCACCCTCAGTCGAAATACTTAATTGTCTCAGTATATATTGAGAATGAACAAACAAAAAATACAATTATTCGAGTTATTGATAAAACTTATTCGAAAACTTGTTGATAGATTTAGCTAATTACACATTAACCTTTCTTGTGCGGTCGATGCGTTCCGCAGAAAATCGCTCAAAAAAGCAATGACTTAATATGGAAACATAACATGAACAGGGACGCACGTGTCAATGTCACATTGTAATAAATAGGTGAACCACTGGTTTTTCACGTACAGGATGTGAACAACACGTTGCTAATTACGATGTTACATAATATGTACGTTGAAATAGTCCCAAAAATACAATTAAAAAAATAAAAATTGTATTTTTTAATTCAATCTATACTAAAAGAAGCCATACCACTGGGATATTTAACATACCCCCCCTTCGGCAGACGCGTTATTTTTTCGGGGCCGCCTTTTGAAGGTTAAAGACAATGCATACATTTGTCAGTCGAAGAGCTCTCATACAATTTGATTTATTACTAAGCGATACAATCTTTAACGAGCATTAAAACTAACAATCATAAAACAGCTGTTATATTTGAATGTAAATTCAAAATAAAATAAGTAAGTTGCAACATCTGTTGTTTTTACAACTCGCCTAGCAAATATAATTTATTTGTATATGGTCGCTTAACATGAATTCTTGCCAAATACTTGTATTGTTAATATTATTATCATAATAAAACGATAGAAATATCAGGCTTACAGAACATTCGGTTTGCGAGTCGCGTGTATTTGTTCTGTGCATCAACGGGCTGCAATGTCCGAAAGCAATTTATTAGTCGAAGAGGTTAGTAAAATTACAATGAATCATGTAAATATAGTGTGTTATCAGAAGCACAAGAAAGGTTAATCTAAAAGGGTAAAATTTAAGTAAATATTCAAGATGCAATAAATTAGTTTTGCGAATGATACCAATACATAGCATTACAGTTGACCAATGCGCCATACATTTGACAAGTCGACTTATGAAAATTTCCACCTTTATATGCAGTGCATTGATTAGCCAAACAGCCCTTTTGAATGGTGAATCAAATGACAGACGCGAAAAAAAGTTCTGATAAAAAAAAATGTGTTTGGTTGAAAACTGGGAGCATTGAAGTTTATCAACTCGGCCCCGAAGAAGAAGAGAAAAATGTTTCAATTTAAAGTGATATTCGAGCTGGAAGAGAGTGAAACAAAAGCGTTTCTTAAAGAAATTGGTTAGATAATATTCCTTCAAGGAATTATCATTTGAAAGTGTTTTGACAAAAATAAGTGAAGTCAGAATGATAGATTGAGGATGACGCTACAGTGGTGAAAATAAAACAAATCAATGAAGAAATTAATTTGAATGATTTGAGATACGTATATGTTCGATTTTACATTGTTATAAAGATATTATTCCAGGATAACTATACCTGGAATAAGTTTTTACTGTTTGTTCAATAAATGTGATTGGCAGCAAAAAGTTACTTACCATTGTCCTGTGAGAAATGGATGAAGTAATAAACAAAAAATAATTAAAATGCAATATGGCGACAGCTTTTCACACATGATTAAAAAGCAATTTCTTGGCTAGGCGATTAAGTACTTACAACTTTATAATATATCTGAAACTTCTTCAATACAACCTAACATTAAAATGCGATTATTTGATTATAATTTGAAAAAAGAACGCAGTAAAATGAAAACTTTGTCGTAATAAAACAAAAACTACGACGTTTACTTTTGACAGCTAATTCCAGTTAATTTGTTTTTTTACGTAGCGTGTTTTGGTTTTATGCCGTGTAGAAAAATATGTGCTTATTTAACCGGTAGTATGCCAATAACGTATATATATATATTGAGACTACCTTAATTCCGGCTCCCTCGTAAATCGAGAAGGAGCCTCCTATCCGACACTCAGGAGAGGGATTTTGGGGACGGAGTAGGAGAAACATGGTACTCTTATAAAGAAAAGACGATCTCAAAGCGTTATGTGGGACTACTGGTTAGCATCCATTATTTAATTGTTTAGGATTTACACAGACGTTATACAACACATAAATATTACGATAGCGAAGAAGATATCAGGAATTTGACTCGAATTTAATTCTTAGGGAGAGGATTAGGCGCGTGCATGCTCAATGCAGTCCAATATCTCACTGCTGTATGAAAACAAACGGTTACTTGAGAAAGAAAAACAATGGCCGTTTCAAAAATCGTTAACACGTGCGCCCGCCGATAAGGGATTATTTATCGCCTAATGAACTTGTTATGAAGCACATGCATTGTCGGGCGTCAAGAGATAAGAGAAATTGAAATAACTCTATATTGAATCGCTATAGATTTCATTATAGATTATTATAAGAATGAATTTATTTCCTGATATCGACTTAAACTCATTGACTGAGGTGAAAAATAGATCGTTCGAGAGAGTTCTGATGACCTACCACATAAGGCGGTGTCAATATGGACTTCAATTTCGCAGTGCCGGCTATATAAAATGAGCGTGTATATACGGTCCACTTTACACCCACTTATACTGGACAAGGTTGACGATTTTATGATTCAAACATTTTATACACATAGCGACATTTCTGAGAATCACAGTTCTATACTAATAGTTGACATATTTTGTATTATAATTTATAATCAATGTGAGCTTCTTTGTATTACCGAAATCCGTCGCTATATATTTTCAAAGAAAATCAAGGCCGTCGGTGCACGATCCTTCTTATACCTACCGGCATATAATGGGTTAAGATATAAACTTGATTTCGATGTGCTTGGTGTAAATTTAATATCTTTTTCGAATCATAAAAACACCTCTTTGGCCTCTTTATTTAAGAATCAATCAAAAAGCTAAGCATGCAGTGAATGGTCGCTTTTAAGTGTTAACTGTAAATACTTGGTGGAAAGGCACTATTTGAAAAAAATAAAAGACATTTTTTGTACTCATTCCACAACAGCATGACAGTTTATGCCAATGCGCCAAATATTTAGGTTGATGAAAGTCATCTGAGATAAACTCGATGATATTTTTTATGAATCAGTCGAGAACAACTCAACGAAAAATTAACTTAAATCTATGTATTTCCGAGATCTCTTTTTCAGTAGAAAAAAAATGACCTTGCCGGGACTTGAACCCGGGCCCACCAGATCGCTGGCCAAAGCTTTTGCCAGTAGACCACAGGGACCGACTTAGGGTGCCTATCGCAGTAAAGAGGTTTTTCGGCCACTGATTTCGGTATTTAAAATTAATTTGACCAATGTACTCGGTAGAACAGTTGCTACACGTGACTATACGAAGAACATGTTTCATTTATTAGTAAGATTCGGTATAAACGGTAAAAGAGTCGCAAAGTATCAAGACTAGAACTATCCACTTTTAGACTTTTCTATGTCATCCAGGCGTGATGTAGCTCGCTTGAGTACATCCTATTGATGGTCATCAAAAGCATTCCAAGGCGTCGGGATCCATCGTATTGATAGAAGAGGCAGGCAGGATTCAGGCTCCCCTGAGGCATCCGCAGCACATGTCCAAGCTAGTTCCATCGTCGCCTTTTTATTTTGGACGTAATAAGGGGCTGGTTTGTCCGCTCTCTTACCTCCGTGTTCCTGACAAAGTCAAACTACCGTACTCCTAATATTCGCCGCATGCATCTGTTTTCGAAGCACAGTATACGGGTACCCTGTGCTTTTGTAATGTGCCAAGAATAACTGCCATCGCAACCGTAAAGCAGCACAGTCAGTATGCATGCGTTGAATAATTGGTTCTGACCGAGTACAACCGTGAGTCCCAGACTTTCCCCTTTAATTGAATGTTGCTCAAGCTATCCCTTTTTGGATTGAGAGGTCTTTTCGTGGGTTTTCCATCTCCCGTGATGTGGTACCTAAATCTATGGACTCTCTAGATTTTTTGTCCCGCAGTCATCAGAGAGTAGTCTGGATCTGGACGACTGATCTGATTCTATAAGACTGGAATATCTAAATTGTTGTATCACATCATACGCTTGAGTATATTTCATCCGCATATTGAAATTGGTTAGAGTGTTGAGAGGAGATAGTGTATGGTGAAACGGTTTCATTATAATGGCCAATGAAATGGGAGGCACTGCAGTATTTGATGCCCGCCGAAGCGCCAAAGTGGATTTTCAGGATAACAAAGGAAGCCGAGAGGCTGTCGCTAGCCCCCCGGAATTTCGTTTACCGCTAGGGTGGTTTAGTTTTGATACAGATTTTCCAACATAAAATATTTTTCATGAGTCACTTAGTTTGTAGAATTTTTGTTTTTATATATTGTTAAAAATCGTTTGGTGTTATTAATTGTGGAAAAGTTTTCGTCATACTTTGTTGATGGTGAAGTTTTTGAATGGCTCGTCGCTTAGTAGTTATTTTTCCACATTTATTATGTTATTTAGTTAAAGATCATTTTGCTGTCAAGTTGTCGTCGTATTACCCTAAATTTTAACCGCAAGGTGAAAATATAGCAATGTATTTTAGTTCTAAAAAATATATATCATATAATATTTTCGATGGTTTCGGCGGTAACTTTGTGGAAGTTCATTTTAATATATTTTTTTTTTTTTTTAGATTCATCGTCACAGAGTGGTATCTATCGACTCTCTTGTGGAGACTGTCCAGCTTCATATGTTGGACAGACAGGTAGAAACTTTAATATTAGAATTAAAGAACATATAAGATGTCTAAAGAGTAATAATTTTTCTGAGTTTGCCAATCATTTAATAGAAAATGACCATAATTTTAATCAGACTAGTAATGTAGAAATACTCCACCGAGTAAAAAAAAAAAGGTTTAAAGATGAATAGTCTAGAATTTTTAGAAATAAATAAAACTCTTAATAAAAAAGATATATTATTAAATAATATTCTTAACAGGATATTCCCCATCAATAGAGTAATCACCCAACCTAACTGATTGATTTCAGCTCATTAGTTTATAGTTTATTAGTTTGTAATGTTTAACGTCATTAGAAATATATTTGTTTGCTTTGTTTCGATTCTATAACCCTCTCTTGCGTCCCTTAAAAAGGAAAAATCCCTATATAATTGATTGATTGATTGCACCTTATTAGTATCATTATGTTATTGCATTGTTTTGATTCTATCACCCCCTTCCTTGTTTCCTTTAGAAGGAAAAAAACCCGTAATCCATTTTGTAATTTCATAATTTAAAATGTTAAAATGTTAGAATTTATCTTGCTTCATTACTTAAGCAAACTTTGCGATAGTAAGTCTGAAGATGCCTCTGAAAGAGGCGAAACACGTGTCACAGTTAGTTACACAATACGTGGAATAATCAAAGTTATTTTAAATTTTATATTAAAATGAACTTCCACAAAGTTACCGCCGAAACCATCGAAAATATCCTTATTTTATGTTGTAATAGGTAATATAATATTCATTTTAACAAATTCATTTAATTTATTTCTTGAAATGAAAGCAATTCTGAGATTATTGACTGGTAATGAACTAAAATTAAGTTGATTTAGGTAAAAAAAAATGAAATGATCTGAGGAATAGCGATGGATTAATGCTTGTTTGCTCATTAAGAAAATCATTGGATTGATGGTATCTATTTATTACCAATTGTTGCGGTGCATTTAGGGCCAGGCCTTTATTTCAAACATATGTGTACATACTGTACTGTACATTTTATATTATATGTGTACTTAATTAAAATGTATGCTATGTGATTGTTTAATAATAAGGTTTGCAAATTGAGACTGCTTTTTGCTGTTAAATGACCTAATATGTTCTTAAGCCCTAGTCGATATAATCCTTCCTCTGTCCTATGTACATCACACCACACGAGCCACATGACACCTTATGCATAATTTAATACGTCATCTTTACCGTACAATTCATTTGTGTCTGTAGCTCAGAGAAAGCGTATTGGACAACAAGCCGAATAAAATGGTCTGCTAATGGAAAAATTATCCGAATAAATTATGTCTTAGAAAATTCTGTTTTAATTAAGAGGGATCGGTAGGTTTTCACGACCATTTCCGACACGATCGATTGAAAAGCCAGATGCCTGCAAAACTCAAATTGGAAATCGGTTTAAAAATACCTCAATATTTAATTTTTTTAACTGTTCTGAACAGAATAATATTTCATCAAATACTAAATCAAATAATTAGTATGTACAAAAAAATTTGTGAATTGGTAATGCATATTAGCAAAAGAACAAAGTTAAAGTTTGTGGATAAGAAACTTATATTATAGTTTTGATTTGTAACTCTAAATTTTCTTAGACAGTTGACTAAGTACACTTATAACATACGTTTCTGTTGAAATAATCTGTGCTATAATTCCTCAGTCTAGTCAAGGTATTATCTCTGTCAAAAAACTTTAAAAACAAAGAACATTGGCTTCGCTAGCAAAGGTCTAGTTACCTGTAAACTATCACCGAAAATAGCTTTCTGTACTAGCCCATTTTGCAATAAAACTATTCATGCAAGATTTAAGGGTTGCCACACAGATTGGATAGTAAAAGATGTATTGATGAATTCAAAAATGATATGAGAAATGTTTTTGTAAGAGTTGTACCATCATTACTTGACCGCCGCATTCGGAACTGGAATTTTCCCCATTGGGTAGATATCCCCAATAGCCCGGGTCTCGCCTTTCGGCATATTCAGACATTCCAAGTGCACGGATGTAAAGGGTCTTTTTATAAGGACGCTTAGTTTTGAAATGTAAATAAAACAAGTTGTTTGTGAGATTTCGACTAAATTTTAATTTCATTTGTAAGTATATTTTACGGCATTAAATATGGAATATAGCATCAAATGTTTGCCAATATTCATTCATTATAAAATGGGCCATGTCGCTAAAGTTGACTTTTTTGACAAATTTGGGTAAACTTCCAACTGCTCCAGAACCCAATCAGGCGTTGTCTGCGGTCGTATACCTGAAGTTCCTTGGTTAGTTGGATTTTATACGGGTGCAGACATAAGGCCCGATTCAAAATTCGCCAAGTTGAAGTCGCAGAAAAGCCAAGTTCTTGTGAACAACGAGAAATAAGCTGCCTTGGGTTTTCCTGTACACTTTCACACACAGCAGCAATGTTTTCACCAGATATTGTATTTTGATGACGCACAGGTAGGTGTTGGCCAATTATTTACCAAACTGGTTGACTCAAATTTGGCCACTAAACAATGAATAATCTACTCAGCAGGACAAAGTAACATATTTTGAGCGTCCCTATTGAAATACCCTTTACTTGAACTGACGCGTAGTATTTTGTATCGTTTATATATTTACAAAAAAAAAAGTGGACCACTAAGCTAAATTGCTTTAAAATATGAATTAGCGAAAATTAGAATTTCAATGAATTAAGTGGGTTTATTTATAATTATCGGGATTTTGAATGTAGTCCTACATGCGATAAATTCTGGCAATGAACGAAACCGTTCCTGATCCAATAAATTTTATGAGGAATAAGGACTAAACAAATTGTTATTATTATTATTACATTATCATTTTCTTGTCGATGGGCGAACGATTTATTAATCATTCAATTCGTATAAACAATGATCCAAGCTATATTTTTTTAATTTGCTTTTTTTCCGGTGGTAAGTCGAGGACGACATGGAAATTTTGTGGATTGCAAATAATATATAACCGGAATGTTTTTGGAAGGGCTGTGTTTCGTTAAAAAATATGACTTTGAGACTCCAGCATTTTTATATATTTTTTTCCTAATTTTCCTATTTATGTGTATTTAACTAAATATCAAACAACTAATCTGACCAATAGCCAAATTTGACATATTATATGCAAAATTAAAATGGCCAAAACGCCACGACGACTCCGACTCCGACATCGGCCAAAAACTTCGACTCCACGACTCTACAGGCCTTGGTTTTTAGTACCGTTAAACTTTTTAACAGGCAGCCCTGTTAAAACTGTTCATTTAAGCTTCCTCGCCGGAGGCTCAACGTTATATAATATATAATTCAGGCTTCATCAGGGCAGTTATAAACTTTGACCAAGCTGAGCCTGCAAAGTTGTAAGTGTACGCCTCCATCGTTGTAAATTAATAAGCGGTTCATCGGTGTCCTGAGAAATTTCAACAACGTGTTAATGGCTCCGTTTATCTGTGAAAATTAATAATTATTATTAAGTTCAAAGTGTTTTGAAATGAAGTTTCTCGTGGCCGTAATACGGTGTAAACATGGCAGTGAAGTCTTTATTTAAAATTTTCTTGCCCAAGTTAGTAAAACCATTGAATTGAACAAAAGTGAATCGAAAAGTAACGATCATTGTTCGTTGATATCTTGCTATGAGCGAAACCGGTCCTGATTTAATAAATTTTATGTGGAATAAGTACTGAAAATGTTTCAATATTTAAATTTTAATATGATACATGTTTATTTGCGTGGCCGTAACCAAAAAACAAACATTTTTTTCCTGTTGAAAATTATTCTTTGCGTCAGTTTTTTGAGTCACCAGTTACACGGGCGGTACGGTTGATCAATGAACTTTAAACAAAGTGACTGATAAAGTCACATTTTCTTTTCTTCTTCTCTTTAAGCAATATAGTGCATTGTCAAAGATCAGTCCCGTGCAGCCCTGCATCGGGAAACATTTTTCGACGAATTCGTTTCTTTTTTTGATCGCATAGCGTTATGGAAGGCGGCCGTGAAAAAAGGATCCATTCAAATTGTACACCCACATATATCAAAGTAATAGAGATAATTCAACCGATGGCCAGTTGATAATGCTCGTGACGAGGAACCTGTGTTTAATCACAACCTTTGTAGTCTTTATAGCAAGTCTGCAGATGTTCTGAAAGAGGCGAAACACGTGTCACGAACAGTGGCAAAAAAAAATAATCTTTAATTTTTTTTCTGATATATGGAATGAACTGAAGTAGTGATGCACAGCCAGTGGCCTTCTAGTGATATTTAATGCGGCCTGCAATGAGAATATCAATCACCTTTTTCGTGACGACGGAAGAACAATATAAAACGATCAAATCAGTTTTACCCATGCGGCCCTCGAACTATCTGAGAATTGATTATCTGGGCCTTCTCACAAAAAGGTTGTGCATCACTGAACTAAAGAATATAAAAAATAAATTGAAACGAAGAAAATAGTTAATTGGCATTCTTTCAATGTCGCTTTTCAAGATGGGATCCAACTTCCTTACATCATCATCGAGCACCACCAGACTATCTGTATAATTCTTTTCTCATCAATAATTTAACGACACGCTTTCTCTATATTGATATATTATTAATAAATGATTTTAAATCAATATAAACAACCTTTTTATACTACAATATTTTTTTTTTGTGTACAGTGACAATGAATTGTATGACCAGCGAAAGTTTATAGTATAACACATGTCTGCTGACGTTTGATTAATGACACCGTGATAAGAAAAAAATAGATCAATTCACAAAACACGAGCGTTCACAATTTAGTGAAACCATTTATTTATTAGATAGTCTGGTTTTTGTTTATTTTGGAATCGCCGATTTTAGATTTTGTCTTATTATCGATGGCATTACATAAAGAAAGTTTTAGACTGATGGTTGAACTACGTATTTAAGTAATTAAAATTGTAATTTATATTGAGTTATACTTATAAGCAGTGGCGGCTCGTGGATAAGATATCAAGGGGTGCTGTAGTTGATTAATTTTAAATTTTTTTTATTTGGATTATATTTTACTGTTAACGTAAAAGTTATTAAAATTAAACATAGCATGTACTTGTAAAATAAATAATCAAATCTATGCATTTCTTTTCTTGAGTAAAGCATTTTCTAATTAGAATCAAATTATAAGAAATAAAACTCGCACTCTTATGGGCGTCAAACTGCCTCAGACACTCGTAACTAGGCAGGTCATGTGCTAAGGATGCTTCCAGAGAGTTTCAACCCTGCTTTCTTCGAATTCTAACGGTAAAAATTTTGAAATTATAGAAGATCGTCAGGTTCTATCCATAAAATGTACTGGGTTGCTGGCATGTCATTTGAAGAAACAAATCAATCGGCGGGTAACGGAGATATATTATTGCTCCACGTGGTTTTCATATGCTCCACATAGGTATTGATTACGGTCCAAAGAGAAATAAATTATTGTGAAATATGTCACCAGCTCAGAACCTTCAGCGTTACACCTCCACTTCGTCAATTTATGCCAACAATGAAGGCTTCACCAACCATAACTGAATTGAAGTAAAACACTCGATGGATTCAGCGGTATCATTGAGGAAGTTCATTTAAAAATAAAATAAACTTAAAAAATTATTCCACGTATTGTGTTACTAATTATGACACGTGTTTAACCTATTTAAGAGGCATCTTCGGACTAACTATCGCAAAATTTTCTGAAGTAATAAAGCAAGATTGATTCTAATATAAAAAATGAGGTTGGTAGTTTTACTTTTCAAGGGAAGCAAGGAGGGGAAGATATAAACAAGCCAAATAAATAATTATACTACTAATGATCACAACATTACAAAATATTAACTAATGACATGCAATCAATTGGGAATGGTTAAACCGATTGGAAATGAATTTAACAGTGGCGAGCAACCTGTCTTATTCGGAAATTATTTCATATTACACTTGGGCCTCGTAAAACACGGTTTTATACAGCACGGATTTATACAACACAAATTGTGACATATTTTTATACAACAAAAGGATACACAAATTATTACAATAAACATTTGTCGTGGTATTGGTGGAAAAGGTTTTTATGATATGTATATTCATCAAATCTAAGAAATATTGGAGGATCGTACGTTGAATGAAGAAGAACAAGTCGAAATGTTGGATGAATCTACCATATTTAATGCCGTAAAACAGCTACATGTTCGAAATTCAAGAGATAATTATTTATACGGAACAAATCTAATTTTGTATGAACTTCAAACCTTGCATAGCACGGATTTGTATAACACGACGTTTTTGTGGAACCATATAACCGTGTTATACAAGGCCCAAGTGTACTTCCTTACTGTTAATACTTTTAACTATCTATAAAGTAACATTGTTAATTTTTAAGGAAGGTTGTACCTCATCCCACGCAAGGATTCCTGGAAATACTGTGCAGAGAGGAATGGGCTGCTGGGCAAATGCCAAACTATAATGGCTTGAATGTGAGGTGATTGCATTGTTGGGCGACGGACTGGAAGCGAGATACCAAGTTGTTATTTTAATACTACTGAAAATGATTAATAACGCCACTGATATATTTAATAATAAATGATGAAGCGGTTAATGAATGTACACTTAATTAAAATTAATTTGAAACTGTTGGATTCAAGAAAATCTGATAATTAAATCACTATATGGCATTATGCGTAATTAATACTATACAAATTTTTCGTTTAATTATTGTTGAGAATGCCACGATTAACGTAAATGTACAATTCGTGGGTGTAGGGACATACGGGCGAAACTACAAAAATGACTGTTTTGAGTTAAATATGGCATTGTCATGCTCAAATAAAGTTTTATAAGATATAAAAATATGAAACATGTACGAAGAGCGGTTTACCAGATATTGCTCGGCCTTCCTGCAAATCCGTAAGAACAAAGTATAACATTGAAAACTGTTTTGCCATTTATCTCAGTTCGTTTTTTTGTAGTTTCGCCCGTATGTCCCTACGCACACGAATGTATGTTCACACATTTTTAAAATTTTAATCGACAGTTAACGCATCAAAAGTGTATATTACTTTTAACCCTTTGCACTCCTCAATATATATTTTTTTCCTTCCAGCAACTCCTCAATAATTTGAGAAATTGATTGATAATACAGGATTTGCGAATTTATTAGCACGGTAAAACGAAATACCGAAAAATATACCACATTTTGACATTTTACAAAAAGGCACACAGCCCACTGAATACGGTTTTTGACATGAGGATAATTTAAAATATTTTTCCAACTAAGTTTTACAATGTCGAGCAGGACACGACATGGGAGTTGCGCATCACCTTTACGATGTCAAGTTAGAATCGACAAGAGTTTTATTCGTGATAAATATTAATATCACAATAATAAAGCTTATTATTTTGACATTAAAACACTTCTCAGTAACTTACTTCCTTAGGACGTATGTTGTTTCTAAAACATTTCAAAAGTTATGTTGTGTATCGAATGGAGTATAGTATTCAGAGTAAAAAAGAACAGTACCGTGTGTACACAATATACGTATGACAAAAATGCACCCCCTTTCCGGAACCATTTGCATACAGGCATTAATCGAATATGTCGCAGACATGATTTTGCAACATTATCGCGGTTATCATTGTTTTCGAAATACTGTCCAGTTTAGACGGACTGCCTTCGATAAAATTCCGAACAGCATTGTTGTGAGACCTTTTGTCCACCCTTTGATGTGGCATTTGCGTATTTTTTCGCGTCCACCCTTCCGTGACACAAGGGATGCATTGTTTGAATGATCCTCGTATTGTTATGACGTAATTAACAAGTGCTCAAACTTCAACAATGAACGTATTCATTAAAAAATGTAATTTTTACGAGTGAAACAAATTGGGTTACCTGCTTTACTTACTTCTGGATATTTTGGACTCCATAATACCAGAGGTGTGGAGCCGGTGAAAAAAAGTCCCGACTCCGACCCCAGGATTTACCAAAACCACGACTCCGACTCCGACTAAAAAAAGGTTAATATCGTCACTTTTTTCTCCTAATTTTTCCTACTTATGTGTATTCAATTAAATATCAACACTATCAATGCGGCCAAAAGCCAAATTTGACATATTAAACGCAAAAATAAAAATTTCCGACTCCGGCCAAAACGCCGCGCCGACTCCGACTCCGGCCAAAAAGCTCCGACTCCGACTCCACAGTACTGCATAATACACACGGAATCTTGTTCTAAATTGAAATTAAACCTTACCTGAAAACTATTAGAATGAGTGTATCACTGGATATCTCTTCCATGTGAGATGAGTGAGATTAGAAAAATACGAGAATACTTTCGATGGATTCGGCGGTAACTTTATCGAAGATTTTTTATTTTAAAATTGATAATTCAACGTGTTGTGTTGCTAATTGTGACACGTGTTTCGCCACTTTCAGATGCATATTCGTACTTACTATCGCAAAGTTTTCTTTAGTAATGAAGCAAGTTTTATTCGTATATTTTAAAATGATAAATTACAAAATGAAGTTTCAGCTTTTTTTCTTTTTACGGGAAGCAAGAAGAGTATGATAGCAACAAAACACCATAAAAATTTTGCACCAAGAAGTGGCAGCTAACAATTTTAAAGTGACACCTCTGTAAATCAATTTATGAACATAATTGAGTATTTCAAGTTTGATAAGATTTCAATATCAAAATTCTATCGTTTGAATTTTGTTCTTGGATGAGTATTGCCGGTTCAAGTCCACTCGTGCTTTTGAAATGCTTGAAGATGCCGAAAGGCGAAACCCGGGCCGTTAGCGACAAAGCTCATGGAAAAGACCAAAATTCAAACGTTTCAAATTTTAACTATTCAACCTTTGGAGGATTCGAGCCATTCACCTCTCATATCGAAATATGAATGCGTATACGATACTTGTATGTAAATAAATTTATTTTTTCAAATATTTCTTTCAAAGTCCGATTTTGAATTGAAATGTTGTGAAGCCTTTTACAAAATGATGACGGTGTGAATGCATTTCCTCCCAAACAATTGCACTGGATTTTCCGGAGAGAGGTTGGCCGATTAATCATTTTATTTACAAAAGTATAATTTGTTCTTTTTTTGTCGTTCATTGTCCACTGCGTAAAATGGATTAACGCGACTTAAAGCATAATGAACTCATGAGAAAAAATGCTTTTACTTAATTTCAATTTATGAATGTTGAGTGTCATGTGATATTATTTTTTTAAAAATGTATTTTTTTGTGTATATCCATTTGACGAAGTTTCGAGTTCGGATGCGTGTTAGGCTATGACCACAGTGACAACGCCGAACCAAGCGAATTTTAAGCTGCTTTTCAGACAGCGCCATCGTTAAAACTAAAGCGGCAATCTTTGATTATGAAGTAAGTCTCGCCCGGCTACGCCAAAATTTACGCTCATCACTGTGGTCACAAATTTAGCGTCATATTATACCCATCTCGTCTATAAGTTTAGTTTTCATATTGGCATTGTTGTTGACGGGAGCGGATCGCTGTAGTGATGATTAATCCTTAGTGAAGCCAGTTCAAGAGGATAGCCTACTTAATCTTTTTACCTTTATAGGGTCATCGATAAGAATGGTTTTCGATCTAAGGCCGTTTTTTAGATGCTTTCTCGTCATAATTATCCAGGTAAGCGATCGCTGGGTTACAATGAAGACCCAGTGCCGTGTGAAATTTTTTAGTGGTTTCACGAACGAACTCGCGAATAAAAAGCACAGTTCTATTACAGAATTTAGTACAATCAATCAACCTTTCTTGTATTTGTAAAAAAAAAATGATGTTCATCTTTAAATGCGTTGCTTTGGCTTTCTGATTCATGATTTTGGTATGCATTGAAATATCTTCGTATCCTATTGATAAGTCTCTTTGACACGTAATATAGCATATTATTTTGTATCTAGTGGCATTCATAACTCAAAACCAGCAATAAATAACATAAGTTTATATAATTAGGTATTTCGACTGAGGGTGCTTGATGGAATGCCTGAATTAATATTAAAACCGCTTTGACTTGAAATCAGAATTTGGGAACAAAAAGCCATCAATTACACACAACGATAGTCCTGTAGGCTTTAAGTATACCAGAAACTAAATAATGTAATTGATCGAATTTGAATTGTTTGAATTTTGTACTTTTCCATGAGTTTTGTCGCTAACGACCCGGGTTTCGCCTTTCGGCATCTTCAGGCATTCCAAGTGCACGGATGGACTTGAACTGACAGTTTTTAACATAAGTTTAACATAAGTTTACTAATTTAACATAAGTTTATTTATGTAGGAATTGACATTGGAATGAGATTCTCGATTCAACCGATTTTTGCCACCTTTTTATGGCAATCAAATCTCACAAAAATTTGGATAAACAAATCGACCGGCAAGGTGTGTATGTATATAGTTTTAATATCTAAACTTACTATCGCAAAATGCAACTGCAGCGGATTGCAGATTTGGTTTGCACTAAAACTGCAGTTAATTTAAATGAAGCGGCCGCGCTTGTTGATATCGGATCCGAAACAGAAATTGATTTGTTCATTATCAATCGGAATCTACCCCATTGTTTTAGAATCGACTGACAGGGTTGACTTCATATTGGTCATACAATGAATATTCATAGCCGAAACATTTTTCAACGATAAATGATCACTTTTAAGCAGGGCTGTGGAGTCGGAGCCGTGGCGGCGTTTTGGCCGGAGTCGTACTCGGAGACGGAAATTTTGAAAAGTTTGAAGTTATTATTTTTGCATTTAATATGTTAAATTTGGTTTTTGCCTCATTGATAGGGTTGACATTTAATTGTATACACATAAATAGGAAAATTAGGGGGAAAATGTGACGATATCAAACTTTTTTTAGTCGGAGTCAGAGTCGTGTTTTTGGTAAATTCTGGAGTCGGAGTCGGACTTTGTTTTACCGACTCCACAGCCCTGCTTTTATGGTGATCACTGTCAAAGACTTTGTTTGTTCTTATTCCATATTAAGTTTATTTATATCAGAACCGGTTTCGATCATCGTGAGTGAGGTTTTGGATTATCTAAATATCTCCCTTTTGAAACATGCACTATTTTGGTTGAAAGCCACTATTCATACGAAAAAAATTCTTATTCCACAATTAAGGTTAGGTCCAGTTTCGCTCATCGCGAGAATTTTTCACTTATATAATTACAGAGCTATTTATACTAGATATTATTAAAGGTGTAACCAGCAATCGGTAATTTGATATCTTCGATGGATGCGGCGTAACTTTGTGGAAGTTCATTTAATATAAAAATAAAAATAATTTAGTTTATTCCACGTATTTTCCTCGCTATTCGTGACACGTGTTTTGCCTCTTCAGACTATCATACTTTCAGGCATAGTTGTATTGCAAAGATTGCTTAAATAATGTCATTACTTTGCGATGGTAAGATAGTCTGAAGATGCCTTTGAAATATGAGAAACACGTGTCACAAATAGTAGCACAATACGTCGAAAAAAAATATTTTAAATTTTGTATTAAAATACGTTATTTATTGTAATTGAAACAAAATATGCATAATAGAGTACAATAAAAATGTTTTTGACAATCTAACATTAAAAGATAATTCAGAAAGAACGGTCACAAAAATTCGAAGAAAAACAGTAGCTAAAATTTTGATTGTATATTTTCCATAACCCTATCCTAAAATCACCACTCCATGAAGTGCATATATGACCAGCATTTAACTGACGCATCAATCTGTAGTGGTAGAAAACCGCTGCATCTGAACAGGGGTGGATTGGCGGCAGGGTGGAATCCGAAATGTAAATAAATGCAAATGCACTAACTAGCACCGGTTTGTTTGCTATGGTAACGATTTCAGTATAACGTACATATTCTATTTACCCCGCCATCTGCCCGCCAATCTAAATCCCAAGCAAACCATTTAATGATGTACTGGACATTGGTGGGACGTGGTGAATATTGTTTGTTCGGGCAGAAAGAGTAGGTGTGTGCTAAGCAGTTAAGCAGTTAAGTTTGTTTGTTATAGCAACAGCCAGTACCCCATATATTATAAGAAGCATAAACACTAGTATATTTCAACAATTATAAACTGTAAGAAACTCTGGTTACAGAATTTGCAATTTTCAGTTGAAGTCTCCAATGCTAACGGTCAAGAATTGAATTCTCATATATCTTTCGAAAGACGGTCCCTGAAAAATAATTTGCTATCCGAAGGGAGGGACTAAAATACCCCTGTGTTATGGCTTAATTGGCATAGATTGCATTAAAAAATTTATATTATACTTTACCGTATCTTTATACATCGTTCAAAAAAAAATATTTGTCGATAATTTTCCTACATTTATTCATATTTTAAGTCGTGCATAAACGGACAAGCAGATCGTATTGACGTTCATGACAGACTGGTGTAATCAAAATTGTTTGCGTGAGCGCTTATATACGTATTTTAATGTAAAAGGCATCCATTTGATTTGAAACGTACGTTTGCACGAGGCGCGTTTGAGATAAGATAACGATATCTTAACGCGTATGGGCAGTGATGTTTGAATTGTGGCAATTTGTAGCGACGATATAAATGGTTTTCGTTCAATAATAATCCGATCAAAATCATATTTTTAAAAGGTGTAAAAATAATTATTTAAGAATACCAAAAGTTTTCACATTGTATCACTAATATTAAGATAGATATTTAATATAAAGTAGCAGTGGTGGTGATTGTCTTACCCACCGGGACGGAAATGATATACAAGATATGTTTTCACATTAACTTCCAAACGGAATTATTGATACAAAACACTTACGACTTTTAACAGATTTCGTTGATGAATCGTCACATACCTGAAACAAAAAGAAAATATATCTGATTAATAAATTGATACTGCTTCAGTGATGTATAAAAAAATGTGCATACAGACTGACCAAGCTACGTATGCACTCGAAAGAGTGGCGCTGTGAGAATGTCCTGAGTGACGCCCACACAAAAAAAAATCCAGTGTTCGATTTTTTTTAATTCCCTAATTTGATATAGACAGAACGCGTGGGCTAAGTGCGGTAGGTGGATTCTTATGTCAGGGGGAGAAAAAATATTTAATATTAACGGCTGCCGCACACTCGAGTGTACTGTTAAAGAAGTCATAGTGTAGTTTATAGGAGATCAAATAAGACAGAGAAAGACGAGTGCAGTGGTGGATAAGGCGTGACCCGTAGGCTTTTTGTGGCCGAGCGTGGTGGGTTTTATTCACATCAAAAGATTTCCAAAATGCTTGGTTTGTGTTTGTGAAAGTATCTCATCTTTCATGAAAATTTCTTCGTGTCAAGAAACAATTAGACAATAAAGGACAATAATTTCTATCTGTAGACCATATTACGGGAATTTTGCTGGCAATGGCTTCATTCCCTCACAAACTATCGTCCCTTAAAACGAGGCGTAGCCTGAGCGAATATCATTATATCACCACTCTATATTGAGCAACTGAGTAATAAGGAGTATTCCAAAGTCAAACCTTTTTTATCAGAACTTGTTTGTCACGTCAGTCATTTGAGTCACCAGTTACACGGGCTGTTCGGCTGATCAATTCACTTCCCACTGCGGTGGAAATTTTTAGCAGTGAACTTGGTGCTTCGTTTTTTGCTCTTTTTAATTTATACATAACTAGTATTCAAACCCGGCTTCGCTCGGACCAGTTTGGGGTTATGTTCACCTCGGCGCGTAAATTCAGACGGGCCAAGTTGAAACAACTGGCAACTTAATGACCAACAATGCAAAAGGGAATTACAGGCCCACAGACATACATACGCCGTTTCGGTTTTATATTTATATAAGATATTTTGGTTCATATGAAACTACTCGAGTACTCGAGTATTTTGTAAAATGTACTACTCGATACTCGAGTAATTGGAGTCTCTACACACACATTGATAACGAAACAAATTTACCGTCGAAACTTTCGCGAGCGAAATCAATTCGTTTGTTTGAACTTGCAACAACAATGCAAAAGTGAATTACAGACCCACATACATACATACGCCGTTTCGGTTCTATATATAAGATGTATTTTTTGCCATTCTCTGTTGAACGATTGTTGTGTTTTGTTATTATGAACTATCAATATAATATTTGTCAAATGCATGGCGCATTGGCATCAGCTGTTATGCAATAAACAATAAAATATGCTCATATAGTTGATCTTCCTACACATATAAATTCATTCAGGACATAACTTTGACATCAAACAACCCTGCAATTCATTTTCTACCACCAGTGGACATTCGAAACCTCCTAATGAACTAATACATTGGATTCACAAAAGTGAATCAATAAAGTATATCAATCCATTGGGATTAAAATCGCCAAACATTTGAATTTGTCCAATATATATGTATAGGCAGTTGGTACAAAATATATTCAACTTTAACCAGTATTATTAAATCACAGACGCGTATAGTCTAACTACACTGCATTGGCAATTTACGCACTCGCGCCCCATTAGACACGTTTTGTTTTGTATTCGGAACGCACAAACTCAACTAACTATACGAATTGCGTGCCATTCGAGCAGGTAAAACACTTTGAGTGCGGATATAAAAGCAATTAACATAAAATATTGACAGTGGATACAACTGACCAGTTGATAATGCTTGCGATGAACGATACCGGTTCTGATCTTTATCAGAAAACCAGTGAAGGGAGAAACTTTTTAACTCGAAAGAATTGCTAGTATTTTTTTTTTTTTTTACTGTTCTGTGAGTTTCATCTTTCGGCATCTTCAGGTAATTCAAGTGCACAAATTAATTTTAACTGACGCGTTGAGAGCAGTTCGCTTGAACCGCTGGTATAAGAATAAAAATTAAGTCACTTAATTTAAATCGTGTAAAAACTATTTTGAAATTTCACCTAGCCCCTTCAGTTGAAATCTTCGATTAAAAATGAATCTTACAAACTGTTTATCGTGGTTACTTGAGAATGTTGCCGAGTGCTCAACGTCGTTGATTTTAGTTGCAGCTCTCACGTGTTAGTTAATTAGTTAATTCAAGACCGTTCATAAAATAAATTACTGATCATAATTATGTACAAAGTACTGACAGTAAAAAATGAAGATCGATGAATGACATACAATAAGATATTAATATGGTTAAAAATGTCTGTCTTCGGTCGCCACGTGTTATCGCAAAATAGCACAGTGGTAGAATCATACAACTGGCAGACAACAACAGAGAATCGGACGTGGTCCAGTGGGATGGCGAGCTCCATTAGACCGGTGAAACAATGCATGTCGATGCGTTATTTATTTATCACGGACTGATATGAAAATGGACGGCAGAGGTTTTTTACTCAGTGACGGTTGATGTTGGTAGTTATAATTTCAAAAAAGCTTAATTTCGTCACGTTTTTTTTCCTACCTTTCCTATTTATGCATATATAATTAAAAATCAACCAACCAATCCGGCCAAATGCCAAGTTTTACACATTAAAAGCATAAATAAATAAAAATAGTAAAACATTTTTAGTACTTATTCCACATAAAATTTGTTGGATCAGGACTGATAATTCAGTTGATAATGCTCGTCATGAGCGTTTTGGATTGGAGGAAATTGAATGTCCCTGATAATTTTTTGAGGTATCGTGAATATGAGTTGTTTGTTCGTCCAAGGAGTAGAACCAGTCTATCAATGGGGATGCCACTGGGAAGAGCTTTCGTGATTTTTAGTGAAATTGCTTCGGATGTCGATATATTTCACATGGACGTGAGTGAGTTCAGACGAATACTATTTTTTATGTATTATAGTTGCCTTTGTCGGAACTCACTCTTTGTGAGTGTGTTATTTTTCTTTCACTCTTATATCTAAAAACTAAGTATTTTTTCATTCAATGTTTTCATCGTTATTCACATTGCAAAAGCAATAAACTTATAATTTTTAATTTTTGCAATGTACATTTATAAATCCTGTCCCTAGTGCTCGTATCCTTTCCAACCCTACTCTCTTCGAAAAATATATGTTGAGCAACTGAGTAACAATCAGTTCTTGTAGAAAAACATATGTTGAGATAAACTCAAAGTTGGGACGGACATGATTAAAAAAAATATATATAAATTTTGAACTTTTCAAAATTTCCGACTCCGAGGACGACTCCTGCCAAAAAAAAGCGAAAATTTGAAATAAACTAATCAATTGAAATGATGCATCTGTTCAAAGATCTTAATGACTCTATGATTTATTCATAGCTTGAGACTAATGCGAGCAAACAGAGTAGACAGAGGCAACTTCCTTGACAGACTTGAAAGCACTGTCAGGAATAAGACGGCCCCAGGGACTCGGGTTTCTCCGGCAAGTGTTACAGCGCGCCTGCCCCGTCTGACGTCTGAGGAGTCCGCCTCCTTCAATGGCTTATAATTCGCAGGGGTGCAGAGGGGGTAGGCCTCGTGACGAGGGTAACAGTTAACTAAAACGTCCGTCAGAAGTGAGCCGTGCAAGTTTGCACGTGCGTCAAACTGGTGTCGTGTATGAACGTAGGGTGGACAAAATTTCATGGAATATTTTGTAATTTTAGACTAAGATTTCATGAATTAATTTTGCACTTAAACTTGCATGAGTTTAGACCAGTGGTTATTAACCGGTGCACCGCGAAAAGCAATAATCCGTGTGTGTGAGACACTGAGATTGAGGACACTGCAAATCTTTATACGTCATATTTGTATGAGCCCTGTTTCTCAGCAATAACTAAAAAACAAAATTTTTGTTTTCGTTAAAATGCGGATATTCGCCTTTCGCCATCTTCAGGCGTTTCAAGTTCATTCGTGCATCTGTAATGTCTGAAGATGCCGAAAGGCGTAACCCAGGTCATTATCGACAAAGCTCAAGGAAAATGCCTCGATGTATATTTTTAAATAAAATTAATTCTTGAAGTTTTTTCTGCATTCCTCATCATTAAAAATTCAACCACACAATTCAGTAAATTGGTGCAAAAGTCGAGGGACGCTTGTGCGTATAAATAGAAAATCGTGTATAAATTTATCAATTCTTGATGTTCTTTTTACATCCCTCCTCTTTCAATAATTTAACGTTCGCACACAATTCAGTAAATTGGTGCGAAAGTCGAGGGACACTTGTGCGTATTAATAGAAAACCATGTATAAATTAGCAAATTTTTGATGTTTTTTTACATCTCTCTTCTATCGAAAATTCAACATACGCAAAAATTAAAAGGAAATTCGTGCGAAAGTCGTACGGTCAATTGCAAAACCGTGTTGTCACCCCACGAATGATGTAGCGTTTACTGTAAATTGAGGTAACTTCTATTCGTGTTTGTTTAGTGTAAAAGCTGCTTTGTAGAACTAATAAAGTCAGCTCCGGCCTAATCGGACCTATTCTCCCCTACGTTTTGTTCAGTACACAGTACTACACAATAACTAAATATTATTCAGGTACGTATCAGTCAGTTAGGGGAGAGTTTGAAGGATTATTAAATTATGCGATTTGTTTGCCTCAAATTTTAATGACTTACTCACGTAACCATGAGTGACCGAAAAAAAACAAACGATGGGAGGATATTTTGCCTAACGATTCTGCGTTGTCATACACGAGAAAGTTGTTATGTCTATTTTACAGGAGAGCGGATAAATAAACAATTTGTCGTCTCAGAAATGCAATATCACAAAACGATACAAATACCAAAGTTTCTGTCCGTTCAAGTATACCTGAAGATGCCGAAAGGGGAAACCCGGGTCTTTAGCGACAAACTCGTGGAACATTACAAAAATCAAACGCTTCAAATTTTATATTGAAATTCCATCAAACACCACCGATCCAATCACATTAGCGGGGCTGAGCGAGAGCGGTTAGCTAACCACAAGTCCTGTCGTTAGCCTATCCATACTATCCTTAATCTCATCAAACTAATAAGAGGTTGAGCGACTGAGTAACAAGTAGTTCTCGTAAACAAAATACGTTGAGATATCTCCATTAGGAGACTATATGCTCTACATTGGAAACGGACATTAAAGTCACATGTGTGTTCACTGTCAATACTTGGTAGAATTGCTTTATAATAAAAATTGTGAAACATTAAAAGTATTCATTCTACATTAAATCATCAGTTGCTTATGCTAGATTTAAGCGACACCAGTCCTGATATATTTAATGTGGAATAAGTATAAAAAAATCTGTATTTTTTTTTACGAATTGTACTCTGTTTTACGAACATTATAGAAACAAAAAGGGTATGCAAATGTCGAAAGTTTTGGAAACATGGCTTTACATCAATAATAAATATCAACCAGAAATAACCGGAGACGACCTAGGCAAGAGAATTGCATTATTGAGAAGGCAAAGTGACGGCTCAATGGCTGCACTAAGCTTGCATTGTCCGACAAAATCTAATAATATCATTATATACTCCCGTTAAAACGTAATGCATTTTACTGACATTGCAGTCGAGATTTCCACTTTAAAATTGCATTCATACCCGAAACATAAAAGCACGCCAAAGAAGAAATTGTACGAAAGTAAAGGATGTCAAAATAAAATGAATATGGATACAAATTGAATCAGTTTTCACTCTGAAAGTTTCCATTGTTGAGGCAGTGCGCTGTTGCGATTGGAGGGGTAGGTTTTCTTATTTTAAGGGAGGATATTGAAAACGTTATAACAATTAGATATAGTACACTGTCCTTCCATGCGAGAAGGTTGTAAGTAACTCCGGTTAACTTTTGAAAACAATAACATAATATTTGTTTTAGTGAATTTATTGATTGAATTGGCATTTATTTGGCAGAACTCTATTATAATACGGTTAAAAAAATAACAATGTATTTTAATTCTACAGAAATTAATTTATATGTTTGTTGATGGCTATTTCGGCTTACGCCATCGTCATAGCTGTGTTTAAAAAAATTGCCTGAGTAGCCATATCGGTTATTTTCAATTTATTGATTGGATTGGCATTTACTTGATAGAACTCCGTTTATAATACGGTGAAAAAAATAACAATTTACCTACTTTAATTCTAAAGAAATGATTTTGCATATTAGTTGATAGCTATTTCCGCTTAAGCCATCGTCTGAAATGTGTTCAAAAGGAATTGCCTGAGTAGCCATATCGACTATTTTCAATGTATTGATAAAATTGGCATTTACTTAGTAGAACTCTATTTCCATTTATTCACAAATTATTGGTAGAGTATTTATTATGTATTTTAAAAGAGCATAAACAATGGAAATTAATTTTTGATCCATCAGGCCAATTGCGATAGTCTGACGATTTTTTATACTGAGGCGAAAAACGTGTCATTAATAATAACTTAATACGCGGAATAAAGAAAAGTATTAAAAAAAAGTATTTAGCATTATAAGCCAATGCGTCGTCATTCGAGATTAACTCGATTTGAAACAAATCGGTCGAGAACAATTCACACACACATAATAATGACATACAACCGTGTCCAAGATATTTTTTCGATTAAAAAAAATGCCAGAACTTGAACCCGGGCTTACTTCATCGCAAGGGAAAAGCTCTTAGCCATTAGCCAATAGACCACAGAGAACGAATTTTAGCTCATTGGCTCTGGGAACGTGGAATACGCGTCGTTTTGATTCCCCCGTACATAGCCAATGTATTAAAATTAACTTCCACAAAATTACCGTCGAATCCATTTAAAAGAATCTAAAACACAAAATAAAGTCATACATCGTGGGAAGGGGCACCGTTAATAGTCATTTTTTCCAGCACAAAATAGTCCTACCATAACAGAACATAAAAACGGTCCTTAAATCTCCACTGAAAATCCCCCGCGATCCTAAATCACTGACGGCCACCTTATGTCGGGTTCTTTGCGGATGCGCTCGCATAACTCACCTCTTTGTGGCGCTGACACCATGCCTGACTTACGCCCCTCTCTACCCTTTGTGGCGCTTGGCTTTGGGTCTTCGAGAGAGGAGACTGACCCCGCAGGACGAAGGCACTCATCGAATGGAGATTATTCTGGGAATAATTGCGGGCGGGCGACGATGGTGAATCGATAGCATCCGCACATTGTGCTGGCTCTAGACGCCCTCCGCTCATCGGACAATGGCATTTAGGTACAAATAAACAAGTAGAACTCTTAAGAAGGCCTTTCTTTCCAATAATCAAGTCGATCCCTGTGGTCTAGTGGCAAGAGCTTTTTTCTAGCGATCAGCTGGATACGGGTTCAATTCCAGGTCAAGATTCGGATTTTTTCAATTGAAAATGAGATCTTGGATGGATGTGTGTAATTTTTCGTTTAGTTGTTCTCGACTGATTCATTATTTATTATCGAGTTTATCTCGAATTACTTTCACAGTTAAAAATATTAGTCATAAGCTGTAATTCTAAATATTCAATAAAAAAAAATCAAAAAATATTTACAAAAAGGTAAAGCACAATTTGTGGTAATGAAACGTATCTCCATCTACATACTATGTGTAGGCCTATTTGACAAATCTCAAACACAACAGCACTCGAAACAAAAATTTGGTGCGGCCACGAGACATTTTCGTAAGACCGCTGACGTTTACAATGCCACAGTAAAATTTTACTGAGGAGCACTGTATTAGAGGATTCGATTGGTGACCATATGATCCGAGTAGGGAGCGGAACCGGCAAGAAAAACAGTTGAGGACTTCAACAGAAGGTTCTTGATAGTTTTCAATATCAATTTTAAATCAAATAATTAGAATTTTTTGAATTTTGTACTTTTCCATGAGTTTTGTCGCTAACGACCCGGGTTTCGCCTTTCGGCATCTTCAGGCATTCCAAGTGCACGGATGTACTTGAACTGACGTCAGCCATGACTTGATCCGTGACGTCATCCGTGACTTGAACGTCAGTTCAAGTACATCCGTGCACTTGGAATGCCTGAAGATGCCGAAAGGTGAAACCCGGGTCGTTAGCGACAAAACTCATGGAAAAGTACAAAATTCAAAAAATTCTAATTTGATATTGAAATTCCATCAAGCACCCTCAGTCGAAATACTTAATTAATTGAATCAAATAATGATTATAATTCGGCCCCTTACGATGAAATAAACGTATGAAGATTTTTAACGGTTGCATGAATGAATGCCAGTAGATATAAAATAATATATAACGTTATGTTTCAATGAGCCATATCAATAAGATAATTGATGCAAAGATATTGCAATGCATATTAAAATCCCTGTATTGTTCAAAGCTTCACTAAACCTTAAAAAAACACATTAGAAAAATGTACTTTTCTATATTTAACAGATAAATCACAAAGCCAACTAATTGCTTTAAAAGATAATAAAATAAAAATCTTAAAAAGAAGGGTTACACCCTACCTGATTGATTGCATCTTATTAGTTAATATTTTGTAATGCTAACGTCATAATTTGTTTGCATTGTTTTGATTCTATAATCCCCTCCTTGCTCCTCGTAAAAAGGAAAAATCCCAAACTCCATTTTGTAATTTCATCATTTTAAAATATTAGAATCAATATTGCTTCATTACTTTGCAAAAGTAAATCAAACGATGCCTCTGAAAGAGCCAAAACCGTGTCACAATTAGTTACACAATACGTGGAATAATCAAAGTTATTTAAAATTTTATATTCAAAAATCTATTTGCTAAAAAAATATTGTAGCTATATTATAATCTTTCTGCATTCAAATTCCACATCACCATTCAAATGACATCAATTCTGTAGTGAATATTTATCATTATAAATATTAATATTATTTTTGACCAAAAGTTTTCCCGAGTCATGCAACATGCAATATTACCAAACATAAATAAAGTCATTCAAAAAATTCCTTAATAGCCCTTTGGATTTTCTCAGATTTAAGAATGCGCTTTTCTTTTATACAGAGCCTCTTTTTTCCCTCCTTTCTTCAATGTGAAAAACGGCCGCTAAGAAAAGTGAAGTGCAATAAAATGACAATCTTTTATTCTTGAAATGAGTTTTTCTTCGTGTGACAATTATTTTTTTTGAATAATTAATACACTTTTTGACATTTTCGTGCTCGGGACATTGATAACGATGGTATAGAACAGTGTTTCTCACGTAAATTTTGGCTGTGCCACATTAAGAAAATCAGTGGTCCTTCGAAAATATCTGGTGGCCGCACCAAAAGTCTTTTTTGTCAAAAATACCTAAGCGTGTATATGTTTACGATTTTGCGAACTGACAATTCTTGATACACAATACAATGCAAACAAAATATTAAATATTTAGTGTCTTTGTTGACAAATTAACTTGTAAAAATACATTTTTATTAAATATCAATATTAACTATCAAGCTGTTGGTGGCCGCAGGGAAATCCTCTGGTGACCGCACATGAGAACCACTGGTATAGAATGAGTCTACGGTTGTTAAAACATATTTTGGAAGCTAAAAAAATAGCAATAAATATTGATATGTTTGGAATTTTTTATAAATATGTTATCGAAAGTAGCGAAAAAAGTTACTTATTCCAAGTATTGTATAACTTTTTGTGACACGTGTTTCATTGGACTTTGTTTCCGTTTATTAGAAAAAGTTTCCGTTTCCGTGAAAGAGGCAAACCACGTATCACAAATTGTTACACAATACGTGGAATGATGAAGTTATTTTTAATTACACAAAGTTACCGCCGTATCCATGGATGGCTTAGTATTTAATTTCAATAGTTCAACAGTGAAAACACAATAAGAAGCCAAGAAATCTACCCATCGCGTAGCAGAACCAATACTTGATAGCTGTATGCATCTTTAAGACATTTTTTTTCCCGTTCAGTTTATTTTCAAAACAATTTTCTTTTCACCATTTTTCTTCTCATTATTTGTCTGCAATCGCCTTTTGCGTAGGGCGGAAAAATGTGGAATTGTTAGGGTATACAATTTTCTGGATTTGAGGCGTCTTGTTTTAAAGCTAGTCGCATATCATTCTTTACGGTTATACATTCAGGAAGGAATTATTTTATCAGTGACCAGGGCTGTGGAGTCGGTAAAAAAAAAGTTCGACTCCGACTCCAACATTTACCGAAACCACGACTCCCAAATCCAACATTGACCAAAAATACGACTCCGACTAAAAAACGTTTAATATATCATTTTAAATCAACCCTACCAATCTGGCTAATAGCCAAATGTGACATATTATAAGCAAAAATAAAAAGTTTTCAAAATTTCCGACTCCGAGTACGACTCCGGCCAAAGAACCCCGACTCCACAGTTCCACAGCTGGTTTTCACGTATAAAATATCAATTCGTTCATTAATATTATATAAATAAATCAGTGATGCGAAACATGCGACCCGTGGGCTGCATGCGTTCCTCAATGACATTTCATGCGGCCCGCAATGACAAATATCAATCACCTCTTTTCTTCAGAACTTTTTCCGAACGATGGAAAAACAATATAGAATATAAAATTTTAAATTTTATATACAGTGGAACCCCGATCTTACGTTCTCGCATTATACGTTTTCCCGCGTGATGCGTAGTCCCGGCATTTAGTTCATATTAAAAACTTTCGCGCATACATTGTTTCCCGCATTAATCGTTTGTTTTATACGGCCCCTTGAAAAACGTAGAATCGGGCTTTCACTGTACAGTGCAACCCCGATCTTGCGTTCTCGCCTTATACGTTTTCCGGCGTGGTGCGTTCATTTTCTATAGTCCCGGCATTTAGTTCATATTACAAACTTTCGCGCATACATTGTTTCCCGCATCAATCGTTTGTTTTATACGGCCCCTTGAAAAACGTAGAATCGGGGTTTCACGGTATACTAAAAATATCGATTATATTTCTTTTAAAAGTATTCTTATGTATAAATATTACATAAATTCGTTTTATACGTAAGATTTTCGTATTTTGAGATAATTTTAATGGAACCTATCAACCGTGTTTGTATGGTCACTTTAATCTTTCTTACACGTTTTTTTACACGGTAGGCTTTTGGAACGTATCCACCGTGCAAAAGAAGGATCGATTTTACCTATATCAAAAATAAATTCCAACTAATTGTCCGGTCCGTGGCGCATTGTGTCAACGTTGTTGGCTTGTGTGCCGGACCACCCGAGTTCGATTCGAGCGGTACGAGCGGATTTTTTCAGTCGATAAATCTGTTCAAAGGCATGGGTGTTTGTGTTGCTCAAAATCCCTTCCCACCTATCCGATCCCTAAGAGCGATGCATGGTGACTGTCGTAGTCTTCGTATCTTTTCCATCCCTACTCTCTTCGAAAAAGAGAGGTTGAGCAACTGAGTAACAAGCAGTTTTCGTAGAAAAACAAATATTGAGATAAACTCCGTGACGGGTTTATATGCTCCAAATTGGGAGCAGACATGGTGAAAAAAAATTAAGAGTGTTCCGTCGAAATCAATATTTAAATAGATAATAACATTGATTCAGTTAAAAAGCAATTGTGAAGCTGAGAGACTGGAATTATCGAAACGAATAGAGAAGTGCGTCTATTGTAGTGGCTTCTCAGACTGATCTTTTTTATATTAAAAAGAAAAACTAATGTTCACCAAGAATCCAACTGACGAAGCCAAGCAAATAAAAGTTCTTTGTAAGGTTATTTCAGCATCTTATTTTGTGGAAACTATTTACATTTTTCGTTTTGTATTTGCTGTTGAATTTTCTTTTTTAGCTTAATTATTTTTCTTCAATATGTCTGCGGAAAATGAAAAACAACATTTTCCACCACGCCTCGCCATGACATAGTCTTTGATAATAGATTTGTATAAAATAAAATTAAAAAAACAATTTATACCTCGTAGATGTACGATTACTATAATTTTGTTGAATGCCATCTAGGTATTATTTTTTAGTCATGTCCACCCCGAATAGAGTTTGTGTCAATTTACGGTTCTTCCATGATTAGTGTGTTTTACTCCACTTTTTTTGTTCGAAGAGCAGTGCTTCTCAAACTTTGGGGCCGTAGGTTTTCTACGGGGGCACACAAAACATTTTTGTTTGTTCAGAAGGGTCGTAGATTATTTTTAATTAAATTGAATTTTTTGCCACCACACGGTGCCTCCAAGATTCTCTATCTCCCACCAACTTCCTCGCATCTTCCCAGGTGATTCTGGTGTCCCGTAGCTCCTGAGTACATCCTATGGATGGTCATCAGAGGCCTTCCACGGCGTCGGGATCCATCAAGTTGATAAAACAGGCAGGCAGGATTCAGGCTCCTCTGGGGCATCCGCAACACATGCCAAAGCCAGATCCATCGTCGCCTTTTTATTTTGGACGTAATAAGGGGCTGGTTTGTCCGCTCTCTTACCTCCGTGTTCCTGACAAAGTCAAACCACCGTACTCCTAATATTCGCCGCAGGCAACTGTTTTCGAAGCACAGTATACGGTTACCCTATGCTTTTGTGATGAATTTTGTTGTGATTTAGTATCTCAGTAAATATATATTTAAGAAAGACAACCCTGCACTTAGTAGGTCGATTACAAAATAAGATGACTCACTAATAGCATTGTTAATTATTTGCGTAAATGGGGAGTGTAAACCCAAGGGAAATAAAATTTAAGAGTGAGTGTATAACATGTCTAAATATGAACGTTATTGAGTGTCGTTGTTGACAGATAGTAAAACAAAAGTATTATTTTCAATAATTAACACTTTAGGTGCCCGTGACGTACGATATACGCGCTGCCATTTGGAAGCGATTCTGTGGATGAAATATTTTCTTAGCAAGGTCATCTCTCGAAAAGCTTCAATAATATAATAAATCCATTAACGAATACATTGTTTGAATTTACGTATATGTCTTGAGACAAAATCAGAGTTTCCTCGATTCATTATAGTATCTCACATGTAAAACCAAACGTTTAATTTTGACTCAGGCATTGATTTGTTACATACTAACAGGGGCGAGTTTAAACTATTTTATCAAGAAATCGTAGAGATTAATCGAGCTCAGCTCAACGGTCTGCCAATTTTGAACGAGCAACTTTATTTGCCTAGTTCGCCATTGTTGTATCCTTTTAAATAATTGTTAATTTTAATTTATTGTCATTTATTAATAATTGTCATTTATTTACAATTCAAGCACTTGCTATTATTAAATATCAATTCACTTACTATCATTAATGTAATATATGTAATAATAAAGGCTTGAAATCAATCAACTCATTAACGAGAGGTCGGATAGGACCCTAGATTTATTTTAAATATTCTTATGTTATCATCTGGTCATTAATATTTTCAAAAATTCCCGTAATTATAACAAACCCACTTAAATCATTGAAACTTGTATTCATTCAAATTTCGCTAATTTACATTTTAATAACCTTTTAACTTAGTGATCTACTTTTAATTTTGTATATAAACGATACAAACTGTTTACTACACGTCAGTTCAAGTACATCCATGCATTTGGAATGCCTGAAGATGCCGAAAGGCGAAACCCGGGTCGTTAGCGACAAAACTCATGGAAAAGTAAAAATTCAAATAATTCAAATCTCACATGTTGTTCGTTGGAATTGGCTTTGACATGTGCTGCGGATGCGCTAGGGAAGCTTGAATCCTGCTTGTCTCTTCTATCAACCTGATGGATCCCAACGTCCTGTACGTCCATTGATGATCATTCATAGGATGTACTCAGGGGCACCGTGTGGCGGCCATTTGCTCCGAATAGGGAGCGGATATGAAAAAGACACTTTGTTCGTTAGTTCGCGACGCGTAAGCTGGCATAACTGATATAAATTGGTGATGATTTATTTGTTTTATAAATCGAACTATTCACTTATTGAAGTTTGAACTGTCATGAGTAAATATATATTTTTGACAATTCATAGATTTTCACGATATTGGATAGGAATAGATATTTTTAGTAATAAATTCTGTTTTTTTAATTATCTTGAGCTGTTGTAAGGTTAAACTTCATAGTTTCATTAGCAACTTAAATCAAAGGCACACATAAACCCTTATATGTTTGGTCGGGGCTTTTTGTTGCGCCCAAGATTTCTACCTCCTACACGGGAGGCAACCACGATCCAGATGATTCTCCCGTTGCGGTGAGGACGTGGCCATGTTATTTGTAGCCATTTTGCCACCCCTGCTGAAATCACAGAGCTTACCTGATTTTAGAGGGCTGAGAGTAAAACAATTCGAAGAAACTAATTGAATCATAGCTTTCCATAATTTCAAAAATCTCAAACAGGTAAAATTGGCAGTTATAAATCGTTGTATTAAAGAACGGTAGAACCTTGATTATCCAGACTAATGGGAAATGCAGGTAGTCTTGATGATTGAAAATCATAGCTGTAGCAAGGTAGTACACTCAGCATAGATAGTTATTGAGGATTTCAGTGCTCGGTGGAATTTCACTATCAAATATAAATCGTTTGAATATTGTGCCTTCTGAATAAGCTGAAATTGCAAAATTCAAATATTCACTTTTAAGGTGTTCACTGACAATGCTTGTTGAAAAGGTATCATATTAAAAGATAATAAGACATTGCGCGTAATTATTCCACAGTCAATTTATTTAGATCAGAACCGGTTTTGCTCACTGCGAGCATTTTCAACTGATACGAAATACAACAAAGCAGAGACGTAGCAAGACAAAGTTAAGAAAGGTGTGCCAAAAAATTGGTAGTATAAATATGAAAATAATTTAAAGAAAATAAAACAAAATATGCATAATTGATATTAAATATGTAGATTAAATGAAAATGATATGTTTCAGACATCTAACAAATAACTACATTACAAACATCATACAGTACTACTACTTCTTCATGTTGAGAAGACCTTAATTCCGGCTCCCTCGTAAATCGAGAAGGAGCCTCCTATCCGACACCCAGGAAGAGGGATTTTGGGGACGGAGTAGGAAAAACATGGAATTCTTTAAAACAAAACACGATCTCAAAGCGTTATGTGGGTGCGTTAGCACCCATTATTTAATCGTTAAAGATTTACACAGACGTTATACAACACACAAATATTACGATAGCGAAGAAGATATCAGGAATTTGACGCGAATTTAATTCTTAGGGAGAGGATTAGGCGCGTGCATTCTCAATGCAGTCCAATCTCTCACTGCTGTATGAAAACAAACGGTTATTTTAGAAAGAAAAACAATGGCCGTTTAAAAATCGTTAACACATGCGCCCGCTGATAAGGGATGATTTATCGCCTTATGAACTTTTTATGAAGCACATGCATTGTCGGGCGTCAAGAGATAAGAGAAATTGAAATAACTCTACATTGCACCGCTATAGATTGCAATATAGATTATTATAAGAATGAATTTATTTCCTGATATCGACTGACTCATTGACTGAGGTGAACAATAGATCGTTCGAGAGAGTTCTGATGACCTACCACATAAGGCGGTGTCAATGTATTATGATAAAGATCAGACCGGTCTCGCTCATCAGTTGACAATGCTTTTTTTATCAAGATATATTTATTTAAATATAGCTAACCATTAAAAAAATATATATTAGTATTTTGTCGATTTAACGATATACAATTCATTAAAAAAACTATGCATACACATTTAGAATTTTAGAACAGGAAGATTTAGAATGTAGTAGCTGTTCTGCTACAATGGCAGTAATCAAAGCGAAGCCCTGCCCTAAAATGGCCCATAGCCGACTTAAAGGGAATATTCGGGCTCTAACGCGCAGGGATTACTTACGTTCAAAGGATTGCAATTGATGGGGTTGGTTTATGGTTCGGTTTGGACTTAAGCAGATTGTACAGTGCCCCGAAACGACTTTCACATATACACATAATCGATAACTAAACATATCGACTGTAGAAATTCAACGGGACGTAACCCACACATAAAAATCATGTTATTGATGAGTAGGTTTTACGAGCCTTCCTATTTTGAAACATAAAAGGTAAATTAGACACTTATTCATCGTTTGCAGCTTACGTCCTTTTGATATAACGTATATTAAGTTCTATACAGTGTGATTAGCGAAAACCGACTATGTGTATTGAAAAAACGGATGGTTTTGTCCTTTCCCTTTCTAGATAGATACTAATACAGGTTGAGCAGAACAGTGCTTTCCACAATAGGGACGCACAAAAATTGTTTTTTTTAAGGTTTCGTGCGCCGTTGCATGAAAATGTTTGGGAAGCACTGGAGTGGACAGTAAGCTTTTGATTTAGTTTGTGTAGATTGTGATAAATGGAAAAAGACTGATTAAACATTGAGGATTACGTTTTTTTGATTTCTTTAGTAGAAATTTAGGCATTTATTTTAAAAATTAAGTAAGTTTTAAATGCGATGGATTTAAAAGCAAAACAATCAAAAATAAAACTGAACACTTCGTCCCAATATCCTATGTGATAACACACGACCGAGGTTATTTTTTTCTAGGTAATATACAAAATTGGCTTTATTTAATATTAATTTCACTTTTCTTTTGTGAATAAGATGTTTAATGTTACTCTTCAATTAATAAAAATAGTAAAATAAGATTGAATCGTTTGAATTTTGTTCTTTTCGATGAGTTTTGTCGCTAACAACCCGGGTTTCGCCTTTCGGCATCTTAAGGCATTTCAAGTGCACGGAAGTACAGCCGCGCCAAAAGAAATCCGCGCGCCCTTCACAATTCCATTCATTTGCGAATATTTCCTCAAAATCTTCCATTTTTTTTTCTTTTGGTTGTAAAGAAATCTAATAACCATATTTTGAAGAACAGGTGAGATTTGAAGGCTTCAACAGTACTGAGTCAGACCTAGTCGCGTTAGCAACTGACGTAAAAATGGAAAACCGCAAAAAAATGTAATTGCGATTAAAGCCCAAATTGAAGCATTTTACGGGGAGACAACTTACCAAATAAAAAAAACTCGCAGAGTAGACTGTGTAGAAAGTATTATGTGGAATTTTTCAAAAATATTTCGTGAAACTGCTGCTCTGGAGGGGTTTGTTTGAACCGTCAGGGAGCGCTTAACAACCGACCGGAAAAACTCTCATATAAAGGGTATGGTTTTATAAAAACGCTTCGAAACTGCTATAGTTTTTCATAGTGAGCTGTAGTTGACCGGTGATTTAACATATTCGATGCGAATTGTCCGTAATAGAATCGTGGCACATGGATTTCCCGCCCGGCGACTAAAAAATATCCAATTTTCCCAGAAAATTTCATGTAAATTATTTTCAATAAATTCAGTAAGTACATTAAAAAGTCCCGATAATTAGAAAACAAAATTTAAACGAGCTATTTACTAAAAGGACTTTAAATTTCGATAAATTGGACCCATTACCAATCATAACCTCTCATTTTAAATGTATGTAAATGCCTAGTCAAATTTAATCAAGTGCCAAAAACAATACTTTTATTATTTTCGATGGTTTCGGCGGTACCTTTGTGGAAGTTCATTTTAATATAAACTTAAAATAACTTTGATTATTCCACGTATTGTGTAACTAACTGTGACACGTGTTTCTATATAGTGTTATAAATAAAACTCTTAATAAAAAAGAAATATTATTAGATAATATACTTAATAGGACAAGATGCTCGCCATTATTAACATTATTTCCAATGAATAGAGTAATCACTAACCTATCTGATTGATTGCAGCTCATTAGTTTATAGTTTAATAGTTTGTAATGTTTAACGTCATTAGAAACATATTTATTTGTTTGCTTTGTTTCAATTCTATAACCCCCTCTCTTGCTTCCCTTATAAAGGAAAAATCCCAATCTGATTGATTGCACCTCATTAGTATCATTATGTGATTGCATTGTTTTAATTCTATCACCCCCTTCCTTGTTTCCTTTAGAAGGAAAAAAACCCGTATACCATTTTGTAATTTCATAATTTAAAATGTTAGAATCAATTTTGTTTCATTACTCAAGCAAACTTTGCGATAGTAAGTCTGAAGATGCCTCTGAAAGAGGCGAAACACGTGTCTGAGTTAGTTACACAATACGTGGAATAATCAAAGTTTTTTTAAGTTTATATTAATACTGTTATTTGTTAGTATCTTTCCTACACGATACATCAAAATTTCAAACAAATGTTAGAAATTCGTGACCCAGAAAAAAAGTAGAAGAATGAAGATCATTGTTTTGAATGGGCAGACTAGAAAAAACAGCACGCGGACTCAGGTAATAATAATGCCCAATTAAAATGGTTACCGTACTTTCAATTTGACTCCGATTTCTCTCGGTTCAAGAGCAAGCATTTTTTATTATCATTGTGATGACTGGGAAGTGGATTAGGTTTAATGTAAACATAGAAACGAATGTTTATTTTTTTTTATTTGTGTCATTATAATGATAAACGTAAAAAAAGCGAAATCTTTACGGAAAATGTCGTATCATGGTATTGTGCAGTGATGTTAGCGAGGGTAACTAATAATTTTGACATTATAAAAAAAAATATCTAAAATCGTTAAAAAAATACTTGGAAAGTTCACAGGAAAGTTCACAGACTGAACAGGCCAGTCCAACAAATACGCGGCATGATTTGAATAATTGAGAAGATTCTGTAGAAAGCCTTCATTTTGAGGCCGTATGCTCCTCATTGGGAGCGGACATGGATTAAAAATAAATATTAATAAAATATTAATTCATCTATTCTCTCTATGTTTGGTGTGTTTGAAGATTTTTTCGGACATATTTACTGATCAGGTCGTAATTTTTTACTATTGGAGTGCGCGCTAATCTGGGACGAGTGCGCGGGGGTTTTCAAACCACTGCGACATAAATATATCAACATTCATTGAATTAATTATTCATACTGATATAGGTAAAAGATTGCATTCGTAAATCAAATCATACTGTTAAAAACTTTGACTCCCACTACTCCTAAATCGGGTCTTGCTCGATATTGTAAAACTTGGTTGGAAAAATATTTTTTACTATTTTTAATTATCCTTATTTCAAAAACCGTACTTATTGGATTGTGTGCGTCAGTTAAAGTTTAAAGCATGTCATAATGTGATACAGTATTTGGTATTTTATTTTACCATGCTAATAAATACGCAATTACCATATAAAACTAGGATAGTGGAACAGAGAAGAAGATGTATTGTGTACCCTGTCTGCAACGGTATATACTGATGAGAAAATGCAGGCTTAAACATAGTTCTGACGATGGCGTAAACCGAAATAGCGATCAACAAATATATAAAATAATTTCTGTAGAATTAAAATACGTCGTTATATTTTTCACCGTATTATAATGGAGTTCTACCAAGTAAATTCCAACTCAATCAATAAATACGCAAACCCTGTGATAGCAATCAATTTCTTGAATCAATTGAGGAGTCGCTAGAAGGAAAATAAAAAAAATTGATGAGTGCAAAGGGTTTAATATAATCGTTTATGGCTGATGATGTTAAATGTATGTTTTATAGTAAATTTGTTATAAACAAATGAGCGAAAGAAATAAACCGTAATAATAAGACAAGAACGAGTTTAATCAATATCGCAGAATGTTACGATAGAATACATCATGTCGTCCACCTAGTTAGTTTATTATGTTTCATTACTAACTTCATTACGGTTGGATTGATGTTTTGGCGCGCACTTTGACAGCCGCAAAATGGGCGGTAAAATGTAACATGGCCGCCGGAAGTCGACTCGATAAAACTTGTAGCTTAACGAACGTCTTACATCTCAACTCGGCAGCATGCCTGATAAACCTTCGACGTTGTTATATTTATTATTATTATATGTTCGAGAAGTTACCACAGTATTTGTGGGGATTTGGGATCACAGGAGGCCTTTTTATTAAGATGTAGTTCTCAGATAGCACAAATAAAGATTAAGGGAGTCCTTATTCGCAGTGCCGTGTTTGGTACTTGTACGGGCGAAGTTTCAAAATTCTATCTGACCCGAGCCCGAAAATCTCCAACCCAAGCCCGAGGCTCATTCCCGAACATCATACGAACCCGACTCGGTCCGGACAGTTTTTTCAACTTTTCAACAAAATTTTAATCAACGTTTAAAATATATAAATTTGGGTGAACAAGTTGGTTCTCCCACCACCCTTCCGTTGTGTGTGCAGCCGTTTTTCACAGCCGCCTTCCAGAACGCTATACGATCAAGAAAAGAAACGAATTTACTCCTCACTTACTTGACCCGAGACAGAGCTACATCGGACTGATCTTTTAACCATGCAGAAAAATAGAAAGAAAATGTGACTTGCTAAGCCACTTTGTTAGAGTGATATTAAGTATCCTATGTATCTGTATACTGAGAATCCGTGGAGTTAAATCTTCTTCGCGTTGAATCTGAAGAGGAATCAAGATTATCCCGTTCCCCATATGATGTTGCAAATTTATCTAATGCCTCAAAATTGGCCTTGGTTGAGATCAAGTCTGCGTGGCATATTGGGCCCGTATGAGGACAAACCGCAGCGAACAGCTCAGCTCGTTCGGCATTCATCTCGGGGCAGTCCCAAAGTACGTGATTGGCGTCCTGGTAGTCGTGTCCACAAGTGCAATCCGGCCTTTCGACCAACCTGCACAACCCAATAATTGAATATCAAATTATAATATGTACGTAGATAAACAATAATAGCGTATACAATCGGATTTATGTTTATTTTTTTGTATACGCAGGCCCAAGCCCGGCCCGAGCCCGTGAAGACCTCTACCCCAGGCGCAATATAATTGGAAACCCTCTTTTTTGAGTCACTTCTCCAAATTGTAATTTAAGCAATGTACGGTGTTATATGCATTTCTCTAGAAACAGTTCAGACATTTTCGGTGTCACATTTCATATATTCTAAGCATGTGTCAAAAATATGGTTCCGTAGTGGGTTTGGTATATATAAGTTATTTTGAGGCCCCCAAGATTTGCAGGCCCCAAGCTAGCGCCTTTTGCGCTTGTGGGGTATTGCACCACTGCTTATTCGGCAAATTAATCACATTCGTCAGGTCTGTGCTCGAATGTCAGCTTTGTTATCTTCAGTTGCGGAGCAGTCGGGTTCGAGCCCCAGTCCGGGCAGTTTCATATCTCAATCGAATTACGGACTTCTGTTCGGAGACAAGGAAGTCTGTGTTATCTAAAAGTTCCCTCCCTCAACAATCCAATTCTATAAGCGGGACATAGCAATAACGAAGAACTTTCCACTTGTTATTTCCTCGTCCTGTACTTTCTGTTACCTATTATCTTTAAAACAAAAAAGTCAAGCAACTGAGTAAAAAGCATTTCACTAGAATTTGTCATCGAAGTATTATTATCGACACTGAAGACAATAATTTGCGACAGCAGAAGAGCAGTGTATAAATTACCAATCGGTTCGCGTAGAAAAACCTTTTGTCGAGATAGCTACACTATAAGATAGACAAAAATGGATACGGCAGGACAAGTGGTTAGCTTATCACTATCGCT
This sequence comes from Himalopsyche kuldschensis, assembly GCA_028554975.1. NCBI lineage: Eukaryota > Metazoa > Arthropoda > Insecta > Trichoptera > Rhyacophilidae > Himalopsyche > Himalopsyche kuldschensis. The sequence goes on along the minus strand of JAHFWI010000064.1, from coordinate 2,158,560 downwards.
AAGAAACGATGAAAAATCGGAATTCCTTAATCAATCAAAAACTGCCCGTAAAGGATTCGAAATCGTGAGCACGGTAAAAATTCAACGACGTTATCCAACCGACCACGCACCTGATCTACAAATACATATGCAGATTATCAAGGCATTTTATGTGCACGTCGGTTCAAGATCATTTAAATGACAAAACTAATAAAGAAGTAGAAAATTTGATATTGAAAATCCATCAAATACCATGAGTCGAAATCCTAGATTAAATTATATATTTAAATAAATCAGGGTTCGCGAGCATTTGGTTGTCCACCACTTTACAAAAAAAAGATCTGTGTAGCGAATTTGCTATGCAGTCAGAAAAGTTTATAATTAATGATTGACAGGCCGGCAGACTGGTGGCAGGTAAGAGGAAAAGTTTGAGAAACTTTGATAATTTACTTCATAATAAGTTTGTTAAAGTTTACCAACTTGAAAAGAAGTAAATGTAAATATCATAAAATATCAAAACATAAGCAAATATTTATTTAATAATTAATTTGACCAGGCGAGTATTCTACAAGTCAACAATCTCAGTAAATAGAATTCGTCTCATTATTGATTGAGTAGGCATTTTACTTGGTAGAACTCCATCAACAAATATATAAAATATTTTATGTAGAACTAAAATACATTGTTATTTTTCTTACCGTAGAATTCATCTTGTCTGTTGTGTATACGGAGTTCTAGATGAGCATTTCATTTTCTACGAAAGCTGGTTGTTATTAAGTCAAGTTATTGGTCTTACAACGACGCGTTTTATGGGATTAATGGGGTGTGTAAGAAGCACAGACATCCATGCCATTGAGTACAAATACATTATCTCTCGACTCGTAGACACATAAACGGAATAAGATGAACTTCAAAGTGTACTGGTTCTTTTTGGTACATTTTTCAACAGACGTTTCTTTACGTGAACTGCTGGTTACCCTGTTGTTTGAAATGTTTTTTTAAAGCCATGTCCGCTCCCTCATTAGGGGAATATGGACAGTTGGGAGATCAGTATAGATTAAAAGTAATAGTTTTCAATAATGAAATTAAATGACACACAGTAAAAATGTTAACGAGCTCTCATATAGAAACGTTAGAATTGTTTTATTATAAGTGACACGTGTTTCGACTTATAGTTACATAATACGTAGAATAACCTAGCTTTTTACTTACATAAACGAACTTACATACAGTTACCGCCGAATACATCGAAAGGACTACTCACCAGTTAGTTAAATTTCATATGGGCTTTAATGATGCTCATATCAACAGAAGGGCTTGTTTTTCTATGGTAAATGCCTGTTACTATGTTGCCCTAGCTCTCTAGCATATAAAGGGTATTTCAATAGGGACGCTCAAAATATGTTACTTTGTCCTGCTGAGTAGATTATTCATTGTTTAGTGGCCAAATTTGAGTCAACCAGTTTGGTAAATAATCGGCGAACACCTACCTGTACGTCATCAAAATACAATATCTGGTGAAAACATTGCTGCTGTGTGTGAAAGTGTACAGGAAAACCCAAGGCAACTTATTTCTCGTTGTTCACAAGAACTTCAACTTGGCGAATTTTGAATCGGGCCTTATGTCTGCACCCGTATAAAATCCAACTAACCAAGGAACTTTAGGTAAACGACCGCAGACAACGCCTGATTGGGTTCTGGAGCAGCTGGAAGTTTACCCAAATTTGTCAAAAAAGTCAACTTTAGCGACATGGCCCATTTTATAATGAATGGATATTGGCAGACATTTGATGCTATATTCCATATTTAATGCCGTAAAATATACTTACAAATGAAATTAAAATTTAGTCGAAATCTCACAAACAACTTGTTTTATTTACATTTAAAAACTAAGCGTCCTTATAAAAAGACCCTTTATTTGTTTCCCAAGAGAGACGGATATAGCTAGGAGAGGAATAACGGTTATGTTATTGCTAATCGCTTATTTGATTGGTTAGATTAGTGAGTGAGAGATTTATTTTTAAGCCACGTCCGCTCTTAACTTAGAACATATTGTCTCCTCACGGAGTTTTTCTAAACATGATTTTACTACGAGAACTGCTTGTGACAAAAGAGTAGGGATTGAAAGGATACGAAGACAATGACAGGATTAATGATTAGCTTATCGTTGTATGGGATCGGAAGATTAAGGGACGGATTTTTAACAACACCCATTGATTTCGAACAGAATCGTTTATTAGACTGAAAAAATCTGATCGTACCGGGACTTGAACCCGGCGGGTCCGTCACGGAAGACAACGACATTGAGCACTGCACTATGGACCGGATAAAGGAGTTTGAAGACTTCACACATATTCATTCATACAAATAAAAACGGGTTTGAAAAGCCAACAAAGCCAACTATTTTGACACTCGAATAAAACCCAAAGAAATATCCAAACATCAAATCGATCATAAAATTAGTAAACGCATATATATGACGAGTGTTTGTCATTCAGACAAGTGTTATTCCCTGACAGGGTGGTGGGGGTAGCCGTGATGAATGGCAATATTTGTACCTATGAATAATTTAGCACGTGATAATCGAGTGCTTTGAACCCCCTGCTCCACGTGTACCAGGAGATAGGTATTACCTACATAATAGGTATTAGAAAAAAGTTCTCTCCTAGGCAATGACTAATACAGCAATTTACTTCCCGATTAATCAAGATTATAAGGGGTCGCAACCCCGCAATCAATATATGTATGTACGAGCACCGTTAGTCTATGCATCGCTGATTCTTAAAGATAATTTTAAATAAAACATATGGTTTTAGAAGACATACTAGAAACAGTGTACTATAGTTACTATAGTAATTTAAGAAGATGCAGAATTGACTGTTTGCAGATATTTTTTCAGATTGAATGATGAGATTGATGATATTGTGTTGAAAGCAGGGTTGTGGAATCGGAGTCTGAGTCGTGGAGTCACTGTTTTTTGGTACGGGAACTTCGCGGGCAGTCGCGGAAGTTTTTATTTATGCATATAAAACCCGTATAATTTGGTAATTGGCCGTATTGGTAGGTTGACATTTAATTGAATAAAAAATACATAGGAAAGGTAGGGGGGGAAAAAAGTGACAAAATTAATTTTATAAAAATGTTTCAGTTGTGTTTTTGGTCGAAGTCGTGTTTTTTTTAACGACTCTACAGACCTGGTTTAAATGTGTAAGTGTCATGTATAAATCACCCACACTTATCTGATCGGGTTCGTGGTGCAGTGGTCAACGTCGTTGGCTTCCGTGATGGAACTCTCGGGTTCGAGTCACTGATCGAACAGGTTTTATCGTTCGTTTTATCGGTTCTGTTCGAAGGCATGGGTGTTCGTGTTATTAAAAACCCCATCCCACCCTCCCGATTCCAAAAGCGGCGAGAGCAGTTAGCTAACCACTAGTCGTGTTGTAGTCTTCATATCTTTTAAATCTACACTCATTCCACCAAGTATTGACAGTCAACACCTTAAAAGTGAGCTTTTAAATATCAATTTTTATTTATAATATATTATAGCATAATGGATATATTTATCTAACTTAAACTGTTACATTGTTAGAAAATTAAGTTGTATGTGAAACACTGAGCATAATAAAATATCTATAGACGAAGAGTGAAATCTTTTAAAAGCTTTGTATGAAAGTTGTTTTATCAAAATCACAAACTTTTAACGCACCTACAGTTTAAGCAGCGCTGCTATTGGCAAACCCACTGCGATTCTCAAAAGAAATTTGAGCTCAAAGGGAAGCGGTCTAAATTTAAAAAAAAAACAGTTTATTTTACAAGATAGGAATTTCTTATCTGCTTTCAATCGACATAAGTGCATCGGTGGCAGATAAATAGATACGTCAAACTGTATTTAAAAAAGATACAATAAATATGTATATTTTATGCCGATAGTTGCTATCTCGTTGCCAATCGACTGCCATATTGTTGATTTGCTGCTAAATGTCATTGAGTGATTTTTTTCTCAAAATGAAGTAAGAAGTCAAAATTTACCGAGTGTCATGCTTTATTGCAAACTTTCAGCCACTACGGGCATCTGCCTTTGAAACTATTGGCGGCGGTATACAACGATTATAAGCACTGTGGAGTGGGAGTTGGAATCGTGGAGTCGGAGATGTTTGGCCGGAGTTAGAGTTGCCGCGGTGTTTTGGCCGGAGTCGTACTCGGAGTCGGAAATTTTGAAAAGTTGCATATAATATGTATAATTTGGCTATTGGTTGGTATTTAATCGAATACACATTAAAAGTAGGTAAAAAAACGTGGTGAAATTAAGCTTTTTTTAGTCGGAATCGGAGTCGGAGTCGTATTTTTTTACGTTATTCTGAATTGAAAACAAACATACATAATATCAATGTCAAGTTATTTTAATCATAATGATAGTACGTTGAAAAAAAAAGATGTTCTTTTATTTGACGGTAAAAAAAATAGCAATGATTTTTTGTTCTACAGAAAATTATATTACAAATTGTCTATAGAGACTTTATGAGTTTATGGGTTTTTGAGAACGCAGCTTCTCCACGTGCGCTTATGTCAGTGTGCTATTGTCGGGTGCCGTTTGGCTTGCCCAGCGGAATATTTAATCGATTCTGTATATTTTAAATTTACCACAAAATATGCTCCATTACCAGGATGTATGCACACATCAAATGTGTATTGATTTTGTCTCTCTTACAGATAAGAGAGATTAGATAAGTTGTGTAAAGGAAACATTATTCTGATAAAATTTGATTCGTTTGAATTTTGTACTTTTCTACGAGTCTTCTATCTAATCTATTAAATTACGCTTTATGTATATAAAAAAATAATAACAAATTTTAAGAACTTAATACAGATTTAATGTATGAAGATCAGGACCGGTTTCGCTCACCGCGTGCATTATCAACTGATAAGAAGTGCAAAAAAAAAAGGCAAATTAATTCACGATGTGAGCGAAACCGGTCCTGACCTCAATAAATTTCACCTCGAATAATGTACAAAACATGTTGTAATTTTGTAAGTTTCCATGTGTTTTGTCGTTACGGCCTAGGTTTCGCATTTCGGCATCTTCGGGCATTTTAAGTGCACGAATATACTTGAGCTTGACTTGTCATTCTCAAATACGATATTGAAATTCCATCAATCACCTTCAGTCGAAATTCTTAATTAAATAAAAATAAACCCTGTCTTTCTACTCGAGTGTGGAAAAACAAAACATGAGCTTTTATTTTTTGATATTGTGACTATGTATGTGAAGATTTCGGGTAGAATATCGAAGTTTTTAATTCACGTTTAAACAAGCATCGAGTAAAACGGCTGTGAGTGTCCTACTCGATCCGGATTCGAGCCCCGTGTCTCATTGTACGAGCACACTGAACGAGGGGGTGAACGAGTCCTGTTAGGGGTGTAAGTAAAAACGGTTTACATTGCCGAAGGAGGGGTGGGTAACTAACTGCCTAAAGATTCTCCCATTCGCACATATTGGGGTGGGTATCTTTTTGAGCGGTAATGGATTCCTTTTCATGTTTGAATCGATTAATTTAGGCACGGTAAAAAAAAGCAATGAAAATTTTCTAGTTCTACAAAAATTTTATATGATATTTTCGATGATATGTTTAAAACTATTTCGGCTTGCCTCCTACAATTTAAACCATACCAGGCCAGGGCTGGGAAACAATGGAGTCGTTAAAATCTGTACGTTTTACAGAGGTCTGATCGTTAAGAATATTCTATGATATTTTGATGATAGATTCCTAAACTGACTAGAGCATTTACCAAAAAACACGACTCCGACTACGACTAAAATTAGTTTAATTTTGTCACTTTTTTTTATTAATTTCCCTATTTATGTGTATTTAATTAAATATCAACCAACCAATCCAGCCAAATTCGACATATTATATGCCAAAATAAAAAGTTCAAAAGACTCCTAGTACGACTCCAGCCAAAACGCCGCGTCGACTCCACCCCAAAAACTCCAACTCCGACTTTACCGCCCTGATTATAATCAATGCAAAATCGCTTCCTTGTAAAGGGTATTTCAATAGGGACGCTCAAAATATGTAACTTTGTCCTGCTGAGTAGATTATTCATTGTTTAGTGGCCAAATTGGAGTCGCCAGTTTGGTAAATAATCGGCCAACACCTACCTGCACGTCATCAAAATACAATATCTGGTGAAAAACATTGCTGCTGTGGTGTACAGGAAAACCCAAGGCAGCTTATTTCTCGTTGTTCACAAGAACTTGGCTTTTCTGCGACTTCAACTTGGCGAATTTTTGAATCGGGCCTTATGTCTGCACCCGTATAAAATCCAACTAACCGAGGAACTTCAGGTAAACGACCGCAGACAACGCCTGATTGGGTTCTGGAGCAGTTGGAAGTTTACCCAAATTTGTCAAAAAAGTCAACTTTAGCGACATGGCCCATTTTATAATGAATGGATATTGGCAGACATTTGATATACGTCCGTAAATATACTTACAAATGAAATTAAAATTTAGTCGAAATCTACAAACAACTTGTTTTATAAAAAAGACCCTTTATATCTGGCCATGGTAAGTTTAATGCAAAACCCTTCGTGCTGGACAAGTTGGTTTTAAGGCCGGACTGTACTTGTGGGCACGCCCACCAGGACGCTTATCATGTCCGATGGGACTGCCCCCAAATGAATTCAGAACGAGCAAAACTGTTTGCTGTGGTTCGTCCACACACGGGCCCAATAGGCCACGCTGACTTGATTGCAACTAATGCTAACTTCATTGTATTTGAAAAATTTTCAAATTAATTCGAGGATCGACATGATCTCGATTCTTCACTAGAGTCAATATACTCGACTTACGAGACGGCCTCTCGGTATATGAATTATACTTATGATACTCTGTATCAAACTGATTTCAGTGGCTGAGCTAGTCACTTCAATTTATTTTATTTTCTATTTTCAAGCACACTCATCTCAAGCCAGTCCCGTGCAGATCTGCTCGGGCCATGAAATGTGAGGGATAAATTCATTTTTTTAAAGTCGATAGCGCTGTGAAAGGCGGCCATGAAATATTGGCTGTATATACACAACGGGTGGTAGTGGGAAAAGCCATCTTGCATTACTAAATTCAGTCGCTATTTTTCAGAGACAACGTCTTATGATTCGATGAACGCCCGCTGCACGCACGAAAAACATGACCATTGTCCCGTTTTTGCGTTGCTCCGAAGGCAAACGTTTGAAAAATACTAAGCGATAGAGAGGCATATATAAATGAAGATTTATTTCCAAATTTTGTTTTGATTGTCGACGGACAGAAAAAATAGATAGCAGCACAATTTAAATGGTTGTTATATTTTAAACCGAGGTTCACAGCAACAGAGAGGTTTTTTCTACTGCTGGAATAAAAAAAAAACTTCGAGCCAAATTAAAATTTGAGACATTTATTCTCTATTATTTTTAACATACATGATTCTTAAATTGAAATAAATGTATTAATGAACCATATTTATTTATTTATCATCTATTTAAATACAAATTTGAATTAATACGTATTTTGGAACATTTGAAACATTTCATCAAGTTTTCTTATGACCTTGTCACGTTAAACTATCGTCCGTAAACCGACTTTATTTAGAGACAATCGCGGCCCTCGATGCACGACTGTTCTTGTACCTACCGGCATATAACGGGTTAACAAACAGCGCATATGTATCTGTTTAAGATTATGAACCAATTTAGTTACGGATTTCAATAAATGTTGATTTATTATTGATATTAAAATACCTCGATAAACTTATAACTTTCTTTGGCGTATAATCAAAAATAATTACAAAGATATACATCTTAAGACTATCGGGTTACATAACTGAACATTACTTTCCCAGACACGAACATCTGTTGGAAGTAGACGAAGATAGATAGGGCAGAAGATCGGTTGCCTCGCGTGTAATGGACTTTTAATACTACGAATTAAAAAATACATCATTATTTACAAATTAGATTCGAGAACATAGCCCGGAAGGCCTTTCGTAAGAAAGATATTTAGATAAATTCTGGATGACTACATAACGTTACCTTAATTTGAAAAAGTTCTAAAAGAGAAATATTTTCATTTACCGTATTATAGCATATGAGTCGTGTAGTACTAAAAGTAGAGCAATCCTATATTTGTCGAAACTGAACTATTTAAAAAAAAAAAAAAAATGCCGTGTCCGCTCCCAACTTGGAGCATATGGTCTGCTTCCGGAGTTTATCTCAACATATTTCCTACGAGAACTGCTTGTTACTTAACCTTTCTTTTTCGATGAGAGTAGGGATTGAAAGGATACGAGGAATAGGACAGGACTAGTGGTTAGCTAATCGCTGTCACTATGCGTCGCTCTTTGGGATCGGAAAGGTGGGAAGGGATTTTCAACAACACAAACACCCATGCCTATGAACAGTTTTATCGATTGAAAAAATCCGCTCGTACCGGGAATCGAACCCGGGCAGTCTGGCACGCAAACCAACGACGTTGAAACTGTGCCGCGGACCGGACAAATGATTGCACATTATTCTTCTGGTCATAATGTATAGCTAGCAATAAAATATTTGTATAAAAGTCATGTACATATGGTATAAAAACGTAAATGAAAATGATGGTTGGTTTACGACTTTGGAAACAAAAGTATAATGGCTTGGTCAACCATACTTTCGACCAATCACAGATTTATCCTGAGTGATGTTGCATGTGGCCGTTCATACAAATGTGATGTTTCAGGCTTCTATGGGCTGTTTTTAAAATTTAAAAATATAAATCAAACTCAAAAGCCAACAAAACGTTTTTCGTATTTTTCTAGTCTAAAAATGGACAGATCTTCTTTTGATACTATATGATATCTTCAAAATCATATATTATTGAATTACGGCGTTAAATCCGGAGTTTATCTGCAGACTTTTTTACAACATTTATTAGATGAAGTTCTAAAGTTGTCATCATTATTTCCATCATTAGATCTGTACTTATCAGTAGAATGATTCGGAGATGAAAAAACTATTTTCGATGGTTTCGGCGGTAACTTTGTGGAAGTTCATTTTAATATTTTTTTTATTTAATTTGAACTATTTTTACTTGCTAATTGTTTCAAGTGAATATTATCTTGAATTAAATACTATGATCAATCAAAACTTCAAACTCTCATATTTCAAAACAGGGTCAAGAGCAGTTAGAACCTTTTCAAAGTATGTACAGTGTCGATAACATATAAACATACGTTTATCGTGAAGCGATTTTGATTTATGGATAAATGTCGTCAAATTTATCTATGGCGCCGTCTCTCAAAGCTATCTAAAATGTTCGATTCTTACAAGCAAAATAAACAAAAAATTCGAATACTTTATGGGACGTATTGACAACAATGCCTCTTCAAACGGATTCAATAAAAGCGACTAAAATTCGTATAATTTTTCTTACACCAATTGTTTATTATTCCTTGTCTAGTCTTCAATTTCCAAACTCCTATGTCTTGACCTAGTTCGACTTCGTATATAGCAGGGGTGGCCAGACTTTGTTGCCCGCGATCGACTTTCGTTTGAAATTATTGGATATATTGTAATGTAACTTTTGTCGATTTTGTAAATTATTTCATTAAAAATTATAACGAATACTATTCGGATAATTTCCCAAATATCCAGATATCTAATAGTTTAAATAGGGCCGAATATATCCGAATATTCTAATATCAAAGTTGGAATGCCTAGTCACTCAGTAAGCTCCACTTTGGGAGCGGACATGGATGGAAAAAATAATATTTTTCCAAACAATGTAACCCAGTTGTTAACGTTGTTGTTAGTAACTCCGAAAGACGTAAAATTGCGGTTTTAATGTGCGTAAAAACACATTAATATCGTTTAAATACAATGATTAGAAACGGCCACTCGAGCACGCATCGATACGATCGCAAGCAACTCCAAGTCACATTAAAATAATCTCTTAATTATAGCTCTGAATGCACTTTCCCGATAGTTTTATTTCTTTTTATTTGTTCAATGAAAGTGTAGACGCAAACGAATAAAAGAGCTGAGAAATAAACCTAATAAACTAATGAACTGACAGTTCAAGATGCCCGTCTATCCATTGTTAATCTATGTCGACTAGATAAAAGTTTTATTGTTGAGGCGCGTTTACACTAAAGTAGAAAGACTGAGTTATATTTTCATTTAATTATTATTTAATATCTCGATAAATGCAATATACTGATTATTTCAGTCTACATTGTTAAACTCTACAAATAGCATGGTGAAAAAATAGAAGAACTATGGCATATAACGGAGGGCGTAAGCCAAAGTTACAATCAACTGTGTAAATACTATATATATATTATTTTTGTGGAACTAAAATACGTTGCTATTTCTTCACCGTGTTATAATGGAGTTCCACTTAAGTGATATCCAATCCAATCAATAATCTACAAATAACAATTAAAAATACATAAAATAAATTGATTTTATTAATGCAGAGACAAAATGAATGAATACAGGCGGCCTTCAACTTTCGAACATTCTACTTTCTTACATTTTTTTACATGATTTAACTGTCAAACTTTTGAGTTTACTTTGAATGTTTTTTTTTACATTCTTCTACTTTGGCACAATCAACTTTCGCAACCATTTTTTCAAGCCATGTTCGCTTCCAGCTTGTAGCATATGGATTCCTCACAGAGTTTATCTCAACCTCTCTTATTCGAAATGAGTACGGATTGAAAGAATACGAGAACTAAGACAGGACTAGTGGTAAGCTAACGGCTCTTGCAACGCGCCACATTTTTTGGGTTAGGTATTGTGGGAAGGGAGTTTTAGCAACACCGACACCTGTTGCGTGCGAAAAGTATCGACAGCAAAATCTCTTCTTAGATAGACTCAAGCCCGGGCAGTCCGAAACGGAAGCCAACGACGTTAACCACCGTGCCACGAACCGGATAGCACACATTTTTAGTGACCCTAGACTCTCGCACATATTTGGTTCCTGCACACATTTTCAGGTCCTTATTATGTGCGAAAGTCAAACACCTTTACTTTGTTAATGATAATTGATTGATTTTTGATGTAATAGATTGCATTGCTAAGAGGTCTTCAACATTCTAACTATAGTCTATTTTTCTTGCAATTAGCTTCAATTTATTTGCTTAGTTGTAATACCAATGGTTTGTCATACCTTGTAATTCTTACTTAACTTTTGTATAAATATCACTGTTTCGTTGTATTTCTTATCAGTTGACAATGCTAGCCATGATCGAAACCGGTCCTGATCCAATAAAATTTATGTGGAATAAGTAATAAAAATGTTTTTTATTTTTATTATAATGCCATTCCACCAAGTATTAACAGTGAACGCCTTAAAAGCAGGGCTGTGGAGTCAGTAAAAAAAAGTCCGACTCCGAATCCAGCATTTACCAAAACCACGACTCCGACCAAAAAAGTTGAATATCGTCACTTTTTTTTTGCCTAATTTTTCTATTTATGTGGATTCAATTAAATATAAACCCTACCAATCCGACAAATGGCCAAATTTGACATATTATATGCAAAAATAAAAAGTTAAGACTTTTTAAAATTTCCGACTCCGAGTACGACTCCGGCCAAATCACCGCACCGTCTCCGACTCCACAGCCCTGCTTAAAAGTGATGTTCAATAAGTATTAACAAAAAACTGTGTGACCATTCCTTTATGTTGGCATCGAGATACAAACGCAGTTTAAGCTATGAAACGAAAAAATAAGTAGCGTAAAGCAAAAAGATAGTCTCGTCACTGTATAGTGTATAGCGAACGCTCTTTGGCAAACTTGTTAAATGAGTAGATTAGATAAGTGACTATTCTTAACCATAATCTGGATTGGTACGCCAACTAAAGCAAAGCAATATCTCTCGCCTGCAATCTATCTGCGTGCCAACTTGTTTCGAGTCTACCTATACGGATTGACTATAACACTTCCGGGAAAACAGCCGAATGAGGGAAATACAGCTCGCAAGTTAGCAGGATTGAAAAGTGACAGGAAAATGTGTAGGAAACTATAGAGTTCTTAATATATGTAAGAAGCAAAATTAAACTATCAAAGCTACATTAATCTAAAACGGTAAGAAAAATAACAATGTACATATTTTAGCTCTACATAAATTATTTTATATATTTGTTGATTGCTATTTCGGCTTACGCCTTCGTCAGAACTACTATATTATAATGGAGTTCTACCACGTAAATGCCTACTCAATCAATACATTAATCTAATCAAAGATTTCGACTAAACTGATGCTTGATGGAAATTGGATCAATCGTATGAATTTTGTATCGTTACTTGTTAGTTCAAGTTCATTCATGCACTTGAAATGCATGAAGATGCCGAAAGGTGAAACCTTGGTTGTACAAAATTCTAACGTTAAAATTGTTATGAATCAGTAGAGAACAACTCAAAGAAAAATTACATAAACCCACGTCCAAGATCTCTTTTTCGATCAAAAAAATCTGACCTTGCCTGGACATCGATTATTCACAGCTCTTGCCACAAGACCACAGAGACCGACATGGTGCGGACGAATAGAATGTCATGAGCGTCTCGTGGTATCCCGATGTTTTTTTCCAACGGTACCATTATGTGAAAGAAATGGGTGTTTACATTGTTTAAAATCCTTTCCCACCTTTCAGATCCTCGATTAGCTTAACTTCAAGTACCGTTATAGTCCTCGTATCCTTTTAATCTCTACCCTCTTCAAGAAAAAAGAGGACGAGCAACTGAGTAACAAGCTGTTTTCGTAGAACAATATGTGTTCAGATACACTGTATACGGTGTCCTTATAATTCGAGTTGGAATGGTTTAAAAAATATATTTTTTTTAAATACTCCTTCCTTGAAATGGTTAACCCTCCTCTCCACGCGGTGGCACGGTGTAAGTACAGCGGCAATCTGTTGGTTTGGCATAAAATATAATGAAGTTAGCCAAAGCGAGTAATCTGACCGAATGCGTTTTTACCATTCCCGTTTCCCTATACTAAAAATAATGACCGAGTAAGATGATAGCATCTAGATAGTTTCAACCCCTAAAACAGCACTAAGCAATAATAAATACAGATTAACAGAAAAAAAAAGCGAGTAATAAGAAAAGAATTATTTTTGATAACTATGAAGATTATGTGAAATATAATTGGTCGAGGGTTTAGATATCACTAACGGCTAAGTCCTTATCAATAATATTCATGATGAAAATAATCTATAGTATATCTTTACATATAAAAATGAATGTTTTTTTGTACCGTATGTGTTGCTAAGGAGAATTAAAACACACACACTTTCTTTGACTGGCATTCCCAACAGATTCCGGGTACTCGCCAGTATATTATAAAAATGAAATTTTGTTTGTTTGTCCCGTATGTTACGGTAAGAAAAATAACAATGATAAAGAACTATATTTCTGACGAAGGCGTAAGCCGAAATAGCTATCAACAATATATAAAATAATTTATGTAGAACTAAAATACATTGTTATTTTTCTTACCGTATTATAATGGAGTTCTACCAAGTAAATGCCTACTCAATCAATGTCCCGTATGTGTTCTTATACCGATGTGTTGTGTGGAGGCCGAAGAAGGTTTTTGGCGTTCCTATACCGATTGCAATAAATCTTTGGTGATTTGTTTTGTAGACGCCCGGGAAGGTTCTTGTGTTCCCAAATTGTCCATCCGATTGCGATAAAGCTTTGGTGATTTGTTGTGTGGACGGCCACAAAAGTTTTTTAATTACCTATATACATATGTTAAAATAAATTTGTGTTTGTCCCGTATGCGATCCTATACCGTTCATTCGATGGCGATAAAACTTTGGTGTTTTGTTGTGTGAACGCCAACAAACGTTTCTTAATTATCTATCTACATATCTATACATATAAGAAATAACATAATTAAAACACAAACACTTTCTTTCTGTGAGTTATTATCGATATTTTTGATTCAAACACCTATGCTTGAATGTTTTGGAAAGGTGCTTCGAGTTAAAAGCCTACAACCAACTGAACTAAAACACAACAGAGCTTTAAACTTAGGAAGAGAAACAAAACTGTATTACTGAATATATTTTTTAAAAATGTATCATATTTGTGTTGGATTTTCTTTAAAAGCCAGGATAGAATTTGTGAAATCCCGGAATCAAAAATACGGATGTGGGTTGGCAACCCTAGCTGTGACAATGTAAGATTGTAAGACATTCGACAATGTTATTTGTGCCTACGGGGCAGCAACAAAATGATATTTCAAACACGTCACGGGGGGCTTAGAAATTATTCAGGTCACATCCATAGCGTCCTCCAAACAATATCTCAAAATTAGCAAGCCCAAATGTTGTAATACTCGTGGGCCTTTGTCATCGACTGGAAACTTTTTTGAAATTGAAGAAAGCTGAAGGGGAAATATTTTTCAAACCAATCGCCAATATGTCGTAATTTAACAGCGCTCTTTACCTATCTGTTTTAGTCGCCGAGTGGTTAATGCTATTAGGCTTTAGTCCTACTCGGATGCACTGTCAATGGTTCAAATTCCCGCATAGAAACTCCAACATATATCGACTATTGTAATGATTTATTTATTTGCTTCTAAATATTTACAGGTTGGCAATGAAAATTGTGATTTTTCGTAATTGCTCATCCACATTTAAAGTGAGCATGAATATGTTGTCTTGAATAAAAAAATTATCACTTCAAACAACTGTCAATTCTTGTGTGAAGACATGAAATATAAATAAATGAAATCATTTTTCTTATAACGATTCGGACCATTTTCGCTCATCGCTAGAATCATCAACCGATGATCAATAGAGAATGCCCGCGATGAGCAAAGATGGTCCTGATCACAAAAAAAAATATGTGCAATTAGTATCAAAAACAATTATGTCTGGAGATGTCATTTTGGAGCATACTGATTGTAGAGTTTAACTCGACAGACGCTTGGAACGAGAACTGCATGTTAGTCAGTGGTTCGGTGTCTTTTTTTCGGAGAGAGTAGAGAAAGAGAGATAGGACTAGTGGTAATCTAACGGCTGTCGCTAGGTCCCGTTTTTCGGATCAGATGGGTCTAGGAGGGTTTTTTTTGCAACATAAATATTCGGCTAAAAATTTGAATGTTGACACTCGACCACTAATCCGAAATATTGAAATAATTCTAAATTTAATGATATTTTTTAAAAGCGATAAATACATGTTCTAGACACTTACCTAGAGCTCCAGTTTCCGATTTCGGCGTACCGCCTGCCGTGTCCGCTCGGAGCGCCACCGTTGCGACTCCGCGCTTCATTTCCGGCGTCCCCGGAACCGACGCCGATATTTCCGTTAGGCGTCGACACCGCCTCGTTCACAAACTTTTCACTCACGTCACACAGCTCAGTGTTGCCATTCGGCGAGAATGATCCGTTGCTATTAAGCGCATCACTCAGCAGTTTTCTTTGGTCGGATGGCATTCTACACGATAGTCTATTAGAGTCTCTTTGGTATGCTGTATTCTTTCGAGGGAAGGTCCCGGTGCCTGATTTGAACGTCGCCAGCGTTGGGACGTCCCCGATTTCCATTGGTGAATTTTCTTCACGGAATATTGCACTCGAAACCTGAAGTGGCAGAGTTCCATTCCAACTTTTTCTATTTGCGATAAATGATTTATCTGGAAGTGTGGGAGTACCACAAAAACTGCTGCGGTTCGTTATATTTTTAATAAAACTGTTGTTTTGGTTTGGTGTTTGTGGCGTTATTGCCACGAGAGTAGGATGCTCGAGCGCCATTTTATACCCAAACCTTTTCACTAACTAAAAGTTACTCACATTATTGCTGTTGTTTTTCCACTCATTACTTCTGTATTGCACATTTTTTCACTCGTTTACGCTGTCATAATAATTTTCAACTGTAATTTCACAAAAACAATTAGTTGGGTAATCACAACACATCACGCAGAAAATTAAAACGTGCCACGATGAAGTTTTGCAAGACGTGAAGTATTTTGTGACGTAAATAATGAACGACAGCCGGCCTCTAAATTCAACTAATCCCTGAAATGTCAAAAAAAGAAGCCTTCGTCGAGAGCATTATTTTAATATTTATATAATATTGTTTCGTTTAGGTGTACTTAAAATATAGATTGACGTTAGAGACTTCTTTAATATTTAATTTGTACGTGGATTATATATGTACTTGTTACGTAAATTGTTTAAAAAGCAAATTACAATAAAATTCAAATCATAAATCAATTATGCAAAATAAATGTACAATTTATTATTCGTTTTATAGTGAGAGAGTTTCATTGACAACATCGGCTGAAGGTGTTTGATTTGATTTGAGTCGTTAGAATGTTGTACTTTTCCATGAGATTTGCCACTGTCAGTTTAAGATCATCCGTGCACTCGAAAAGCCCGAAGATGCCGAAATGTAAAACTTTTGTCAAAAGTACAAAATTAAAATTTGAAAATTCATGCATCATTTTGTACCGGCTTCACACGTTGAATATGTTAGTATTAAATCTTCCAGGCTCCCGTTGCGAGCGACGTACGCGCTAGACGTTCCACTTCCATACGCCCATGACGTATACGATATACGCGCTGTCATTTTGGAGAAAGGCAATAAAAGGATATTATTTTTTAATTACAAAACGAGCAATTCCATCTATATGTAAGCTGGGGCTATAAGTATAAGGGTTTCCGCAATTTATTATAATATCTCCCACCAACGTTCGTCGGTTCTCGACGCGTAAGCTGGCGTATCAGCTGCTTGGTCATTTATTTCCAAGAAAATAAGGTTTTTTAATTTGAGTCTGTAAATATTGAATATACATTTGTAGACAATGTATGGTTTTCTTCAACAGCTTGTTTGGACAGCTTTAAAGGTTGCATAGATTTTTGAAAAATTGGGTAGGAAGAAGTATTTTGACCGGCCTAGATTGATTTATATTAGATGTAAGTGTTTGTTTCACATATTTTTACAGTGAATTCCATTTTTTGTTAACTTTATTGAAATCGTTGGCGCTGAGCTGTATACCTGGCGTTTTAGTCTGGGCTGTTAAAAGGTTAACGATTTCATTTTTTTGAGACAAGTCCGACATTTAGAAATCGGCTCGCACGCAACGCCAAGATCCGGCAGTGCATCGGATAGGCGACGTAAGGATGACGCGAGCTGCAGTTTCGCAGTAGTGAAGTATTGTTTCGATGCATCTAGACCGGAAACACTCGTTTCGCAAATCGCGCATGCATTTGCCGATGCATTATGCGTTACTACTGACCCACTTGGACCCGCATATTGTTTACACTATGCGACACGAGAGAGCTAGCGATGAAAAATGCATAAACGCTGGTACCTTTAAATTAGGGTTTCCAATCCCGGGATGAAAATTGTGATCCTGGGATTGCAATTAGTCGATCCCGGGATTTCAGGATATATTTTTTTAATGCTCGATATTTGTCAAACTTATAATTTTAATTTATCATTAAAAATAGTTTTAAAGCAGGGGTGGCCAAAGCGTCGATCGCCTATCTAATCTGTACAAATCTCTGGTGCCTGTCCCAAGGAGCGTGCGAGACAAGTCGTGTAACAGGGACAGCATGCTAAAATCTCGAAGTTAGCCGATTATCGATGAAAATCTCTGCCTTAAGCCCGGGTCAAACAAGGGTTGGCAATTTGATTAATATAGGCTTTAAATTATTACTTTTGATGTTGGTCGATCGCCACCAATAATTTCAGACGAAAGTCGATCGCGGGCTAAAAAGTCTGGCCACCTCTGTTTTAAAGTAAAAATAAAATGCCCAGTCCGTGGTGCAGTGGTCAACGTCGTTGGCTTCCGTGACGGACCGGTCGGGTTCAAATCCCGGTATGAGCAGATCTTTTCAGTGATTAAATCAATTCAGTTCGAGTGTTGTTAAAAAAACCATTCCCTCCCTTCCGATCTCACAAAGCGGTAAGCGATTAGCTAATAACTAGTCTGTCTATCTGTCCTGTCTACCCCTACTCTCTTCGAGGAAGGGAGGCTAAGCAACAATTATTCAATGGAGAATGGCATAAAAGATACAATGTAGAAATTAAGAGAGCAAAAACAAAACACCTGGTACATTGCAGTGCATTGATATTTTCTAAATATATGTATTAGTATGCAACACAATTTTTTTTTTTGATATACGCATATTCAACACAGACTTATTAAAACCCTACATTTTAACGTTACGATTTAAATTTGAATCGTTTGAATTTTGTATGAGCTTTGTCGCTAACGACCCGGGTTTCGCCTTTCGAAATATTCAGGCATTTCCAGTGCACGAATGTACTTGAACTGACGCGTAGTAAACAGTTTGTATCGTTTATATACAAAAATAAAGTAGAAGTAGATCACCAAGTAGTCTGACATGAATTAGCGAAAATTGTATGTAAATGAGTTTCAATGAATTATGTGGGTAAGCTATAATTATCGAGTATTTTGAATGTATTATCGCAAATACTAATTACAAAATAATAACATAGAAACATCGATTAACCGTTAAGATATTGATGGCAACTATATTAAAAATAAAATTTGATCTGCCAGTGTATGAATGAAATTATCCTAACTGAACTAATTCGGAATGATTCGAGTAATATGCGACTTGCATTGGACGAGCCGCGTAAATGCACACAAAGAAATGCATGTCGCTAGCCAATAAATAAAACGATAAAATTGCATCCAATATGCATAATAAACTATTAAAGGAGGTCAGTTTGCTAAGAGGAATTTCACATTCCATTTATATTTATTTTATTCGAGAACGACATATAGTTTTTAGTATATGAAATACAAAAAAGAGTCAGGAATCAAGATTTCAAATTGAATTTTAATAAAAATAATAATACATTTTTAGTACTTTTTTCACATAAAATTTATTTGATCAGGACCGGTTTCGCTAATGGCGAGCATTGTCAACTGAAGCATTGTCATCAGTTGACAATTCTCGCCATGAGCGAAACCGGTGCTGACTAAATAAATTTTATGTGGAAAAAGTACTAAAAATGTATTATTATTTTTTGTTATAATGCCTTTCCACCAAGTATTGACAGTGAACACCTTAAAAGTGAAATTGAATTTTATATTAACCTTACTGGGACTCCATAAGTGCAAGAGGTGCGCGCTTAGGGCTTCCAAATCTTGGGGAGCTAACAATAAACTTATTTTTTAGTTAGAGCAGTAATGCACAACCTTTTTGTGAGAAGGGCAAAATTACCAATTTTCAGATAAAAAGTGATTAAATAATCGATATTTTAGTGTATATACAATTGAAAAAGGGTGATTAATATTTGTCATATTGGGCCGCACGAAATGTCATTGCGGGCCGCAGGTTGTGCTTTACTGAGCTAGAGTAAAGCTCTTACTACTAAACGACAAGCGGCAGATTTATATTATTAATGTACATATATAATTATGTAGTTTAGACTATTTATTGATAACCCAGTTTTGTACTAGATTTTTTTTTTAAAAAATGGTAGTTTGAAAGTTGTTTCGAAATAATTGATGTTTAAAACAACTATTTATTTCATTCGTATAAATAAATACAATAATTACAATGTCTGAAAACTGAAACTATTAATTAAGTATTTAATAAACCATTTGGTAGTAGATATTCTAAAATAATTACGCTTTCTCCTAATATGTTTTGGATCTCCATTTTTTATTGACGTCTTCTTTTACAAGATCGAAAGTAATAAACTGGTATTTTTTATGACCTTTTAATTCAGTATGTTTCATATTAAATGCATGTCGGAAGTTTAGGATAAAATTGGCGAAGTCTATCTTTAAAAACATAGATTTGAGATAAAAACCAGGGCTGTGGAGTCGGAGTCGCACGGCGTTTTGGCCGGAGTCGTACTGGGAGTAAAAATTGTTTAATGAAAATGATCAGTTAAAAATGCTTAGTAAATTATTTGAAGTGTCTTTTTTTATAATGCCTTTTCAACAAGTATTGACGGTGAACACCTGAAAAGTCTTTTTTTTGTAGCTGAGCCTCTGTGATCCTTTTTTAAACCATGTCCGCTCCTAATGTAAAGCATTTGGGCACCTTGCTGAGTTTATATCGCCAAATATTTGAATTTAGCTTGTTACTCAGTTTGGTCAACCACTATTTTTCAAAGAGAATAGAGACTATAATGATAGGTGGACTAGGATAGAGCTAGTGGTTAGATAGTTGCCGCTGTTACGCTCCCTTTTATATGATCGGATCACTAGGAGAGAATTTTTAGACAACACAGATAACCGAGCCTTCGAAAAATAAATACTGCTCGTACTGGGCCCGCAAAGTCCGACACGGAAGCCAACGTTGACCACTGCACTACGAAACCAATAGATCTCGAATTTATCCGTGATGCCTGACCAAAAACTCCCGTTTTTAAAAAACCCTCCTGCGTTCGAGATCGTAAGGAAAATGTAACAGCCCCTTAGAATAATCAACAATTACCTAATTTATAGGATA
Organism: Himalopsyche kuldschensis; assembly: GCA_028554975.1. NCBI lineage: Eukaryota > Metazoa > Arthropoda > Insecta > Trichoptera > Rhyacophilidae > Himalopsyche > Himalopsyche kuldschensis. The sequence goes on along the minus strand of JAHFWI010000064.1, from coordinate 2,138,108 downwards.
ACTAGTATTGCTACCCGGCGTCGCTCGGACTAAGCGACCAATAATTATTTAATGTTATATTATTCGACATAATTATATCACAAAATCTAACATCCAAAATAGAGTTAAAATAAAATCACAAACTTTATTTAATTTGATGACAGCCCCATTCTCGCCCATTAAAATGTCCAAATTCAAGGAAAAAATCTAATTTGTTGTCAAATAATACCTTCACGTAAATAATAAACATTATTATATTAATAAAAGCCGGGGAAAAGTTGGTAGAAGACTAATTTATTACATTTTGACTAAATGTCTTCGCCGATAAAAATTCAAACATATTTTCTTTTATATTCGTTTTTATGGCAACTTAATGACCAACATTGCAAAAGGGAATTACAGACCCACATACATACATACATACGCCGTTTGGTTTTATAAATAAGATATCGCAGGACATACGGGCGAAACTATAAAAACAACGAACTGAGATAAATGGAAAAACAGTTTTCAATGTTAAACTTTGTTCTTACGGATTTGCAGGAAAGCCGTGAACCGCTCTTCGTACAAGTTACATATTTATCTTATAGAACTGCATTTGAGCATGCCAATGCCATATTTAACTCAAAACAGACATTTTTTAGATTCGCCCGTATGTCCCTACACCCAAGAATTATATAAGAGTAAACTAAACGATCGATTGGAATATTGATGCAAACGCTCAGTTGTAATTCTCAATTAACTAGATAGGTAAAAAGAGCATTGTTTTTAGAATTGATGGTCATTAAATGCTCAGTGAAAGACATTTATTTGAACATGCTCCGCTAACTCCCGCTTGACACGCCAGCCATAGAATTAGGGCAATTAAAGAGCAAAATTACTGTACTGCTATCACACGGTTGACTCACGCGTAAAAACGATAAACTGAAAAAAGTCGAATTTGATCGAAAAAAAAAGAATTCCGGTGTTGTGTAATTGCGATAGGGAGATCAGTGATAGCTACCAATTTTGAACGGACAGTAAAACACCCATTCACACTAAAGTCGGGACCGTGTAATTTGGAGTATTGTAATTGGGGGAGTGAGATTCATACAAAATTATGGATTTTATTTTTTTCGCGAAAAATGCAAAACGCGTAATTCGGAGTAGTGTAATTAGGAAGGGGGGGGGGGGGGGTTCCACTGAATTTAGTAAAAAAAATGCCAGCGATATAAAACTTTGGGAATATAATATATCATCAAATTATTTAATATGATAATGAGTTCCAAATACGGTTTTTTAAGGAAATATTTAAAATTTGATATACAATTAAAAATAACTTTGATTATTCCATGTCTTCCACGAAAGTATGCATCTTCGGACTAACTTTCACAAAGCTTGCTTAAGTAATAAAGCAAGATAGATTCTAATATTTCAAAATGATAAAATACAAAATGGAGTTTGTGATTTTTCCTTTTTACAAGAAGCAAGGATGGAATGACAAAAACATTTCCAAAATTATTAACTATTATGATGTAATCAATGAGAAAAGGTTTAAAAATTTAGCAGTGGCGAGTAACCTCTTCTATTTTGGATATTATTTAATAATACTTCTTTCCTGTTAATACTTTTAATTATTGTTTATTCCCTTTTAATTAACTCCGATGAGTATTTCTATTTAACTCGGATTAAAATTATAATCGTTTTCTATTCAATGATTGGTGAATGCTAAAAATTAACAACCTAATTTCCGACTGGATTTGGCTAGTGAGTTGAAATAAATAGGAGCGACTTCTGACAAATAATGTTCAATTATACTTGATGATACAATAGCCTCTCTTCTTGTCTCTAACCAAATAACGATCTTCTAGCAAAGAATGTAATTTATCTTACAAGTCAGTGTAATCTAGCAAATACATTTAGGCAATTTCGGGAAAGACAGATTTACAATCTGAAACATTTAGCTCTGGTCAATATCGAGTTATCCGTGAGAAGATAGTATATTTATTTTAAATTCTGAAGAAGTAGTGTTTCTCAGCTTTTTTAAACTTATAAAAAAATATAATTTGAGGACCATCGATGCTGGAAAAAAAAAATATGAGCTGAAATACCAAGTGTTGCTCGGATCGACAAATTTTGATATTTAAAAGAGTAAATTAATTGATTTAAGAATTAAGCATGCAATTTAAATTTTAAGTGTTTGAAAAAAAAATTAAAAAAAACATAATTTTAAAATATTCAAACCGCTATTTTGCTATTCAAAAACTTTGATAAAAATATATTTTTAATCATGTCGGCTCCCAACGTGGAACTTATGGACTTTTCACGGAATTTATTTCAAAAAAAGTTTTTCTACGAGAACTGCTTGCTACTCAGTTGCTCAACATTTCTTTAGCGAAGAGAGGCGGGATCGAACGGATACGATGACTAAAGCAGGACTTACCGTAAGCTAATCGCTCTCGCTTCGCGCTGCTTTTGGGATCGGGAGGTGGGGTAGGATTTTAATAACAATACAAACACCTTCGAAAACGATCGATAAATTGACCGAAAAAATCTGCGCATACGGGGACTCCAACCTGTGAGGTCCATCACGGAAACCAACGACGTTAACCACCGCACCAACGAACCGGTAAGAAAGAGCGAAATTATAATGTGAAGTTATGTGGACCACCGGTTGGAAACCACTACTGTAGAACAGTGATCGCCAACCTTTCGAATTTCACGGATTTAATCATAAATTCATATTGTGTCAAATTTGAATTGCTTGAATTTTGTACTTTTCCATGAGTTTTGTCGCAAAAGACCCGGGCTTAGCCTTTCGGTGTATAATACTTGAACTGTCGCGCAGTGTAGTGACTGCCCTGTGTTCTTCATTGGGAAAACATCTCTTTGAATATAAGGGTGGCTGCGCATTAAGCCGCTTTCAAACGATTATAATTTTACATGGAAATTCCATCAAGCACCCTCAGTCGAAAATCTAAATTATGTAAAAAATAGAATAAAATACATGGCATTACAGCTGACGCCAATGTGCCATGCATTTGACAAATTAATAAAAATATCACAAAAAATGTTACACAAAATTTAAAAAAATTAAATAAACAAATGTATGAAACAGAACAGAAACATATTATTAAGTATTTCGACTGAGGTTATTTGATGGAATTTCGATATCAAATTTGAATTGTTTGAATTTTGTACTTTTCCATGAGTTTTGTCGCTAACGACCCGGGTTTCGCCTTTCGGCATCTTCAGGCATTCCAAGTGCACGGATGTACTTGAACTGAAACATATTAGTTACATAAAAAGAAAAAAAATATAAACAGAGAACCAAGTTCACTGCCGAAGATGTCCACATCAACAGGCAGTGCATTCATCAACCGAACAGCCCTTGCGACTGGTGACTCAAATGACCCACGTGACAAACAAGTAAAACAAGAACATTGAATGGCCTTGGTTACGACCACGTAAGTAGAAACTGGAAGCATGCAAGCTTAAAGTTTCAAGGATGTCAGGGTTTTCAACTCGGCCCCGAAGAAGAAGAGTAAAATGTTTCAATATTGAAATTGATCTTCGAGTTTCAAGAGAGTGAAACGAAACTTATGTATTGATTGAGTAGGCATTTACTTGGTAGAACTCCATTATAATACGGTAAAAAATAACAATGTATTATAGTTCTATATAAATTTTATATATTTGTTGATAGCTATTTCGGCTTACGCCTTCGTCAGAACTATGTTTGAAACGTGTATTAGAGATAGCATAGTTCTGACGAAGGCGTAAGCCGAAATAGCTATCAACAAATATATAAAATTTATGTAGAACTAAATTAAATCGTTATTTTTTACCGTATTATAACGAAACTTATGTATTGTGTAGTTTCGTAATATGACTGCTTTTACACTTTCACAGAATTCTTGTCACCGAAAGATTTATGTCACCCCACTGCAACAACTGATTGTGTTTTGCTTAATTTTTTACAGTTGGCATCGGAACACTTAATAATGATTAATCGAGCAAAAGAAATGCTTAGAAGGCTAGTTGTTTTAATTAAAATACGTGACATTGTAGAATCCCGCCATTTGTAACAGCTGACTATCGATGCCAACATTAGAAAACAATATTGTACCCACTTTTATAGACGGCCAGGTGGTACTGCCAATATACAGGTCTTGCGAACGGATACTCATATATTACGAATTACTTTCAAAAGATGTCACTTTAATTAAAATAAGTTTCTATCGCCTACTTAAGACGTTCGTGAAAAACAATCTAGTACAGTAATTATTACGAGGAAGTTTGACGCATATTTATTTTACATAGATTCTTCTCAGATGCTATACAGTAAAACCTCGATTATCCGGACTAATTGGGGATGAAGATGGTCTGGATAAGGACAAATCCGGATAATCGAAGAAATCATAATTGACAGGGAAAGGCTAGTATATTCAGTATAAATCATTTTTATTTTGGAACAAATTCAACGATAAAAACATAGCATTTCACGTACGTTCGCAAGTCGCCAGTCTTGATCAAAATTTTTAATACAAACGTTCAATGCGTATCGAATTTGAACGATGATGGATTCGGCGGTAGCTTTGTGGAAGTTCATTACTTATTGTTTAGAACAAATTTTAACGATCAAAAATATTATTAAATGCAAATCCATCAGTTGCTCACCAATGCTTAATTTATTTCCAATGGGTTTAAACCTTCCCAAGTGATTCTATCTCATCAGTTAATAAATTTTTAATGTAACATAATTGTTTGTTTGTTTTGTTTTCTATCATCCTCTATATTTTTTCCATTTGAGGGAATTCTATATAACTTGAATATTTTAGTTAATTCACTTTTTGTTAATATAGAATAAGTTTGATTTTTCCACGTATTTTGTTATTAATTATAACGCGTGTTTCACCTCTTTAGGAAACATCTTTGGACTTTCTATCATAAAAGCTGTGAAACTAAAAAAGCAAGATTGGTACTAATATGATAGATTACAAAAATGGAGGCTGGGATTTTTTCCTTTTAAGGGAAGCGAGAGTAAAGTCAAAACATAAAATTGCCAGATTATAATAGTCTTTGAGCTTATGTTGGGATGTCCATGAGTCATTTTAAAGACGACCAAAAGTCAACCAGGACATCTTGTAACACCACCTGGATGTTATCTCTGACACGAAAAAAAATTAAGGCTTGGTTTTGACCGCGTAACTGCAAGATTAAAATAGTCTTGAGTATGACTGTTCATTTTAAAGACGTCGTGAAAAAGGACATCTAATCCACCTATTTTCTGCAGTTTTTAAATGCTACCTGTGAGCTGGTTTGCAAGGTAATGACTGTTCATAGAGGAATGCGTCGTGACTAAGGCAATAATCAGTATTTTGCAGTGTGTATGCAATCGGCAAGGTCACCCACCTCTACTTTGCCAGCCTGTTTGCGCCGACTTGCCTCGATGCGAAGATCCCAATAGATAACACGATAAAAAGAAACATCGCAAAAAGAGAAATAAATAAATTATTACTAATGGCGGGACCGGCTGTCAGACTTGTGGCTTAGTTCTACGGCGGCATTAACTGTTTAAATTGAAATAAGGAAATAACATTTAGATTACAATTATCATTTAACCTTTTAAAGCCCTGCGGTCCCATATGGGAACATGATGCACTTCGCTATCAAATTACACTGATTTTCGATAATAGTTTTCAACAAACGAATATTACTTTTAATGTGTTCACTGTCAATACTTGGTGAAATGGTATTATAATAAAAATAATAGCTTGCATTGCTAAGAGATCTTGAACATTTTAATTATAATCTAATTTTCTTGCATTTTGCTTCAATTTATTTGCTTAGTTGTAATACCAATTGTTTTTCATACCTTGCAATTATTTGTTAACCTTTGTATAAATATCACTGTTTCGTTGTTTTTCTTATCAGTTGACGAATGCTCGCCATGAGCGAAACCGGTCCTTATCCAATAAATTTAATGTGAAATAAGGGTAAAATATAGTAATAGATACACGGGACAGAATCCCAATCCTCTCCTGCTTAGCTCCGCCTCTAGCTCCCCCTCCAATATGGAACCACTTCTCTAGGCTCCTCCTCCAGACCTCTTTCATATTTTGCTTAACTTGTCTATGAATTTTGACAGCTGTCGATTTTTGTCAAAATTAAGTTAAAAATTGAAAAAAATTACGTACATGACGCATGACAAATAAATAAATTAATAGATACATAGATATCGAATGTTAAGAAGTTTCAAATTACTTATTATAAACATATTTTTTTCACATCAGATTTGACCTAACCTTTTCAGAAATAATGATCTTAATGGTCTAATCCTGGCAATCTTCGTCGAATGAATCAAGTAAAAAAAGTGTCTACTTTCTACTAACTTCGTTTTAAAACCATAGATAATTTTAAAAAAAATCATATAATATATATGGATAGAATGTGGTAAATACAATCTTTTCCGGCCAAAATGTCAATTAGAACTTTTTCAAAGTGAAACAACGTAATGGCGGGACCGGCTGTCAGAATTGTGGCTTAGTTTTGCGGCATTAACTGTTTTGATTGAAATAACATTAAGATTACAATTATCATTTAAAATAGATTTGACAAGAGATACACTGTCAATTTGAAAATCTCTGGTACTTGATTTAATCCGATTAAAATTTAACACAAGCCGATGCTTATATTTTTGATCATGTCATAATCATATGGACTCCTCACAGAGTTTATCTCAACGTATGTTTTCTAAAAGAACTTCTTGCTATTCAGTTGCTCAACCTCACTTTTCGAAGAGAGTAGGGATTGAAAGGATAGTCACTGTCGCTACGCGCCGTTTTTTGTATCTTTGGGAAAGGATTTTTAACACAAAAGCCCATCCATGCCTTGGAACAGGATCGATAAATCTACGGAAGAAATGTGCTCGTACAGGTACTCGAATCCGCGATGTTCGTCACTGAAGCAAACGACGTTATTCAATGCACCACAAATCTGGATTTGTTTTATTTATTTAGATATGTTTTATCACCAATAATTAACAGAAAGTTGTCACCTGAAAAGTGAAATTAAGGCTATATTACAAAGTGATATCGTCAACCGAGGGCACCTTTGGCGATGAGCGAAACAGGTTCTGATCATTGTTTAATATATTATTATATGGATCAGGTACTAAAAATTGTGAAACGGTGAAAAAGAAGCAATTAGTTTCAGTTCTACAAAAATATAACAACTGTTAATAAACAATATACAACTGATAGCTATTTTAGCCTTCACGCCTTCGCCATAAGTACTGGTCGTAAATGAAAAAAAAATCAACGAAGTATTATATAATTTGTGAATTAACTAAAATACATTGCAATTTTTTCACCGTGCAGTTCTGCCAAGAAGATGCCAATTCAATCATTAAAATAAAAATTGTATTGGATTACATCTGCCACCAAGAATTGAACACATTGAAAGTGAATTATTACAATATTTCAATAAAAAATATGTTCATATTTATTCATTTATATACATATTGAATTGCAGATAATCGTACAAAGTATACAAAATTCAAACCAAATAGTCTATTGTAAAAAAAATTACGATATCATAAAAAAGACACTGAACTATATGTAGTTAAACAGAAAAAAAATGATACACTCGTTTAAATGTATTAGAAAATTCTTCTATTTCTCGCAGTTTAAAATTGACAACAGTATCAAGTTCCATACCTAATTTGTTAAAAGTAAAAAAAAGTCATAAAAATCCCAATAATCCACGGTGAATTTCATTCGGCCGGCTAGTAAAATGAGCACATTGTTTGTCTATGACAAACAAGTGAACGCAGTTTTCTAAGCCCATTTTACTATTTCAAATTAAGAATGAGTATTTCACATGAGCAGAAATTTTACTTTCAAATAATGGCGCGTAACAGAATGACTTTGTTATTTTATCTGAGAGAATTAAGAAATGGAAAATAATAGACTTTTTTTCAGCCACCTGTCGTGGGAATGGGGCTGCGGTTAATTTGACTGGAGCCAATAATAAGAGGCACACATACTGTTTATATTTTTAAATATTATATATGTTACAGTGAAACTGTATTCTCAGGGAAAATATATTATTTTATATATAGTCGGTCCCTGTGGTATAAAGCAAAATCTTTGTCTTAGCAATCAGGGGGCCCGGGTTCAATCCCCGGCAAGGTCAGATTTTTTCAATTGAAAAAAAGAGATCTATGGCTGGGTGTATGTTATTTATCCTTGATTTTGTGCACAACTGATACATTATTTACCATCGAGTTAATCTCGTATGACTTTCACGACATAGAATATTTGGCGCATTGGCGTAAGCTGTAATGCCAATTTTTTTTTTCAATAAAAATTTAATTCTTCTCCAAGCTGTGATTGAAATTAAATTTGACCACCCCACCTTCAGCCCTATGTTTGTCTGTGTTTTTCTTTTGTTCTTTTTTTATAAAAGGGACTATGGACTTGCTGATTTTGTTACATTGAAGCAAATCAAAATTTTACGCCGGCAAATCATCGACTTGGGCCAATAATCTCAATGATCGTGACCGGTGAAATAATGTTGTCATACAAATCTATTTTTTGTTTATAACACCACATTTTACAATCTCAAAATAATCAGTTTTTACCCTCTCCTGCGCAATTGACAAAAACGGAGATAGCAAATTTTCTTTTTAAGCCATCGATATCCTTTCTATCCCTAGTCTCTTCGAAGAAAAATCTTGAGTTACAAGCAGTTTTATTAGAAGAACTGATCTTGAGAAAGTATTTCATATGATCCACACTGGGAGCACTAATGGTTAGTAAAAAAGATCTCCAATATCTATGTAGAAACTAGTTAATATTAGAGAGTATGAAAGTGATACAGCGTTAACGCGTGTAAGCTATTCTTAAAGTAGGTTGGCGAAAGACATTAATTGTATATATTTGTATTATTTTCCTGGTTGTGTAACTAGATTTGAAACAGGAGATTTTCTTCCGAGATTTGTTTTTTTTTCAGGCGCACAAACCTTTCTGTTCGGAGTAGGTAAGAATGTAGACGACTGGTAATTGACTCATTACTTGAACCGTTCAGATGCCACAGCGTGCAGGCACGCAAACGCAACTATGTATGAGTTTATTTATAAATACATATCATATTTTTTATGAAACCTAATGCAGAGGTATCTTTCGAATACATATACGATTGTTAGAAAATTATTATGTTTAGCTGTTTTCATTTTATTTTCAATCGAATGAAACGATGTCACATGGGCTGGCAATTTACTATCATGAAGTTCAATCGATTGACTTAATGAGTGAGAAGAGAATAGATGACTATATCAATTAATGTGGGTAGACAACACTTTTCTTTGAAAGCCAATAATAAAGTGGTTGTAAAACCTTTTTCCGGGTAAGCATGGAAAATCAATGGTTGAAAACAGGGCTGTGGAGTTGGAGTCGTAGTCGTGGGGTCGGGGTTTTTTGGCCGGAGTCGGAGTTGTCGTGGCGCGTCGTACTCGGAATAGGAAATTTTGAAAAGTTTGAATCTTTTTATTTTTGCTTATGTCAAATTTGGCTATTGGCCGGATTGGTTGGTTGATATATAATTGAATACACATAAATAGGAAAGGTGGGAAAAAAAACGTGACGTAATTAAACTTTTTTTAGTCGGAGTCGCGTTTTTGGCTGAAAATACTGGAGTCGGAGTAGTAATTTTTTAACGACTCCACAGCCCTGGTTGAAAACAGTGGTGCTTAAACGGTCAATAATCAGAGGGTGGGAGAACATTTAAGACACTATGCAATTGACCTGATATCCATGAATCGATTGACAAGTCAAATTGAAGAAGTGTAGATATTCGAAACCTAACTCTGATGACCTGTCAGTCTTCAGGGTCTTCTTTAAAAGAGTAGTAAAGACTTAAAAAGACAAATAAAACGGAGCACGTTTGCTCATACAAATGAGCTATCATATCAACCGCGAACACATAAATGACCGATCGTTTTAGGCAGACAATGCGAGTTCGCGAGTCATTGTCCATCGTTTTTTTTTCGCCCGAAAAGACAATGGGCAAACGTAGTGGGTCCTTGGGCCAGGGTAACGGTACCAGCACCGTACCACTAGGCGACTACTATGGAACAATGAAGATTACTTATCGATTTGCAAGGGATACATGTGCGATACTGCTTTGCAAAATGTTTGATTCGTACGTTACGATACGGTAAAACTGTGTTGATTGTAAAGACGTCGTATATTGTGGATATGGATGAATCCGATTGTAAGTAAGTTACAAAACTGATGACGTGCATCTCCTCTCGTTATCCAGCGTCCCGTATTACGTAAGGTATATTTGTAGATGCAAAGGTTAAAGTCACTTTTAAAGTGTTCAGTGTGAAAATTTTCTGATATAAAGATAGTATGGATATGTTTTACGCATAGCGACAGCGATTAACTAATCACTAGTCCTGCACTAGTCCTCGTATCCTTTCCAACCCTACTCTCTTTGAAAAAAGAGAGGTTGAGCAACTGAGTAACAAACAGTTCTCGTAGAAAAAAAACAAATGTTGAGATTAACTCCGTGGGGAGTCCATATGCTCCAAGTTGGGAGCGGACATGGTTTAGTAAATGGATATGCCTCTTAAAAAAGCAATACAAGTGTCGCACATAGTAACACAATTATCATACGGATGTTGATAATCAACAAATATATAAAATAATTTATGTAGAATTAAAATACATTGTTATTTTTCTTACCGTATTATAATGGAGTTCTACCAAGTAAATGCCTACTCAATGAATAACAAAATAATCAGTCATTTTATTACAGTTAGTTTCAGAGTTATGTTGAATTATATATTATATTTACATGAGCTTCCACAAAGTTACCGCCGAATCCATCGAAAGTATTAATATAAAATTTAAAATAACTTTGATTATTCCACGTATTGTGTAACTGTGACACGTGTTTCGCCTCTTTCAGAGGCATCTTCAGACTTACTATCGCAAAGATTGCTTAAGTAAGAAAGTATTAATAATTGAAAATGTTTATGACTTTTCACAAGGAAGGATACAGTAAATGTAATTGAGATCAGGACCAGTTTAGTTCATTGCGAGAATTACAAACTGAAATTTCAACAAAACATTTTGAGTTGAAAATTCTAGCGGTAATTTTTGTGTAGTAAATGCTATCGCTTTATATCGATTGAATTGGCATTTACTTGGCAGAACTCCATTGTGGAAAAATTGATAGTTCTGACGAGGGCATAAGCCGAAATACTGTATATTACGACTGTATATTATGCAATTGTTTTAACATAAAAATACTTCGCTGTTTTTTCATTGTACCAAGGTATATTTGGTTAAAATAACTGTAATTACTTCACGTATTTTGACACGTGTTTAATCATGCAACTAGCTAGATAGGTAACTTCCACAAAGTTACCGCCGAAACGAAAGTATATATTTGGTTTTTTAGAGTCGATTTTGAACCACTAAAAAGGCCAATAAAAAACATGAATTGCTCCCTTTACATTGAGTGCTAATGATAAAATAAATACAGAGCGAAACTATTACGTGTTTGATATTTAAAAAAATGATCTCTCTCTCTCTCCACACGCCAGTCTGCCGAAGGTCTTCGACCTGATGCAGCCGCCGTAAGTAGCAGAATGCTTGTGCCAATCATCGATAGGAATCTATTCTGATTGGTCAGATAGCGGGCATGCTTCAGCTGTATGTACGTATATGCAGCGCTTTAACCAGTTGGCTACTAGGCCAACATTGTACTTTGCTAAACATAATTAAAGTGATTTCGCACGCTGTGACTAATGATACAAGTGTATTTCTCATGTATTCATATTTTAATCACTCCCTTTTTGTCACATACAATTTTTATCCTCATAGATTAAAATACAATTTCTCTATATTTTTTTAGTGACAAACAACTCATGTAAATATATATATATATATTATTTAACCATGTCCGTTCCCAACTTGGAGCATATGGACTCCTCGTGGAGTTTATTTATTTATTCATAAAAAATACAAATCATGGCATTACAGCTTACGCCATGCATTAGACAAATGTATTTACATATACATACATACTTGTATACACATAATAAAAATTACAAATTGTTATTATAAGAACAGAGAGAAATAGTTTTAATTAAGTCAACTTTAGCGACATGGCCCATTTTATAATGAATGGATATTGGCAGACATTTGATGCTATATTCCATATTTAATGCCGTAAAATATACTTACAAATGAAATTAAAATTTAGTCGAAATCTCACAACAACTTGTTTTATTTACATTTCAAAACTAAGCGTCCTTATAAAAAGACCCTTTACTTTTAGTACTTTCAACGCACTTAGCATTACAAGTGTTAACCAATTTGGCACAAAATTTCGTATGACCATTCCAATCTAGATTTTATAACTATGATGCAACACTATAAAAAAACGTTAAACGGATTGTGACGTACTGTCGCATTTGATTTGTGTACTTAGTTAGTTGCACACGATATTTTCTGTTGCTGTAATGTACACAGTCTCTCAAAGTTTTTCGAGCAGGTTTCCATATTTTTTTTGTAAACACTTTTGAAAGATTCCATACAAAACTTCTCACATTCAGGGAAATGGAGAAGGTGTTTAATTACAGTGCAACTATGCTTATGTGTAGGAATTAGTGTCTAACCCTTTGCACTCCTCAATACATCACTTTTAAGGTGTTCACTGTCAATGCTTGGTGGAAACGCATCTAATTATGGTTGACCGACATGTAGATTTATTTATTTTTATTAAATGCACTTAATTTTGGGCTTTTACTTTGTTAATGTTTATTCATACTTAATTGATTTTTGATGTGTTAGTTTTGCATTGCTAAGAGGTCTTGAACATTTTATTTTTAGTCTATTTTTCTTGTAATTTGCTTTAATTTATTTGCATAGTTGATTTACCAATTGTTTGTCATACCTTGTTTTCATACTTAACTTTTGCATAAATACCACTGCTTTATTGTATTCCTTATCAGTTGATAATGCTCGCCATGAGCGAAACCGGTCCTGATGAAATAAATTTCATGTGGAAAAAGTACTAAAAATGTTTTATTATTTTTATTACTCCTCAATATATATTTTTTTCCTTCCAGCAACTCCTCAATAGATTTTAGAAATTGATTAATATCACAGTGTTTGCATATTTATTAGCAAGGTAAAATGAAATTCCAAAAAATGTACCACACTATGAGATAGTACAAACTTTATCGAAAGCACACAATCCAATATGTACAGTTTTGGAAATAAGCATAATTAAAAATTAATAAATATATTTTTCCATCCAATTTTTACAATGTCCAGCAGGAGGCTTTCTGAGGCACACAATCCAATAAATACGGGTTTTGAAATAAGGATAATTAAAAATTAATAAAAAAAAAATTCCAACCATCCATCAGGACTTGACATAGGAGTTGTAGGAGTAAGAGAGTTGAGGAGTAGTCAACAATGTATCAATTGATAATGCTCGCGATGAACGAAACCGCCCTAAATGTTTGATACACCTTATCATTAGTAATACTTAATTTTATATAAACTACTATGTATGTACTCTTAATGTTTTCGGAACTTTACTTTGTGGAAGTTAATTTAAAAATAGATTAGTTTATTCAGCGTAGTGTGCTGCAAACACGTATTACTATAGCAACCGTGCGATAGTAAGTCTGATGATGCTTCTTAAAGAGGAGAAAAACGTGTCACTATTTAAAACACGATTCGTGGCGTAAACTAAGTTATTTTATCTAGCTATGATTAAGGTTTTCGACTGAGGGTGCTTGATGGAATTTCAATATCAAATTCAAATTTTATATAGCTATGTTTGTATTAATTGATTATGTCTGCGATGAGCGAAACCGGTTGTTACCTTTTGTAAAAAATCGCAGTTAGTACAAGTAAATATAACAGCTAATACGTAAATATTGATCGCAATAAAAATATAATAGTTTTGTACTTGAAAAATGAAAAAAAAAATGCTTAATAGTTTGAGAGCCCGAGTAATAAAGGCACACAATTCTTACGAATAATTGAGCCATGCACTCGGCAATTTTGGTTTTACAGACAAACGCATGCAGCGAAGTGAAAGTTAATTGTTATTATATGGGAACATGCCTGTGATATTATCGCTTCAAATAGGAAACGTAAATCAAATATGAATATATTACGATAGATTACACAGAACGACGAGAATAACGACTGATAATGTCGTAGATACGCCGCGATATATTATTGTGATAAATGCGGATTGATGCTTTAAAGTGGCCTATTTACACATTGAGAAACTGTGGTGCATTTGTTTCCAATTTAAATTTAGAATGCGCGCACTTTTTTTTAATTTTGCAATGTTGCCATTTTTATCAAGTTTACAGAATTCTGTTGTTCAGAAAGCATTTTTTTTTTATATCACTTTTTTTTTAATTTTTTCAATTTTATCAAGTTTAACAAAGCAGGGTGATAGGTTCATTACAAACTAATAAACTATAAACTAATGAGCTGCAACAGAGGCGAGCATCCTGTCAAACAAATTTTTAATTTATTAAAACTATAGTTTATTTTTTTTAAATTTTTCATTTTAAAAAATAGAATTCAATTTTTGTTTTTGATTCTTTATTAAACAAAAAAAAATGAGCAAAAACTTTACTTTGCCTTTTCACTTTTACACAATACGGAATAATCAAAATTTTTTTTTATTTTTCATTTTAAAAAAATAGAATCAATCTTGCTTTATTACATGAGCAAACTTTGCGATACTAAATTCGAATATGCCTCTGTAAGAGACGAAACACGTGTCATAATACGTGGTATAATCAAAGTTATTTTAAATGTTATATAACAAAAATATTATATACAGCCATTGACAGGTTTAAGTACAACAGATACTTATTTTTCAAAATATATCCATTTACGTATATCATAATATCGAAAATGTAAACTGCTAAATATCGGATAATAGCTATATTCTTCAATGTTTCAAAACAAAATATATTGACGTTTGAATTATGGCGCCAAAATATCAGTGCTAAAAAACTAAACTTGAAACTAAAAAGCATAAATGTGTTCGATAATTCAAAAAGCATTCACAAAAATAAAGTTACAAGTATTCCATATGATCAAGTAACCCACGTTTACATAAAACATTTAAAATAGGGAACAAAATATTATTGGCATCGCAACATTTTTTTGAATAAAGAACAAAACGTAATTCCGCCTTTGTCAAAACCACAGCGGCCATTATGACAAAAAAAGCTATTAAAAACATTACCGCGTATCAGGTGGTTAGTGAGGGAAAAAAAACACCTGCTTTTGTCAGAAATATAATCGATATATATTATATTGAATAGAAAAATTTTGTTTTAATCGCTTAGGTGTATAGCCCGAAATCGCGACTAGATTTTCAATACAGTATTTTTGAATACTAGAATTCAGTCTGCATCAAAATGTCGACTTTGAAAACGCGCTTAAATTCGATACAAATCATATTAGATAGCCATATATAAATAGTTGATTAATGCTTCGATAGCTTAAATGCAGAGATTTTATCTGCTTGTAATAATTCATTAATGTTTTTTGGTCGAGCTTTTAGAAAAAATGAACCTGTTTTAAAAAACGAATAGAAAGTGGATTTTAAAAATCGAGAAAAATTTTATCTTTGAAATGTGTTATGAAAAATACACAAATAAATAATCTTTGTGAGGTTGGTTGATGCGTAAAAAAGCAAAAAACACCTTTTCTAGATCTGACAAAAAAAAAACACTATGATATATTGTAAAAAAAAAAAAAAAATTCATGTATTACTCTTCCACATATATTCTGATACAGAACACAGCGAAACCGGTCCTGGTCTTATGAATTATTACGATAAAATGTGTTTTATCTATGTATTTCAAATAGTGTCTTTAATTGTAATACCACTGGCTATAAACTTAAGTGTGACACGTGTTTCACTACTGTGAGAAGCATTTTCTGTGTAACACAATAAGTGGAATAACTTTTTTTTTTACCATGTCCGCTCCCAACCTCTATTCTTCGAAGAGAGTAGGGGTTGAAAGGATACGAGGACAGGGAAAGGACTAGTCCTTCACTAGTCACTCTCGCTATACAACAGTTTTTGGGATCGGAAAGGTGGGAATGGATTTTTAATAACACAAACACCCTTCGAACAGAATCGATTTATCGACTGAAAAAATCTGCTCGTACCTGGACTCGAACCCGGGCGGTCCGTCACGGAAGCCAACGAGTTTGACCACTGCACCACGGACCGGGCAAACAACTTAATAAAAACAGTTCACATGTTTTATCATTTATTGTTTTCCCTCCAAATGATAAATCAAGCATGCCCTAGTTTGGTCATATTTTTTCCTCTAATGTAAGCATGTCCTCCACCTTGCTTCCTCCTCAGCACTTCTTAAGATGAAAAGCTTTTCAAGGTTGTCTCCTTGTCGTTTAGAGACGTGACCAAAGTATCAATTACCGGTAAGCAGTATTAACCCTTCAAGCGCGGTTTTTATTTGGTCAAGCTTTTTGAACTGTTGTAACTGTTTTAATACGGTAAGAAAGATAATAATGAATTTTAATTCAACAGAAATTATTTTATATGTTTGTTGATAGCTACTTCGGCTTACACCCTTGTCAGAACTATTAGTAGTTCTGACGAGGGCGTAAGCCGAAATAGTTATCAACAAATATATAAAATAATTTCTGTAGAATTAAAATACATTGTTATTTTTCTTACCGTATTATAATGGAGTTCTACCAAGTAAATGTCTAATCAATCAATTAACGGTTTTAACTGTGAATATTTGTACACTTTCGTATGTCATGAATATCACACGCAAGAGCCGATCAATTTGATGTCGATATGTCTTAGGCTTTGGCCACAGTGACAGGCGTAAATTTTGGCGTACCGTGGCGAGACTTGCTTGATAATCAAATGTTGCCGCAATGGCTTTAACGATGGCACCGTCTTTACCTTACTTTGTAAAGGTTCTAAGATGAGCGTTTGAAGTTTCAATTGATTAAAATTCACTTGTAACAATGAGCAAGTAAAAATGTTTCAAATTACTTATTTTAAATATTTTTTTTACAACTATTGCTGAGACATAATGATCTTGAAACAACGACGACTATCTTAGAACTTTGTCAATTAAAATTAGTAAAAAAGGCAGGGCTGTGGAGTCGGAGTCGTGGAGTCAGAGCTTTTTGGCCGGAGTCGAAGTCGGAGCGGCGCTTTGGCCGGAGTCGTACTCGGAGTCGGAAATTTTGAAAAGTTTGAACTTTTTATTTTTGCATTTAATATGTCAAATTTGGCTTTTGGCCGCATTGATAGGGTTGATATTTAATAGAATACACATAAATAGGAAATTTAGGGAAAAAAAGTGACGATTTTTTAGTCAATGTCGGAGTCGGAGTCGTGGTTTTAGTAAATGCTGGAGTTGGAGTCGGACTTTTTTTTACCGACTCCACAGCCCTGAAAAAAAGTGTTCAGATGCAGTTCAACTGTGGAATTCTGCTAACTCCGTTATTCAACCATAGATAATTCTGAAATGTATACATATGATAGAATGCGGTAAATAAAAGCTTTTCCTACAGGTCAAAATGTTATTTTAGGCAAAAATGTCAAAAGAACCTTTTCAAAGTAAGGTAACGAAATATTAAATTTTGTTCAAACTAAAGTGCGTCCGCACACGTGGGGTTGAATGCTATCCGCCAATAATAATATACATTACAATAGACAAAAAAATATTATTTTTATCGGTGTTTTGATATTGAATTATTCTACTCGTCAATTCTTGCGTAACGTTTCATTATTTCGATCTCGTATAAAATCGAAAACAGTCTTGCGGTAGACATTTTGCATAACCAATTGGTGCCTATTCGGAAACAGGTTTTTCATTATTCATTATCTACCAGCATTCTTTTACCTTTTATAATCAGACATAAATATATACAGCTTGCTTATACCAATACGAACAATACGAATATCTATTGAAATATAAACAACAAGATTATCTAAGTGAAAAATATTGTACTTTTCGGCTCCTGGTCGAGTGTGAATATCGTTGACTTGAGTCGCAGTCTTCTTGCGAATAATGGATAACTGGTTGAAGACATGGATTTTTAATAATTCCTCTCACACCCATACGATCCTTGAGAGCGATTAGCTAACCTTACTTAGTCACCACAACTGAATAACAACGAGTTCTATAAAAAAGGTTTTTTTTAGTTTTTTTTATTCGTAAAATGAAAAATTATTTTGTATCTAGTGGCATTGATAACTCAAAACCGGTAAAGACCGAGATACGTTTCTGTTATTCTAAGGGGGCCGATATTTTCACCTTTAAACGCCAGTGTATTTTTTGCGAAATATCCGCGCGCTCTTATATATCTATAAGACATCTAAATATATCTTGAAGACAACTCAGCCTATTTGGGTAAAATAAAAAGCATAAGAAAAATAAAAGATTCATTATAATTTACGAACAAAGACCAGCACCGCAACTTGCACGCCTTCTTACTTTCTGGGTTAAAAAAAACGAATCAATTTCAGCTCCAGCCATATTTAAAAAAGAATCGATCACCCCAAACGATAAATATCTAGGTATGGAAAAAAATCTGTATCCGCATTGAAATATATTGTATGGTGTATCACACAACGCATATACCAAGAGTCAACCTTGTAACGCAGATGTTTATATTCCTCATTATGTTAAAAATATTTAACGAAACCGAAAATAAAATTATGGATCGGTATTTCAAAGACATTATTTATGAAAGCTAATACATACTCATATCTTTTAAGTTTTTATCAAAATTCCGTGTAATCCGATAGCGAAGTGCACCATAATCACTAGTCCCATACGGGACCGTAGGGCTTTAAAATGTTAACAAATCTAATCTTTGGTCTTGATTCAACAGCTGTTTCAATTTCCACATCAGTAGCTTGAAGAGGGAATAAACTGTAGTCAAAAGAGAATACTTTCAATCAGTCTTCGACATTCTTATCGGAGATGGCCTTGCACTTACAATAGATGCATCAGAGTGGATTCAAAAGTGGCGAGCTGCATGTGAAGGCATTCGAGAATGTATAAATAAATAAATGTCTGCAAGAAACAAGAATTCCTTGACGATATTTCGTATAAGTTGTTTGAATTAAAATTACACGAAAGAAACTATTTTATATTGCGCGCTATTTTTCTGTATAGCAAGCAAGCAAATCTTTTAAGGATGATGATATTTTCAAAGCTGAGTTTCGTAGAAGAAGATACATTTTCTGAATGTTGAAATATTCAATTTTAACTGTCTCCTGATCACTTAGGGTAAACTGACTTAGACGATATTATAACTAAACCTACGATATGTAATTGGAATAAATAGATTTTCAATAACGTAGTGCAAAGCCTTTTTAAAACCAAGTCAACCTCCAAGTTGGAGTATATTGACTTCTTACGGAGTTTATCTGACCATTTATTGTTCTACGAGAACTGCGTGTTGCTCAGCTGTTCAAAATCATTTCTTCGATGAGAGTAGGGATTGATAGGATACGATGACTAGGACAAGACTAGTGGTAACCTAATGTCTCTAAGCTAGCTTTCGCTATGCGTTACTTTTTGGGATCGGAAAGGTGGGAATGATTTTTTAACAACAATAACACCCATTGATTTAATGCGGTTTATATACAAAATTGAATGCACGTTTCAAACAAAGTTCTGACGAGGGCGTAAGCCTAAATAGCTATCAACAAATATATCAAATAATTTCTGTAGAATTGAAACACATTGTTATTTTTCTCACCGTATTATAATGGAGTTCTTTTACTAAGTAAATGCCAATTCAATCAACTCATTGATTTCGAACAGAATCGATTTATCGACTGAAATCTTGCACGTGCCGGGACTCGGAACCCGACCAGTTCATCACGGTAGTCAACGATATTATTCACTGCATCGTGCAGATTTCCAATACCGTAGTAAAATGCCTTTAATTTATGTAAAAAGTTTTTGATTTAAGTAAAACTTGAAGAAAAATCGTATAATATCTCGAATGTAATAATGACGCATAAAATTACGCGTCCACAAAATGGACGAAAGATAAGAAATAATAAAGTAAAATGCCCGCGCAAAAGTTTATTTAATTCGTCTCCCTCTTTTATTAGTTTTGTTGCGAAATGGAAGAGGTGGCGGAATGAGGAGAGGAGATTGCGCGGAAACGGAAATGAATCCTAAGAGCAGAAAACGAAGACGGCCATTTAAGTCTGAGACAATATTTGATTTTACAAATTGTTTACTCCCTCGTGGAAACGTTTGCAGGCTAACCTAAGCGGAATAAAAATACGAAGACAGAAATGAAAGTTTAAAATAATGGCGGCTGAAATTGGATTTGTTTATTTTTAACCACGTACGCTACCAAATTGGAGCATATGGACTAGAAATGCCAAAAGAAATAGTTTCAACTGGCTGTAGGTGAGTCGTTCAAAATTTGACTTTGGAAAGTGTCAGTTTTTAGGTGTTCACATCATACTTAATGGAACAGCATTGCAATAAAAACACGTACAAAAAATGGAACATATTTTTAGTACTTATTCCACAATAAATTTATTGGATTAGGACCGGTTTCGCTCATGGCGAGCATTAACAAATGATTTCTTATGTATGCATTATAATTTTGTAATGAAAAAACGGTAGCTCAAGAAAATTACATTCAAACACTTTAAATGTGTCCAATTTGATTTTATAATTTTCAATGCCAGTAGAGACGTTAAAAAAACACGACTCCGACTTCAAACAATTTTTTTTAAATCCTGTATGCCTCCATGCCATCGAACAGGACACATAAACCCGTGAGGTCCGTCATGGAAAACAAACGACGTTGACCACTGCACCATGGACCCAATCAGATGGGTGTGAGAGAATTACACTCACGCCTTTCAATCAAGTCTGTGGAGTCATTAAAAAAAAGCCACCCCTCCGACTCCGACTCCAGCATTGACCAAAAACACGACTCCGACTTATTTTGTTTGTTAATTATTTTTTTTCCCTTTCTTTCCATTGTATGTATGTATATTAAATTAAAATCCAATCCAGCCAATAGCCAAATTTTCATACAACAGTGGTGGTGACAGATTATTAGGGAGTACAAAAAAAGATTCAACTATTTTTGCAAGAGTTCTTTCCTATTCATTGGATTTTTAAACACTTCTATAACATGGACTTTCAATTCAGATGTTCGCAATACCAACGGAGTGCCAGCCTTATAAATTTTTGGCTGTCCGTAGTACGGAAAAATAGTTGAATCTTTTTTTGTACTCCCTAATACTCTATCGCCAGCCGCCAATGAACAGATGTTATATGCATGGATCTAGATCAGGCTGCAGTGGTCAACGTAGTTGGCTTGCGTGACGGACTAACCAGATTCGAGTACCGGTACTATTCAGATTGTATATTTATTCAGTTCGAAGTTCGAAGGCAATGAGGGTTTGTGTTATTAAAAATCCCTTCCCAAGTTCTCTTTTCCCTCCAAAAAAGCGGCATATAGCGAGAACGATTAGCTTAACCACTAGTCCTTTCCTCGTATCCTTTCAATCCCTATTCTCTTGAAAAAAAGAGGTTGAGAACTGAATAACAAACAGCTCTCATGAAAAAAAAATTTAAGAAAAAACCGGTGAAGTAGTCCATATGCTTCAAGTTGGGAGCGGACATGAAAAAATCTATATTCTAAAGAAAGATAAGGCCCAATTCTATTTTTTTTTAATTAAAACGGTTACGCTTTGTATGTTGTATGAAAGTTTCTTCGTAAATACATGTGTGGGCGGCAGTATTATGCTTTTTTATTATCGAGTAGGCATAGAAAGTGTGATAGCAATAACGCGCCAAGCACAGAAGTGTGTTATTTGATTGTTATCTGTTATTATTACAAACATAAAAATAAATAATTAACTTTACTGTTTTTACTGTCGTGAATCGAGTGGTATTTTCCATGCACATGACAGTTATAAAAAGTGTGCTTCAAATTAGTTATTGTAATCGCCTTTTGCTATGCATTTATTCGTGACACGTTTGTTTTTATCGTTGTATGCAAGTGAGGGTGTGGCAAACCTGTGCCTTACGTTACGTTATGATATTTTGTATTTCAAATATCTAAATTTTGACCGCTGCAATGAATCCTTTTTATATCTCCTAGCACCTAGAGAACGAGATATTTTCTAACAAACACAAGAAGTTCAATATGAAACTTAATATATCGTTTATATTTATGTTACCATTCCCGCTCCCAATGTGGAGCATATGGCGGAGTCATTGCGGAGTTTATCTTGGAATATGTTTTTTCAACAAGAACCTACGTCTCTTTTTTTTGAAAAAAGTATGGATTGAAAGGGTATGAGGACGTGGACAGGACTAGTGGTGAGCTGATAGCTCTCGCAAAGATCCGAACACTTATATGGATTCCTAGTCTTCTATAGCGCTCTCAATATATCGGCGCTAAATGAGGGTTGACTGTATTCTAGTATTCTTTATTGCTATCATTATGACAGCAAAAATGTACACTGAGAGCACCATTAACAAGATATAATTAACAATATAATGCATAGAAAACCTAACCGAACTACAAGGGCTGATTGTGAGTTAACTATTTTTGAGGAATTATGTCAGATTCGGCGAAAGAAATATAGTCAAGTATATTTTTTTTTCATAAATGTTCTCAGAAACAAATAGGGTGGGCCGAAATCTATAGTATTAAGAAAACTTATAATTCTAACTAATATATGCGTAAAGATAAAATTATTATTTAGATTAATACGAATCAAAAGTATGCTGAATCTTTCATAAAAATGCAAAAATTATAAAACTTATCGACAGTATACACTGACACTGACGAAAAATCTAAATGTAAAGTTCTATTTTGAACAGCAAAATGTTATCAATCACTGCACAAGTGCATGCCAGTCGATAAAGCAACGTTTGTATACATACATTAAAATAAGATGTTCATGACACTAGTATTGAATTACCAATATTCTCTTATTGTATAATACTGACACCTAGGGAGATATTATTATAGCACCATTATTATTTTAATGTATTAAAAAGTTTGAAAAATATAGTTTTTTTAATGCTTAATTTGTTAAACAGTTATTTTCATTCAATTTACTTCCTTCATACAGTGCATAACGAAGTCAGTTAAAGCGTTGACGGTAGAAATACAGGTTGTATAAAATATTTAAAACGATGCCTTTTTAAGCTTAACTACTGAGCTTTCTAAAAAAACCTGATGATGTAGTATTGAGATTCGAATCCCCGACTGAACATTTAGATTTTCACATTTTCATATGATGAAGGAGGGAAAACTTAACCCAATGAGAACACATTTTCCCATGTTACAAAATCATCGTCATTCCATTTGACAATTTTTGGTGCTCACTGACAATACTTGGTGGAATGGCATTATATTAAAAAATAACAAATTGTTTGTACATATTTTATATCAGATTTATCGATGCTCGCGATGAGCGAAACCGATTCTGATGGTAATAAATTTAAGTGGAATATGTTCAAAAATAATGTGTTATTAATTTTCAATGTCATATAATATTTTAGATATATTGCATAGCTTGCAAAACTCGATAAAGACACAAAAAATATTCTTTTAAAGTATCACTTCCATAAATATTTTGATAATGATCAGAACCGGTTTCGCTCATTGCAAGCATTTCAACTGATGCAGTACACCATGAAACAATGTTATTTATAATTTTTTATCAGTTGATAATGCTCGCGATTAGTAAAACCAGTCATAATCTTTTTTTAAATATATATGGAAGTAGAATAGAAAAATGTGTTTTTATATAAAATTAAAAATTACTTTGCTTATTCCACGTATGTTATTAAAAATAGTGACACATTTTTCGCTTCTACAAAAGGCATTAAAAGACTGACTAATGCAAGATTGATTGGGTGTTATCTATTTTAAAATAATAAATTATAGTCTATAAAACAATAGCAATAATTGAATTAAAAATTGTGATAAATTAATAATTAAAGATTTTTTGAATAAAACTGGATTTAGAAACCGCAGGTAAAAGATATACATAATAACCAGGCCCACGATCCGACGCCTTCGGTTCAAATCCCTCAGACGCCCACTGAACCTGCGATAGCAGTGACGCCACATTGGAATCTTGAGAGGAGGATTTTAGTTATAATTGATAACTTGTATATTCTAACAATTCAGATTATTCAAAAAAAAAATGGCTTCGTTCGAATTTTGAACTTTTCCATGAATTTTGTCGCTTGCAAGAGGACGACTGAACTTTAACTGACTTCACATTTACGCAGAATACGCGCTTGGCGCGTACACAACAAAAAGCTTCATAACGTGGAAATATCGCGTTATGCGTGCTTTTCTTTTCATTAGAATTTCCGTTTAATCTAACATTTGAGCATCGATTGATCATGAATTCAGTCTTCTTCATAAAAATATTTACTATCTCGGTCGGTATCTATAATATGTAAACTTTGGAGAAACATTAAAATAAATAGTTTAGATCAGTGATACACAAACGCGGCCTGTTTTGCGGCCCAAAATATCAAAAACTTCATCAACAAATTTTTCATTAAATATGATAAAAAGCAGTATTCGATATGTGAACAAATTATGCAGTAGCAACGGTATATAAAAAAATCAATGTTATATTTTTTATTATTTAATATGATTATATTCACATGGTTATAATTTTGTGACCGAAATTATTTTTTTTAAATGAGTCATATCGTTTGCGATGCAGGTGCAGTCTATTTATAGATTATTGTTTTCAACACACGGATTTTATTGTTAGTTCTTGATGATTTTTGTCAGTGCATGACGTTTGTGAATCGATATTAAAAAATCTCCGCAAATAATGAAAATATATCATTTTAATATATAAAAAACGTATACAGTTATCTTGACAGAAAAATATTTTTCTTCTTTGCGGCCCGCGAAAAAATTTAAATGGATATATTGGCCCGTCTCTCAAAAAGTTTGTGCACCACTGGTTTAGATCCAAAAAACGATGCATCGGCATCGTTTTGGTAACGCACAACACCTAAATCCTAAAAATATACTTATTTCAAAAACCGTATATATTGGATTGTGTGCCTTAGTAAATGTGTGTAACAGTTTATAATGTGGTATAATTTTCGGTATTTCGTTTTACTTAATATGCGAACCCTACGATATCAATTCTCAAATGTATTGAGGACCTTGCTTGGACATGTGCTGCGGATGTCCCAGGGGAGCCTGAATCCTACCTGCCTCTTTTATCAACCTTATGGATCCCGACGCCCTGGAAAGCTTTTGATGACCATCCATAGGATGTACTCAGGGGAGCTACGGGCCGCCGGGTTGACCTGGGAAGAAGCGAATAAGTTGGCGGGTGTGGCAGATATATACTCCAAATAGGAAGCGAATATGGGAAAAAATAATTGAGGAGTTGCTCGGAGGAATAAAAATGTATATTGAGGAGTGCAAATGATTGGTATAAATGACGCTGTTTCTATCCGTATACCAACGTCTGAAAATACTCAGGCTAATCGAAACCGGTCCAGATCTTTACACATTATATTTGAACGTCAAAAAAAATGTGATTTACTTATTCAAAAATTATTAACTACAACTGCTTTGTACGCTACCTCATTATTCTATTTTTTAATCCTCCTAATGTAGTACAAAGCGACAAAGCCCCACTTGAAGGGACTCCACTGTTACCGGACACAAAACGCCGTTGTATTGATGTGATTCAGTTGAAAGACCTTTGATACAGTCACACTAATATAATGCAATACTTTAATACTCGTGCGTAGGTTTTTATATATAAATTGGAATTTCTTAGAGTAAAGTTATTTAATAAGTTGGCTCATATTGGACGTCCCGTTGAGTGTTATATGTTCCAGTTTGCTTAATGAACTGAGGATTTGGATATTCCAAGGAAAGATTTGATCAAAGAAGCGCTGTGGCTCTTTTTATGCCATATATTGTTTCCAGATGTTAAATGCATCATTTTTGTGAAAGATACTTTGAACTCTTATACTTGATAACGGCTCCTTAGGATAAAATAAATGTATTTCGATTTTGTACAGTTTTGGGTTTTGAAAGTACAGAATAATATGTTACGTTATGTATCAAAGAGTCATATCAATAGAACAAATGGATACGAAGATTTTTCAATGCGTATTAAAATCACTTTCTTGTTCATAGCTCCACTAAATCTTAAAAAATACTTAAATATTTTGTATTTAACACCCGATCCGTGGTGCAGTGGTGAAAGTCATTGGTTACCGTGTCAGACCACCATGGTTCAATTCCTGGTAAAGGGCAGATGTTCTCAACCGATAAATCGATTCTGGTCAGAGGCAATGTGTGTTTGTGTTGTTCAAAATCCCTTCCACCATTCCGATCCCAAAGAGCGACGCAAAGTGGCAGCGATTAGCTAACCACTAGTCCTGTCCTAGCCCTCTTATACTTTCCATCTCTACTCTCTTTAAAAAGACAGGTTGAGCAACTGCCCAATGTTGTTAGGTACTCAGAACTCACTCGAGCGATCTAGTAATCACCTCAATCTATGTGTTTGAAACCGATATCAGCAATACCTTCATTATAAATAACTCTACATTATAATTCACAGCAATTACAATTTGAGGTTATAAAAACGGCATCTATACGAAAAATATTAATCGTTTTGGTCTTAACTCATTGATTGAGGTGATAATAAGATCATCCGAATTCGTTCTGAGGGCTTGATAACTTTGGGCGGTGACAGTAACAAGCAATTCGCGTAGAAAAACCAATTTTGGAATAAACTCCGTGAGGAGTCCATATACTCCAAATTGGGAGCGGTCATAGTTGAATAAAATTAATATGTTATGTACTGTCTTGTATTATATTTTTCAAATGCATGGCGCATTGGCGTCAGCTGTAATACCATGTATAAGCTTCATTCACAATAAACAATAATTGTTAACATTGAAAAAAATAACATTCGCAATCGCCAATAAAGAGGTTGACCACTCGATTACTATAATAAATAATAAATAATAAAACATAAAAAATATAAAGTAATTATCGAAACTTATGAAAAAATGCTATACTCCATAACAGTCACGAAGTTATTTCATCGACTTATTAAAAATTCAACTCTGACCATGAAACAGTAACTTCACGACCAAATAACAAGTTTACCCAGTGCTGTGTTTGTAAAAAATCGTATACCCTCTGGCTATACGCAAAAAAATAACATAAATCATAAAAAAAAATCTTTGAAACATAATAAAATTTTCATCAATGTTTGTGCCACGTATGGTGGAAAAATTGTGACAAGTGTTTCGTCATTTTAGACAAAATGAAAAGTGCTCAAATCTACCAATTTGGATTATTTTAAAATGAACTTCCAAAAAATTACAGCAGAGTCTATCGAAAGAATCGATTAATTGATAGTTTTGCTTGTTCCGCGAATATAAACCAGGGCTGTGGAGTCGGATTCGTCGCGGCGTTTTGGTCGGAGTCGTACTAGGAGTCAGAAATTTTGAACTTTTTATTTTTGCACATAATATGTATGTAAAATTTGTCTATTGTTCGTATTGGTCTGTTGATATATAATTTAATACGCATAAATAGGAAAGGTTGGAAAAAAACGTGACGAAATTATAAAACGGCTGTGGAGTCGACTGGACAATCATTGGTCTAGCCGGAAGTTTTCGGATTGAATGCAAGAAGATGTCAACAGATGCGAAAGGTACGGATAATACTGGTGAATTGATAGGGTGTACGATATCGCTAAAAGAGTAAAGGCATTACCCGTATACCCCCAGCGAAGTGTACAACTCAAGCACTGAGTATACCTGGTAAGAGATACCTCCACTTAGGTAAGTGTTAACATTATTATTTCAAACAATTTGTTTGCGCTGGAAGCCTTGACTCATCGTGACCAGACTCAATTATTATTTAAACAAATTCCGGTCAGATATAAATAATATTATGCAGAGGCATGTTCGGTGTCTGTTTTTTAGACTTGCGATCGGTGCCTTGCTTAGATGTAAGTGCCTTATATCTATAGTGAAGTTGAAAAGGCATTTACGCATATAAGTATGTGCTTCCCGTGTATGCTTAAGTGTTAGAATTTTAACGAGAATTATGTTGGATCAGTTTATAGACATTTTTCGCACAATATATCCAATGTGCACATTAGGAGATAATCAATAAAAACTGTTTTTTGATTATCTCCTAATTTTTCCTTGAATTTTGCACATAGGATTTATTGTGCTTGATAAATAAAGCCCCATACCGTGCTCAGAAAAAATATCCAAGGTTAAGTGTTGTCACATAGGATATTTTATGTTGCACAATTATAAATGTCGGCACATTGGATTTATTGCAAATCAGTACATTTGGGAAACGGAATAAAATAGTCTAACAAAACATATTGTGCGACGTGGAGAAGATACGAACCCAGTGATGTAAAAAACTCACAACACTGGATGAATGTATTCGGGCATGTGGTCGAGTGGTGAACGTTGATGGCTTTGTTTGCAGTCCTGACAGTTGTATTTAATGATTTTTCATTCGACATATAGATTTCCCTTCGAAGGTATAGTCTTAAATTTAAAGGAAAAATGAAAGTTTATCTTGGAGAAAAGCTTCTGTAAAGATAAGCACTATCATGAAGCAGGTCATATGCTCGTCAAGCGGACACAGTTAACAACAGAGCAGTGGAGTCGGAGTCGGGGCTTTTTGTCCGGAGTCGGAATCCTCGCGGCGTTTAGGCCGGAGTCGGAAATTTTCAAAAGTTTGAACTTATTATTTTTGCATTTAACATGTAATTTTGGCTATGGGCTGGATTGGTTGGTTTATATTTAATTGAATACACATAAATTGGAAAATTAGGGAAAAAAAGTGACGAAATTAACCTTTTTTTAGTCGGTGTCGGAGACTTATTTTTGGTCAATGTCGGAGTCGGAGTCGTGGTTTTGGTAAATGCTGGAGTCGGACTTTTTTTTAAAGACTCCACAGCCCTGGAAAAAAGTGAAGAAATTAAGCTTTTTTAGTCGGAGTCGTGTTTTCGGTAAATGCTGAAGTCGGAGTCAAACATATTTTTTTAATGACTCCACAGCCCTGGTTAAAAAGTATGCTTCTTTTATGCAATAATAGATTTTGAAATATACTTCTAAATAATTCTACTGGTAAACGAGCAGAGCTGATAATATGTATCAACTTCCTCTCAATAAAGTTCTTGGAAACATCGACTGGGAAAATATAAAAACAAAATAACAATGACGGAAGACCAATTAAAAAAATCATTGTAATTGTTGATATCTCTGTAAAATATTTAGACGTAAATCTCCTGTCACATTTAATTAAAATAATTCTCTGTAATAAGATAAGGTTGGAGAAAAAAAATTCAATCCAAATTGTTAAGTTCCATTTCTTGGAACCAAATCATTTTTTGCATCTGTTTGCTGCGATATAAAATTTCAATACC
The DNA here is from genome assembly GCA_028554975.1 of Himalopsyche kuldschensis. Classification (NCBI taxonomy): domain Eukaryota; kingdom Metazoa; phylum Arthropoda; class Insecta; order Trichoptera; family Rhyacophilidae; genus Himalopsyche; species Himalopsyche kuldschensis. Next base: position 2,108,594 of record JAHFWI010000064.1, on the reverse strand, counting down.
GAATGACAGAAGCGAATTTGATTAATACTATCAATATTTACAAGACACTTGTTTCAATCCGCTGCAGTGGCGCGGGGTTCGAGTCCCGTACGGTCAGTCAATTTATGTTTTTTTTTTCAACGGCCCTCGATCAAGAAAACGCGACATATGAGGAACGATAAGACAACTACTATAGATGCACCATTATAAGTTGACTGCTTGTGAGGGCGCTACCATCGCGTAACACTGTGCAACACTCAATCAAATTTGTTTATTTATGAACACATTTTTATATGCAAGCTATAAATGAAACAAAATCTTTATGAAAATATATTTTTACTAAAACAATATAACTTCGAAGGCTTTTAAATGTATCTACTATATGGGGACAATTTTAGTTTCGAATTTGAAATGCGGTCAAGTTATGATGTTACATCTATAGTCCCAATTTTATATCTTAACAATAGAGCATCCGTGAGTTGTTCATACTAAGAGCGGATATGTTTGAAAAACAAGTCATTCGATTGAGAAAGAATGATTCACGACAATTCAATGTTTGAAGCATTGTAATAGAGTCACTCATTCGCCTTTTTGCTAACATTAAAATCGTCACAAATCACTGTCTCTCCCACTCTAACCCTAGGCTAATAGAGATAACAAATGACTCAATGAACAAAACTAAACTGAGCTGCGTGATTCGTGAAGATTATTACATTTAATCCTCTGGATGCCTGGCTATTTGAGATAACTATGTCAGAATGCCACGATTCTACCCTTTATAATAATCAAAAAATCAAGTGTTTTATTTAATTAATAGTCTGCGTAATTTGGGAAGATTGCTATGTTTAATCCCTTGGATGCCTGTCTATTCGGAATGACTTTGTCAGAATACCGCGATTTTGAATAATCAACATGTGAAACGTGTTCTTTATTTTTTTTTTAAATATGTTGATACAGCACGTGTTCATTTTCAACATGAGCAGAGCAAAAATGCTCGAAATATAATTTCAACATCCCTATATTATCAAACAAATATTTTTCATACTACCAACCAAAATCATTCATTTGCAGCCAAGCATCGGTTCTCAAAAGCAGCTTCATCCAACAAATCACAAATATCATAAAAAGGTATAAATGATTATTCATTTTCCAACACGATATCAATATGTACATGGCTTTATCCAGCACATATTTCTTTCGGCTTATCCGAAGCCAAAATGAGAATTCCACAATTCTTAAGAATGTTAAATTTCCAAATTATTTTTTTGAGGAATCTTGAACATGAGTTGTTTTTCCAAGGAGTATAACTAGCCTGCCAATGGGGATGCCAGTGATTTTTAGCGGAATTGCTTCGGAAGTCGGCATATTTCACATTTACGTGAGTGAGTTCAGACGAGTACTATTTTTTTATGTATTATAATTGATTTGGTCAGAACTCACCCGGTTGACTTCTTTGCCAATTTCCAATGTATTTTTTTTTATCTGTATGTAATTTTTTATTCCAATGTTTTCATCAATTTTAAATTGCAAAAGCAATAAACTGATGATTTGTGATTTTTGCAATGAACATACATATATACATAAATAAATAATTATCCAAACCTAATTTATTTAGGTTTCTACTCTTGCTATCTTTTAAAAATGAGAATGATGTATTACTTATTTTAAAATATTGTGAGCCAATATCTGACTGTTGAATGTTATGGATACTACTCAAAGCCGGATACAGCGACACCCGCTTGAGTAGCAAATAGACATATAAAGGATTTTGGCAACCCAATGGTCAAATAGAATACAACGAATGAATCACTCTATGAACAGCGATAAGATCGTTTCGATCGATTGGTTCGCAAACAACGCATGTCTAATTGTATACAGTAAAACAGCCAAATAAAAATGAATCATTTCAATCCCTAGAATTAGATGCGTTTCAAAATCCGTCAAAAATAACACACTCGATATGTAATATGTATGTATGGCTTCTGTAGTAGTTTGATAAATAACCAATAATGATTCCACATGAGTCACATAGCCGGGTGTTATGCATGACAATCATTGGCTGAAACGAATACGTGTTTCGCACTTCAAAGACTTCTTCGTATCTCAACTTCTCGAGTGTTTATTCTTTGAATAATTGTTATGACGAAATGTTAACTGAAATTTTGTCGGCAGATTTCGAGGGAATTAACCAAATACACAAACTATAAAAATACGTCATTTTGTGTTTATGAAAGTGTTTTCTCCGTCTCTTATAGGTACACCATTTCTTTGTCCCCGGTCCGTGGCGCAGTGGTCAACATCGTTGGCTTCCGAGACGGATCGTCCGGGTTCGATTCCCGGTGCGAGCAGATTTTTTCAGTTGATAAACCGATTATGTTCGAAGGCAATGGTTGTTAATGCTGTCATCAATTCCTTCCCACCTTTCCGATCTCTAAGAGCGGCGCATAGTGACAGCGATTAGCTAATCACTAGTCCTGTCATAGTCCTTCATATCCTTTCAATCAATAATCTTTTAATAAAAAGGAGAGGAAGGCAGAAAAAGAGAGGTTTAACAACTGAGTAACAAGCAGTTCTCGTAGAAAAATATATGTTAGATAAACTCTGTGAGGAATCCAAATGCTCTAAGTTGGGAGCAGATATGGTTAAAAAAGAATCTTTGAAAGTCTTCACTGCGTATTCGAATGAATAGGATGGGATAAAATCGCGTCTTTAAACGACTCCACAGCCCCGCATGCAATACACTTAACGGCCGTTCATCGGCAATTTAGCGATCAGGCCCGGTTCCACGACCCCCCTCTCTGCACACCACCTGACAGTCGTTAGCACTAACGGACACGTCGCGTTAACTAAGCGTTGGCTTTAAATCAGCGCCGGGATTTAATAAAAGTTGCACGGTGGCGCAGTGAGTCGATGGCACGCGCCTCGCATACTAAGCGGCCCGGGTTCGAGGCCCGCGGTGCAACGCCTATTGATCCCGAATAATGCGACAAGATTATATCGCACTAAAATATCATGTGGGAAAGTCCTGGCGGCCTGACATTTTTTGGAGGGAAAGCTCTGGCCAAAAATGTATAATATTATAATGTACTAAAATTTACGAAAAAGTAATTCCAAAGATATTAAATTATATCCTAAAATGAACTTCCACAAAGTTACCGCCGAATCCATAGAAAGTATTAATTGTAAAAATATCGGAAATTTTCAAGCCAAATTGACATTTTTTTTCTACGAGAACTGTATGTTACACTCAGACCTCACGGAATCACGGTTTGTGCTGTCTAAAAATGTGATCACATACATTCTATCCAACAAAAAAGGCGATAGCGAAAAGCTGACCATTTGTCCTGTCCTATTTTTTGTCTTAAAATTTACATCCCTACTCTCATTGAACTGAAGAGAGGATGATCGACTGACTTATAATCAGTTCTTGTAAAAAACCATGCTCCACATTGTGAGAAGACTAGATTTTAAGAAATGTTTTTATCACTGGCAATTCAGTCCCTTAGAAGCAGAGGAAACTAGCGATTTTTTCAGGAGAGTCAAAAAACAAGTTTTACCATACATCAAATATACCTCTCATTTCACAGATACGAATTGTCATCGTGTTTAAAGGCGATGCTTTGCCTGTCTGATTTATTGAATAAATATAAAATAGTAATTTATTATAATGTGTTGTTTTAAGTTTGAGTATCGACATTTAATAACATATTATTACCATATCTTATATATAAAACCGAAACGGGGGATGTATGCCTGTAATTCCCTTTTGCATTGTTGTTGCAAGTTCAAACAAACGAATTGATTTCGCTCGCGAAAGTTTCGACGGTAAATTTGTTTCGTTAACAATGTGTGTGTAGAGACTCCAATTACTCGAGTATCGAGTAGTACATATATAAAACCGAAACGGCGTATGTATGTCTGTGGGTCTGTAATTCCTTTTTGCATTGTTGGTCGTTAAGTTGCCATAAAAACGAATATGAAAGAAAATATGTTTGAATTTTTATCGGCCAAGACATTTAGTCAAAATGTAATAAATAAGTCTTCTACTGATCTTTTGCCGGCTTTTCTTATTAACAATAATGTTTATTATTTACGTGAAGGTATTATTTGACATTTCTTTGACAGTAAATTAGATTTTTTCCTTGAATTTGGACATTTTAATGGGCGAGAATGGGGCTGTCATCAAATTAAATAAAGTTTGTGATTTTATTTTAACTCTATTTTGGATGTTAGATTTTGTGATATAATTATGTCGAATGATATAACATTAAATAATTATTGGTCGCTTAGTCCGAGCGACGCCGGATAGCAATACTAGTTACCATATAAAACTAGGATGGTGGAACAGAGAAGAAGGTGTATTCTGTACCCTGTCTACAACGGTATATATAGGAAAAGTAAATGCAGGTTTAAACATAGATATATGTAGTTATCAACAAATTTATAAAATAAATTCTGTAAAATTAAAATAAATTTCGATGGATTCGGCGGTACCTCTGGGAAGTTCATTTTAATATAAAATAACTTTGATTATTCCAGGTATTGTGCTACTAACTGTGACACGTGTTTAGCCTCTTTGAGAGGCATCTTCGTACGTTATCATAGTAAGTCCCAAGATGACTCTGAAAGAGGCGAAACACGTGTCACGGTTAGTACCGTGGAATAAGTAAATTTAATAATATATACATTGTTATTTTTTCACCGTATTGTTATTGTAAGGTTTAGTGGAGCTATAAATAAGGAAATGATATTAATACGCATTGAAATATCTTCGTATCCACGTCTCTTGAGATATGACTCTTTGGCACATAGCGTAACTTATTATTTTGTGTCTAGTTCGGGCAGATTACAAAGTGGACATATCGGTGTTTGCTTTGAGAAAAACATGGCATGCTATCACTATAGTAACGGCAAATGATGTAACTCAAACAAAAACAATTCAAAGATCAACACAGACCAAAACGTTGAACGCAACGGTTCAATGAAATTTACGACTTCACTTTCACAATTTTACGACCAGCAGATTCTATAACGAGTACTTGAGTATCGATATTTGAATATTATGAGTTACTTACGACAGAATGAAGGAAAGTACATAATAGGGAACACAACAAGCGGTGAAAAGCGATACAATTCAGTTTAACATGCAGAAGGTGATCGATGGATTGTCTGTTAATATTTTACAATTACAAGTTTCAGAGTCAGGCTCGTCGATTCAGTTACAGTTAGGGACTGGGCATGTCTATTATAACAACAAGAAAACTCCTCAAGTTTACGTAAACATTACGAGTAATTCCTGGTAAGAATTGAACCTTTTTAATGATTCCAAGACAATCAAACTTGTAAGGGGTAAGTGTTTTCCCCACACAAAGCCCTCAGCTGACAGAATCTTTTAGAAAGTCAATACTTAGTTAGCTTATATGCGGGAAAGGGAAACAAAGACTTGGTCTGTATCCACTTCCCTTCCAAATTGACACAACTCATTGGTTAATAATTTTCTATATTAACATCATCCATAGTATAATTATTGTTATTTCTTCAATTGTTTATATATTATAACTACATTTGTTTCTATCTTTCCTCCCTGCTTCCCATAAAAAGTAAAAATCTCAAACGCCATTTTGTGATTTATCATATTTAATCATGTAGATCACTTTAACTTTATTACTTGAGCAACCTTTTGAAGATCTGAATGAGTCGAAACACGTGTCACGAATAGTAACACTTAACTAAACCTGAAACCATCGAAAGGATTCAATTTTAATTTCACTAATCTCAATAATCGTGCAAAAAAATGTGTTTCAAATGTAGGGTTAAATATTTTGTATAATATAAAATATTATTTCGCCAGCAACCCCATATACGATATAAATATATAAAAATCAATGTTTTTTGTTTGTTTGTTTGTTCGTATTTTATGCGTTGCCAAACCGTTTATCCCATTGCGATTAAACTTTGTCAGCTTATTACTTGCACTTGCGCGAAGGTTAGTAAAATCAACTTAAAGTAGGTCTTTTTATATAAAAATCTTTTTTTTTCATATGTTATGCGCTGCTATACCGTTCATATTGACAACTTATTGTTGCACTAGCGCAATGGTTATAGGCATAGTACAATAACCTTTCAGTAGGTGGCGCGTGTCGACCCATAACGGTAAATGTCATCGATACCGATCGATGTTAGTGAAATTATTTATCTACAATATTGTGCATCCGAAAGGACTTCAAAAAACTGTCTTTCTTTGAGTGGCATTGCAACGCTTGCCGGGTACCGGCTAGTACATGATAAAAAATGTGTGCGCTTATGTCTCATGCTACGAATTTATTAGGACATGATCAAAAATTTCGTCAACCGGAACTGGTCGCAGTTTGGCAACAATTGCCCGATTTCTTTTTCGGACTGACTTTGTAATTGATTCCCGAAATTTGTGTAGTAAGGAGCGTTATTTATTAAAGAAAACATTTTACAAAATCGTTACTTTACTTTGAAAAGGTTCTAATTGACATTTTTGCCTAAAATAACATTTTGGTCGGAAAAGCTTGTATTTACCGCATTCTATCATATATATGCATTTTAGAATAATACCTTTGTTAAATGAAGGAGTTAGCAGAATTCCGGAGTTGCACTGCAACTGCACACTTTTTTTACTAAAATTATTTGACATAGATCTAAGATTGTCATCATTATTTCCATCATTAGATCTTTAAGATCATAATTTCTCAGCAACAGTTGTGAAGAAATATGATTAAAGTAAGTAATTTGAAACATTTTTAGTAGCTCATTGTTACAAGTGAATTTTAATTATTAAGGATTTCGACTGAGGGTGCTTGATGAAATTTGAATGGTTTGAATTTTGTACTTTAAGTTTAGTATTAATTAAATATTAATTAGGTATTAATTCATAGACTTAAAATCAATTAACTCATTTATAATAGGTCGGATAAAATCCTAAATTTATTTGAGATATTCCTATGCTATTACCTGGTCATTAATATTTTCAAAAATCCCCATAATTATAACAAACTCACTTAATTCATTGAAACGTGTACATTCAATTTTCGCTAATTTACATTTTAATAGCAATTTAACTTGGTGATCTACTTCTATTATTGTATAAAACGATACAAAATGTTTACTACGCGTCAGATCAAGGACATTCCACGCACTTGAAATGTCTGAAGATGCCGAAAAGCGAAACCCGGGTCGTTAGCGACAAAACTCATGGAAAAGTACAAAATTCAAACAATTTAAATTTGAATTTTAATCAATCGAAACTTCAATCGCTCATATCTTAAAACAGTGTTATGAGCAGTTAGAACCTTTTCAAAGTATGGTGCCGAAATGTCGCCGACTCGAAACAAAAATCGTTCACAGCCGATGCGTTTTGAATTCAAATGTCATTCGTATGCCTAACATGAACCGAAAGTGGTCGAGCAAGTATGTTCGCGGCGTCGCATTTTGACATTAAACTTTTTTCGGTTAATTAAAGCAAACATATTTGGTAAGCAGATGTGTTCATTAAGAAGATTACGTAATACCTAATTGGGGAGTCTATTTTCGAGCACGGACAAGTACACAGACGTATCACAGTGTACAATTTTTAGTAGTTTAGTAATAGTTTAGTAGCTTAGAATGACATTAATATATCAATCGTTTTGAAAACACCGACCCTAGACGTTAACTTTAAACAACATGGTGAAAAATAGCAATGTTCTACAAAATTATAACTTATATGATTGATAACTATTTCGGCTAACGCCATCGGTAGAACTATGTTTAAACATTAATTTAATTATCTTTATATATTGGTTTAGAAAAGGTACACAATGCATCTTCATTTCCTGTTCTAGCACACTAATTTAATCTTGGTTTTTTTTTTCTCTTTTAGCCATGTCGGCTTTTAATCTCAACATATATTTTTCTGCGCGAACTGCTTGTTACTCAGTTGTGGTTAGCTAATCACTCTCGCTATGTACCCGCTTTTTTAGAATTGGAAAGGTGGGAAGAGAACCCATTGCTTTCGAGTAGAATCGAATGACGCGAAATCAGCTCGTACCGGGAATCGAGCCCGGGTAATCTGTCACGGAAGCCAATGATATTGACCACTGCACCACGGCCAGGACAATTAATTTATCTATATATACTGGTGTAGAATGGGTACACAATACATCCTCTCTTCTGTTCTAACATCCTAATTTCATGTTTCTCGAAGTGCAAGCGTATCTGAATAAAAATATTTTACTATTTGTGTTGTTTATCGGGATATTATTTTTGACAGCCCTCGACACGCAAAATGGACGGAATCTTCATAAATATATTTAAATTTAAATTTATTCCAGTGAAGAGTAGATGGGACTAAAAATTCGAAAGCCAATGTTCGCAAAAAATTGTACGTGTCTCGCCATTTGAGACCTCAAAGTTAAGTACACTCTGACATCTTAAACAGTTCACTCGAGTGTGCGGCAGTCGTTGAAACTAAATAAATTTTCTCCCTTCTGACATAAGAATCCACCTACCGCACTTAGCCCACGCGTTCAGTCTATATCAAATTAGGGAATTTTAAATTTTTTTGAAATCTGGCAATCTTTTTTTTGTGTGCGTCATTCAGGACATTCTCACAGCGCTACTCTTTCGAGTGCATAAGTAGCGTGGTCAGTCTTTAGTGTATACTACAGGCTGAGACCCGTCTCAGCAGAATGATTCGTCGAGACGTCGAGTTTGTCGGTATTCCAGGGACTATTCGACGGTTCTAAAGAGGCAATATTGAAGCGGGCATACCGGAAATACCGAATTTACCGTTCCGCGCCGGCCTTGATTGATAGCCCGTTGTTATTTTGTTTCCATTGTCGATAAAGAAACAACGCCCGACCGAAAGTGATTGTAACTTCTTGCGGGCAATGCAACCAGGGCTGGCACATGGCATGGCCTTGAGTTTACGCGCTTGCAAAACCGGTTAAGTGTATAAATTGCGAATTCAGGATTCGTTTTACTCAATTCTTTTTGAAGTTCCTCCGACATTTAAGGACCTCTAGCATCACGAAAATGATAAATTGTGAAATTCTTAGCGTGCTGTATGAACTAAACTATGAGTGCAAGTGTGTGTTTGTACATATTTATATATATTTTAGTTTATTTATCGTTTTTCTAGACGAAGTATTGGAAATTCTTAAATTATAACTCATCTGTCCCTTTATTGACAGGCAATATTACACAATTGTGTCAATGTTGTTGTTGTAATAAAAAATTAAAAAGCCAGCCTGCCAATGGGGATGCCAATAGGAAGAGCTTTCATGATTTTAAGCGGTATTGCTTCGGATGTCAACGTATTTTACATGGACGTGAGTGAGTTCAGTCGAGTACTATCTTTTATGTGTTTTATTTGATTTTATCGGCACTCACTCGGATGACTTTGCCATTTCCCAATGTATTAATTTATTTTCAAAATAAAAGTTGACGGTGGAGCTGGCCAATACATGTGCTGCTGGTGCTCTTGGATGGATATATTTTTATTGCGATGCATTCAAGATCCATCTGCGGACATTTTTTATCGTTTTTATTGCGTTGTGGACTTTATAATATAGTATATGCACTCAATATCCAATCCCTACTAAAGTTCCACCAACCGATAAATTAATTTTCGTGAACACATTAATGAAGACTCACCTTTGGTGTCCGTCAAAATTGCAACTCTTGTTATCATCATAAAATCCCATATTTTTGCAGTCAAATCATTTTTCTCTTTTCTAAAACTGGACATTTTAGCGTCCCGGGACACGCCGCCGGAACTTCTGGTCCTATGACACGTGCCAAATATTTTTGTCGACCGGAAATGGTCGCATTTTGGCGATATCTTATTTCAAATAAAATTGTTCGATTTCAATTTTGGACTGTAACTAATTGATTTGCGGAAATTCGAGTTTTTTTTTAATATTCATTGGGTTATGCATAGTGCACGTATAAAAAATCATTTGTTTCATACTTATTCACAGCTATCTTCACGGATTTTTATCACTCATATTCAAACAAAAGATTTAGAAGATTATGCAGACATTAACTCTTACCACTCTGCGGACCACAGAGTCTGGCCGGAAAGAATCTGTTAGGCAACTCTGTGGGCCAGACTCCCTGGCCCAGCGCAGGTATAATGACAGATTAATTAACATACACTTTAGTAGCTTAAAATTGATCACGTGCTTCAACCAACCCTATTGAAGACTATCACTCACTTAAGTAACACATTTTTTCTTTTAATTGTACATTTTTTTAAATCAGAGAAGTTTTGAGAAAATTGGGTCGGAGTGCAAAAGGTTAAAAGAAGCAAACCAATTGAGATAGTAAAATATTGCACAAAAAACATAAATACGTTTATATAAATAATATCTTTTCCTTTTATCGAACTGTTATCTTATCATAATTCGATACAACTTATCAGTCGTTCGCAATCTTTGAGTGGGTGTTGTTCAGCCGCTGATGATTGTCAAAAAACACATTTGCATAGGAAATGCAAATAAAGTATTGAATAATAATCAAGTGCGCACATAGTAAGTAAATATTATTAAGAATTGAGTGTTTTTTTTTATGTATGTGTGTAATTTATAGCGATAGGAGTTTACTGGGAAGAATATATTATATTAAGACTATTTCAATGAATTTTCAATATTTTTCAACTTTGGTTTTTCAAAGGGTCGTTTGGAAAAAGGATGAATTTTACTAAATTTTTATTTGAGACCCAATACTAATAGTTAATATGCGCTGCCATTGTGTAGCGATTCTTTGAGTGAAATATATTTAAATAATAGCAATGCCATCTTGGGATAAACATCAATAAACAATACAAAGCATATATACGGAATCGTTGCAATAAATTGATTTCATAAGACCAATATCAGGGTAAACTATCCTATATCAACGTTCGTTAGTTCGCGACGCATGTGCTGGCGGAACGTATAACAGTTAAAAAATGTTAAGAGTAAATATTATATGTAAATTATTGAAAACGTATGGTGTTGTGACAACCCTACAATTTGCATAGATTTTCGCACATTTTCGCGAAATTGGGTAGAAGTATTTTGGCTGGTTTTGATGGATGCATGTTTTGAATTGTGTACTTTCCCATGAGCTTTGTCGCTAACGACCCAGGTTTCGCCTTTCGGCATCTTCGGGCATTTCAAGTGCACGGATGTACTTGAAATGTCGCGTAGTAAACAGTTTGTATCGTTTATATACTAAAATAGAAGCAGATCACTAAGTTAAAATGCTATTAAAATGTAAATTAGCGAAAATTGAATGTAAACAAGTTTCAATGAATTAAGTGGGTTTGTTATAATTATAGGGATTTTTTTAAATACTAATGACGAGATAATAACATAGGAGTATCTAAAATAAATCTAGACTTTTATCCGACCTATTATTAATGAATTGATTGATTTCAAGTCTTTGAATTAATACTTAATGATAGTTAGTGCTTGAATTATTAATAAATGACAATTATTTAAAAGGGTACAACAATGGTGAACTAGGAGATCTATTTTATTAACTTTAATGAAATCTTGTGCTTATGTAAGCTTAATTATATATCGATATAAAACCGTTTAAACGATTCCTCTATAACCGGTAAAAGGCACAACCTTGTATCAATTACACTTTGATGCAGCGTTATAACACACTTCATTGTAACCGGTCAAGAATTTTACCCTATCAAACAAGCTCATAATAAATCGACATCAGAAGAACATATAATATTAAACTTTTTTGAATGTTTTTTTATCCGTGCATTACTACTGCATATTCTTCGGTTCGCGAGTAATTAATCACGGATAAGGTCAGAAGACTCTCCCGGAGTCTGTTGGGTGAACGGATGATCAAAAGATTAAGAACTTGTGGAAAAGAAGAGAAAAAACATAACCTTCAACAATAATTATTTAACGACGGTCGTTTCTGAAATTATTGCGTCCATTATAGTATCAGTTTCACAGAAGCAAATGAAATTATTGCTTTGTAATGTATCGCGATATAAAACCAACACAAATTTGCACGTTAATGTCAGCGTTTCCCAAATGGTGGCCTCCGGAACCAATAAAGGGAAACCTTTAAAATTAAAAAAAAAAATATCTTCCAACCAAGTTTTACAATACGGCGACAAAATAATAATGTATTTTAATTCTTCAGAAACTATTTTATATAATATATATTTGTTGATAGCTATTTACGCAATCGCCATATGTAGCATCTGACGATGGTGTAAGCCGAAATAGCTATCAGCAAATATATAAAATAATTTCTGTAGAATTAAAATACATCGTAATTGTTTTCACCGTTTATTATGGAGTTCTACCAATTAAATGCCAATTTAATCAATAAGTTTTACAAGACTCGACAAATGAGTTGCACGTTTCCTGTGGGGTGTTAAGCTAGACATGTCATAGGAGTTGTACCAGTTAGAGATAGTGAAAAGACAATTTGTTTCTGTAAAAAATAGGAAATATTGATTTGGTAAATAGGTAACCTGTTTTTTGGCTCTCCTGAAAAGTAGAAAAAAAATGAGTTAGGTTGCTCTGCTTCCATATGCTAAATACCAGTAATAAATACATTTTTTCAACCATTTTCACTCGCAATTTGGAGGGTGTTTATTACGAAGACTGCTGAGATTACTCAGTCGATCAAGTGCAATGAGAGTAGGTATATAAATCAGGGTTGTGAGTCGGAGTCGTCGCGGGGTTTTGGCCGGAGTCGTACTCGGAGTCGGAAATTTTTAATAGTCTGAACTTTTTATTGTTGCATATAATTTGTCAAATTTCGCTATTGGACTGATTGGTTGTTTGATATAAAATTGAATACACATAAATAGGAAAGGTCAATGTTCGAGTCGGAGTCGTATTTTTTTTAACGACAACACAGCCCTGATATAAATGATAAGGCAAAGGTATGGACAAGGACTAGTGGTTCATTATACACTCACCCTTCTTTGGGGTCGATATGCTCAACATAGGGTTTCCATTTTTTTATGAGAATCCTACTTATATGAATTTTAAAGTCTGACAGTAAAGGTATAGCCTGAATGTACCGTGACAGGTGTCCGCCGAATTGTATCGCTGAATAAAATATACAAGTGCCAGTCGGAAATCGATCCCGGGCCCGCGGGACGGCAATCCGACCGGTACGACAGCCAGTGCCGCGGCAGTGTGACGGAGTTGCAACACTCCATATCCGATGTCGCGGCAAAAGTGTCGCCATTGTTGGGCAATAGACAAATTAAATCGCCTCTAAATGGGCGGCTATCAAATGATTTGAATGGTGTTTTTCTGCGAGAGTATTATATCAAGAAGATGCCACCTAAATCATTTGCTATCTCCGTTTTCGTCAATTGTGCAAGAGATTGTGGAGAAAATTTGTGTTTTAAACAAAAAAAAACCTTTCACCGCTGATAAGCAACTAATAAATGACAGGTGACAACGCAAAATTGCGGATTTGTATAATTAGTTGTGTAGGTTTTAGAACAACAATGAAGATATAAAATTTTCTAAAACGTTTTTCCGATGCACTAAAATAAGTTTTTGTTATAAACATTTTACGGGACATGCACATTGCATCATACAAAAAGATGGCATTATGAAGTCATTATCAGCCAAATGTGGAGTTAACAACATTATTCTTTAAGCCAACGATATTCAAATCTAAATGATAATGTCGAGAGATATATGCATTGAGAGGTGAAGTGAGCCAAGTGGCATTTTTAGGTAGAATGAGTTTGATGCAGAATCATACTCTTCAGGTCTCTAAGTATTTTTTCAAGGGCTGTGGAGTCGGAGTCGGAAGTTTGAACTTTTTATTATTGCATTTAATATGTCAAATTTGGCTTTTGGCCGCATTGATAGGGTTGATATTTAATTGAATACACATAAATAGGAAAATTAGGGGAAAAAAGTGACGATATTAACCTTTTTTAGTCGGAGTCGGAGTCGGACTTTTTTTCACCGATTCCACAGCCCTGATTGGGAGCGAGCATGGTTAAAAAAAAGAAGGAAAATATCTTTACTGATATATATGTCATACACAATTACACGGTAAAAAATGATCCATCGAGTAAGCCGTGGTGATCGACGGATAGATCGCATTGACGAATTGATCAGTTCACTGATTTTTTTTTCCATGTGAACGAAGGCGCCTATTATCGAACAATGCTACTCTTCAATTTATAACGCATGGTCGTTTAGGTCGAAGAGACGATATCAATTTTTTGGGGGCGCCATTTCCGGGGATTTCCCACGGCCATTTTCGTCGCCGATAATATTTTTCTTTCCACATACGACATATAAATTAATACGATTCACACTTTATTAGCATATACATATATCATGGTTTTTTATCTACTGCTGCATGATATATGTATACCGAACTTCATCCACGACGGGCGACATGCTTTTGAAATTATTGGCGGCGATCGACTAAGATCAAAAGTAGTAAAAAAAAATATAGATAATATCAATTTCAATTCGAAATCAAGTTTTTTTTAATCAATCAAGAGAAAAAAATGAAAGAAGAACAAGACGCAGCGGAACGTGCCGCAGATGCTGAGTCAGAAAAAGATAATGGTGAATCACGACCCGCTGACGATGATGAAGATCTTGATGACGAAGAAAGCGAAGACTTCAACAGCCTGCCCGCATCAGATGACACTGATGAGCACGATGAGCTATAAACGAGTGTCGAGTATCGAGAATCGTTGAGATCTCAAAAGACTTAAGTTATGAATTGTGTGCATGTGCAGTGCTGTCGGTCAGAGTGTGCAGCCTAATAATGTGTCGGGACATTTACATATTCCAACTTTTGTGTTTATCCACTGTGTGTTTGTGCCGTGTCAACCATCTTTTTTATTACACACAAACCTAAAAATAGTATGTAAATAAAACAAGATGTTCTTTGATTTTACTTTAATTGTCTAAAGCAAGCAGACAGGTGGGCGACTAGAAACAGCTCCGCGAACGACGCTCTGGCCGCCGTTGATCTATCCATATCATCGAACGTTTTTTAATTCATCTTTTAATGTATACATGGGCATCTACCGGCCCGCGAGCCGGATCCGGCCTACCGGACTATTTTGTCCGGCCCTTTTACATCTGGGCAAAATAATTGAAAAAGAAATTAATAGTTCCAGGGAGGATTTTTTTTTTAAAACCATTTTTCTAGTCTATCAGCTCATACAAACAACACGTATACAGTCGTGGCAATAGAAATCCGCGCACCCTTCACAATTCTATTCATTTGCGAAAATTTCCTCGAAATCTTTCTTCGAAATTTGCAGATGGAACTTATTGAGCTTTAGGGGGATTTATTGCTAAAACCACTGGTTTGACGGATTTTTATAAATTATATTTGGTGGATGAAAAATATACAAATGTACGCACATTTGCATGAAAAATCATTTGTATTTTCGGCAGCACATATACGTGCGATCAGTTTTTTTCGAGGATGAAACACACTAAACCAAAAATTTGAACGAGGATAACAAATGAAAAACTCGAAAATTCTATGAGATTATCCTAAAGCAATATCATCGCCAATATGGAGAGTCTTGTAATTCAAGTACAAGGCCAATCTTACTTCCACACTCAGCCACACTTAATTTTGTAATCAGTAATATTAATATTATGTCGTTCATTATATAAATAAAAAAATATATAAGATGTAGCAACGTGTTTTATTGAATTAAATATAACATATGTGTACATAGTTATTTGGTCCGGCCCTTGACTCGAAGACAGAATGACAATCCGGCCCCAGACCTAGGAAAGCTTGGCCATGTCTGTTTTAAAGGTTTTAAATTTCGAGTGTTTTTCGAGTTTCAAGTGTAAACCCATTGAACTGGTAAGATCCTCATCTTTTCTTTAGGTAGTTATTCCACAAATTGATGAAATGATCAAGACTGATTTCGCTCAAAGTGTTTCGCAAAATTTATAAATAAAAAAAGACAATTTTTTTTTTTTTAATTCCAAAGAGCCCGTAACAAATTTATACGCACTATAACTGCTTCAATGTAAATGTACACATCTTACACTCAGTCAGTCAGTGATGCAGAACATGCGGCCCTAAATGACTTTTTATGCGGCTTACATGACATATATCAATAATATCACCTTTTTTTCTTCAGAACTTTGCACAGATGATGGAATAACAATATAACGTCGGTCCCTGTGGTCTAGTGGCAAGTGCTTTGTCCTAGCGATCTGGAGACCCAGGTTCGATTCCCGGCAAGGTTAGATTTTTTCAATTGAAAAAAAGAGATCTTGGGCTAGGTGTATGTTATTTATCGTTGATTTTGTGCACAACTGATTCATTACTTATCATCGAGTTAATATCGTATGACTATCACAATTAAGAATATTTGGCGCATTGGCGTAGGCTGTAATGCCAATTATTTTTTTATCTATTAAAAATTAAATAATAAATAATAACATGATATAATTTCAATTTATTATACATTAAAAATGCGGCCCTCGAGCAATCGGGAAATTGATAAGATGGCTCTGCTGTAAAAAAGCTTGTGTGTCACTAAGCTATGTGAACATAGAAAACTATCGGTGCAAAATATGCTGCAACTTTCTTTTGAAATACAAATAAGATGTCATAAAAAGAAAGAGTCCGGTCCGTGGCGCAGTGTAAACGCTGTTGGCTAGCGTGCCGGACCGCCCGGGTTCGATTGCCGGTACGAGCAGATTTTTGCTTTCAATAAATCTGTTCAAAGGCGTCGGTGTTTGTGTTGTTGAAAATCCCTTCCCACCATTCCTATCCAAAAGAACGACGCATAGCGAGAACGACGCAAAGCGAGATCGATTAGCTAACCACTAGTCCTGTCCGAGTCCTCGTATCCTTTCTTTCTCCAACTCTCTTCGAAAAAGAGAGGTTGAGCAACTGAGTAACAAGCAGTTGTCGTAGAAAAATATATGTTGGGATAAACTCCGCGAGGAGTCCACATGCTTCAAGTTGGGAGCGGACATTGTAAAAAAAAGAGTATTTAAAATTATTTTACGATTCTTAAGTCTAACTAAATGGCCAAAATCTTAGACAAAGGCACTTCTTCTTCATTTCGGCCGAGATATAATAAATGTATTATAATTCCCTCGGTCGATGTACCAGATATAGCCGCCGGCTATAAGCAGGCGATGGTATAATGTTATTATTATTATCGCCACAAATATTATAGGCATACATATTTAAGACGACAGGTGTGGTGCGGCAAGATAGAGTTGAATTAATATTACAATGTGTGAGTATGTTGTGGGAGGGGGGTTCCGCTTCTCCGAATTGGAAGGTCAAAACATAAACGGAATATCGTATTTAAAATATACAAAATGAAAGACAAATGAGACGACATAACTAGATTATATATTTTCGATGGTTTCGGCGGTAACTTTGTGGAAGTTCATTTTAATATAAAATTTAAAATAACTTTGATTATTCCACGTATTGTGTAACTAATTGTGACACGTGTTTCGCCTCTTTCAGAGGCATCTTCAGACTACTATCGCAAAGTTTGCTTAAGTAATTTACTTAAGCAAACTTTGCGATAGTAAGTCTGAAGATGCCTCTGAAAGAGGCGAAACACGTGTCACAATTAGTTACACAATACGTGGAATAATCAAAGTTATTTTAAATTTTATATTAGATTATATATTGTTTTATATCAAGCCGTTGCTATACATTCATGATGGTTTCTTGAAATAAATCAATGAGGAAAAATTATTCAAATATTCACTTTTAAGGTGTTCGCTGCCAATACTTGGTGGAATTGCATTATAATAAAAATAATGACACGTTTTTAGTAATTATTCCAAAATCTATACTGAATGTAATTCAACATTATCTTGCTTTATTACAAACTAGTATTGCTACCCGGCGTCGCTCGGACTAAGCGATTAATAATTATTTAATGTTATATCATTCGACATAATTATATCACAAAATCTAACATCCAAAATAGAGTTAAAATTAAATCACAAACTTTATTTAATTTGACGACAGCCCCATTCTCTCCCATTAAAATGTCCAAATTCAAGGAAAAAATCTAATTTGCTGTCAAAGAAATGTCAAATAATACCTTCACGTAAATAATAAACATTATTATATTGCAACTTGCAACAATAATGCAAAAGGGAATTACAGACCCACATACATACATACGCCGTTTCGGTTTTATATATAAGATTACGCTTTGCGATAGTTAGTCCGAAGATGCCTCTGAAAGAAACGAAGCACATGTCACAATACGTGGAATAATCGAAGTTATTTTAAATTTTATATTGAATTCAATACATTCTACTGTTTGAACCAAAAGTGTGTCCATACTCCTTAAAAGGTTAAATTTATTGGATCAGAACCGGTGTCGCGCATGGTGAGCATTATCAACTGATTAAAATATTAAAAATGTGTAAAAAATTGTTCATTCGAAAAATATACTTCAACAAAAAACTCATGGTCACTAAATAGTACGAAGAAAAATCAAGAAAATCGTACGAGAAAAAAATCAGGCATTTCTCAATTCATGTTGTAAAAACAACCTTATTGTACTAACAAGAAACTAAGATTTTATATGAACACATTGATGACTTTTTTTCAAGTTTATCCGTGGACTTGAAATGCCTGAAGACGCCAAGAGTCAAAACCAGGGTTCGTATACAAAAATATACAAAATTCGAACGATTTAAATTTTATTGAAACAATATAATGTACCTTCAGTTGAAGTGCTACATTATATATTTATAAGAAATTGTATACATACATAATGTAATATTTTTTTTATCGTTTAAGTTTAAGGATACAATCGGCTGTACTTTTAGCATCGCTACCTACTACTTACTTAGCGAAACCGGTTATGGTTTTGAATTTGTTGTTTGCATAAATGAATCAGTTGTTTTTACATTATCAATATATCTAACTATTTTTTATTAAGTCTCGTAACTATTCGCGAAGCTAAGTAGTCAACACTTTCGGTTTCTAGTATATTCAATTGCTAGTTCGAGTTCATATCCCTGAAGGGACACATACAAGTTTATATCAGCTTTGCTCGTATTATTCTCCTTAACTCAAAATTCCAAAACGTTAAACGATGTACATACTTACTATCATTTAATTTAGAATTTTGACTGAAGGTGCTTGATGTAATTTCAATAGAAATTTAAATGTCGTATTTTGCCATGAGGTTTTTCTCTAACGACCCGCGTTTCGCCTGAACATTCATTACGCGCACTTGAAATGCCTGAAGATGCCGAAAGGCGAAACCAGGGTCGTTGGCAAAAAAAAAAAAAACTCATGGAAAAGTACAAAATTAAAACCATTCAAATTTGACTTACAATCAGTTATCGTTGAATAATTTTTGTAAATATTTTCCATAAAGATATCATATATTATGCTTCTCGAGTGGAGTGGACATGGTATAAAAAATTTTATAGTATAAAATACTTACATTTTGATAACACCAAGAACCAATAATCATTTATAAGCTGATTTCAACTTTGCCGGCAACATGTCAAAATACATATCTACCGGTACCGTGTATTTACATAATTAATTGACAGCCGTCTCACCTGTTAATACCAATATTTACGTGTTTCCCCATGCGACATCCGTAGCGCCAAAATGCAGCAAATGTTTATAAATCGAAAGAGTGTGAATCATTCACTTCCATTGTGCAATTTTGTAAGGTGTACTGATTGGCAATATTACATCGCAAACAATTTCTAAGAACAGCTATTTACGCCAGCCGAACAGCCAACGAGGACATTGCAGTGGTATAATAATGCACGTGTGGGATTGGTGTAGTTAAATAAGAATTAATTAAAAAATTAACACTACGTAACGGTTAATAACAAAGTGAAATAAGTAGAGATAATTTATTCACTCATTTCTCAACGACACACAATTCGAAGGACACTGCGAAATTTATTATTAATAAATACATCAAAAATAAACCACGATTCCGTAACAATGTAAACACAATAATAATTTGAACCAATTCACAAAAAAAAACTTCGTTGCAAAACTTCATGTGCGAGTAATTTACACGTAAACATAAAAAAAAACAAAACACAAAGATAACAAAACGAAAGTATACTTTAAAATAAATAAAAGTATTCACTGGTTATTGTATATTTCACTGAATTTATTATAATTTTATTTGTGTTCCTCGCTGAGTTTGTGTATCGTAAAACAGCCACAAAATAAAATTTTAAAAAAAAGCAACTGACCGATTCAACTTTGAATTTCGAACGTATTTTTTTTAACGCGAAAAACGTCTATCCCCCTATACTGGTTGTTCTCGACTGACGTTTCCGATTCTGTACGTTTTGTGTGTGTTCGTCTCGCAATACTGCGCACGCGACTGGATCAGAGCGTGACAGTCATAGCCGTCTGTTGGTGAGTCAGAGAGAGACGGAGCGTAATAGATGTTTTTGAATAGAGAATATTCTTCAAGATGAACATAGGCGCAAAATAGAGATGCTGTTTCGAAAGCCGGCCAATATTATATTTTCGGCACTTGAACATAAAGTGAGGTTATGTTACAACATTAATAATATATTATTTGTCAGCAGGTTGAATGGCCAAATAATCGAGATAGTAATTTTTTATGTGTAGGTAATACAGGAAGTCATAGATACCGGTTTGAAGTTCATTTTTGGGCGTATTATAATTATATGCCCGATTCGTGGTGCAGTGGTCAACGTCGTTGGCTTCCGTGACGGACCGTCCGGGCTCGAGTTTTTTTTCAGACGAATAATCGATTCTGTGATGGGTGTTTGTGTTATTAAAAATCCCTTTCCACCTTCCTGATCCCAAATAGTGGCACGTAGCGAGAGCGATTAGCTAACCACTAGTCCTGTCTTTGTCCTCGTATCTTTTCAATTCGTATTCTCTCCAAAAAGAGAGGTTGGGCAACTGAGATGAGTTGATAGCGGACATGGTACAAATATTTATATTTTAACGAATTACATTTTTTTGTATCATTTCCGCTCCCAATGTGCAGCATATGAACTCCTCACTGAGTTTATCTCAACACTATTTCCTATACGAATTGTCTGTCACTTGCAGTTGCTCAAGCTCACTTATTCGAAGATATGAAGGATTTTAAATGATACAAGGACTAGTGGTAAGCTAATCGCTCTCGCAGCGAGCCGCTTTTGGGATCAGGAGGGTGGAAGGTTTTTTTTATCAACACCCATGCGTTCGGGCATGATAGATAAATCGACTGAAAACATCATCTCGTACGGGGACTCGAACCCGTGAAGTCCGTCACAGTAGCCAACGCGGACCCGACAAATATAACTTATTGATATGAATATGAAGCAAATTACCTATTCTTTATGAAATGGCAAAAATGTGGTGCATGTAATATTAAATAATAATATGATGTGGCAACACTACATTATTATAACCTTGTCAAAACGAAACAATCGGCGCGAAAAATAATCCATCCGTTTTCATAATATTAAATCTTATATATAAAACCGAAACGGCGTATGTATGTATGTGGGTCTGTAATTCCCTTTTGCATTGTTGTTGCAAGTTGCCATAAAAACGAATATGAAAAAAAATATGCTTGAATTTTTATCGGCGAAGTCATTTAGTCAAAATGTAATAAATTAGTCTTCTACCAACTTTTTCCCGGCTTTTGTTAATATAATAATGTTTATTATTTACGTGAAGATATTATTTGACATTTCTTTGACGGCAAATTAGATTTTTTCCTTGAATTTGGACATTTTAATGGGCGAGAATGGGGCTGTCATCAAATTAAATAAAGTTTGTGATTTTATTTTAACTCTATTTTGGATGTTAGATTTTGTGATATAATTATGTCGAATGATATAACATTAAATAATTATTGGTCGCTCAGTCCGAGCGACGCCGGGTAGCAATACTAGTAGATACATAATTCAAAAAATCGCGTCAAAATATAATGTTGTGCCTACATTCAGAATATACATATTCAATTTTCGAATGGGCTAGATAAACCGAACGATAAATGCAGGAAAACTATCAACGCGTAATAAGGGGGAAAATAACACACCTAATAACCATCAATTCAAAAATTTACATATTATAAATTTGAAAAAAAATAATGGTATTTATAACGGCCAATCCTACAAGGAAAGGCATTAAAGATATATTATTGAATAAATATACCACATTTGAAAATGCTTGCAATCAGCGGAGCAGGTCCTGATCATAATAAAATATAATATGTGGAAGTTGTACTAAAAATTATGTTTTATTTATTTGACACTAAAAGCAGAATTTTTTAATCAATTTTTAGGTGTTTACTGTCAATGGAATGGCATTATCACTAGCATTTCATCAGTTGATAATGCTCGCGATCGGCGGAACCGGTCCTGATCTCAATCAATCCAATGTGGAATATTTACTAAAAATGTGTTATTATTTTAACACGATGTTTTGTTCGACGTAGTGTTCGATAACGATAGAGTGAAACCGGTCATGATCATTTAAAAATATACATGGTAATATTATAATATAAATACCACTGCCAATAACTTTTAACCCGTTGACTGCTAGCGTCTCATACGTTGCGACGCCTGATGGCGGTGCGTTGCAAATTGATATTCAAAAATAAGTACAATTTATTTGTAACACTGTAATAGACAAGATTTTTTATTCAAATAAGTATTAATTATTTTAACACTAATCGAGTCATTATTGAAATCTTATTTGGTAAAATCGGAACAGCAGGCAAGAGGTTAAGGTTTTGAGTGTCAATTCTGTGAGTGTGTGTCAAGTGCAAAGGAATTATATTTAAATAAATAAAACAAAATATGTTACAGAGTGATACGAAAACAGGTTATATTTTTTTGAATGCAAGTGACAAAAATGGCGAAAAACATACGTTGGACATAATTAAGTATTTCGACTGAGGGTGCTTGATGGAATTTCAATATCAAATTTGAATTTTTTGAATTTTGTACTTTTCCATGAGTTT
This sequence comes from Himalopsyche kuldschensis, assembly GCA_028554975.1. NCBI lineage: Eukaryota > Metazoa > Arthropoda > Insecta > Trichoptera > Rhyacophilidae > Himalopsyche > Himalopsyche kuldschensis. Next base: position 2,085,628 of record JAHFWI010000064.1, on the reverse strand, counting down.
TGTCGCTAACGACACGGGTTTCGCCTTTCGGCATCTTCAGGCATTCCAAATGCACGGATGTACTTGAACTGACGCGTAGTAAACAGTTTGTATCGTTTATATACAAAAATATAAGTAGGTAACTAAGTTAAAAGGTTATTAAAATGTAAATTAGCGAAATTTGAATGAATACAAGTTTCAATGATTTAAGTGGGTTTGTTATAATTACGGGGATTTTTGAAAATATTAATGACCAGATGATAACATAAGAATATTTAAAATAAATCTAGGGTCCTATCCGACCTCTCGTTAATGAGTTGATTGATTTCAAGCCTTTATTATTATATTACATTAATGATAGTAAGTGAATTGATATTTAATAATAGCAAGTGCTTGAATTGTAAATAAATGACAATTATTAATAAATGAAAATAAATTAAAAATAACAATTATTTATAAGGGTACAACAATGGCGAACTAGGCAAATAAAGTTGCTCGTTCAAAATTGGCAGACCGTTGAGCTGAGCTCGATTAATCTCTAAGATTTCTTGATAAAATAGTTTAAACTCACCCCTGTTAGTATGTAACAACTCAATGCCTGAGTTAAAATTAAACGTGTGGTTTTCAAGAATTAAATGGTTGGCGAAGGTGGAGGTATCTTTTTTTAAGCGAAAAGCGACTAAATTCTCAGCCACTCTTATATTTAAGGTTCTAGCAGTTTTACCAATATAAAATCTGGAACACTCACTACACTGTAGTCTATAAATCCCAGATTTGTTTTTATAATCTATAACATCTTTATTATTTATCAATAATTTACCTAAAGAGTTCTTACAATAGAAAGCCGGTCTAACACTTTCTGAGAGCTGTTTCTTTATCTTTAAACTGGTGTGTCCTATGTAATTAATTCTAAAGGCGAAACCCGGGTCGTTAGCGACAAAACTCATGGAAAAGTACAAAATTCTAAAAATTCTAATTTGATACGTTGGACGTTTCTGCGTCCAATTAAAGCAAAACTCAAAACGATTCGAAGAAGCGATGCGCTTGTCAATCATTGATTGCGGAAACGTCGCGATTACCACAACACAGCTGTCTACTTAATTTCCGCCTCTGATTGCAAATCACTAACAATTCGTTTCCAATAAAATCCTGACGAATATGTGGGAGGGTAAACGTAAATCCATTATAAGTCAGGGGCCTACGGTTATAAGAACGAACAAAATTTGCCCCCAGAAACTTAGATGTCATAAGTCTAAAATTGCAATGTATTATATAAAATAGTTTTTTGTCGAACTCATTTTGTATTTTTTTAATTGAGCAATGATTTTTCAATCGTTTTCTGTTATATCTTCATTCCTTTCAATTTAATCCGCATAATGAGGCGTATGAAGAGCCATGTAGCAAGAACATAAATATGTTATTTCGGTTTATATTTTTACCAAGGTACGGGTATTGTAATGGTGCTATGGTGTTTTGATCCTCCATTTATATTCATGGAATAAGCAGTATCAAAATATATTTTGTACAATTAGATGAATTGTGACGCTAACGGGCCTTCCGTTATATTCAGGCATTTCAGATGCACCAATGAACTTGAACAGATCACAGATTTATTCGATATCCTTAATAATATTTAAATATATATATATCTGATAATTAAGTCATTTCGAATTCTTTGCGTGTTCCCGTGCACATATTTTAGGAACCGTTTAATCACATATGTTTAGCGGACGTTGTGAAAATGTTAAAAATATGTTTTTAAAAGTCAACCTATGACGCAATAAATTTATCCAAAAATATTTAAAACAGTAGCCTAGAAGAGATTTCGTGACGTCGTGTCGGTATTTGCCACGCCACACGCAAAATTCATTTGAAGAATTTTAGTTCCACTGCAAATTATGGCGAAGGTTGCAAATGCTTGTACCAACTTGCATTTCGTATCTAACTCAATACATTATTCAATTAATAATGAACATTAATATTTTCACGCTAAAACATAAGAAGATGTAAATTACGAGAATATTTTAAAAGCCTAGTAAATTTATATTTTTTAAATTCATTTTATTCCACCGATTCTCAAGACTTTTTTGACGCGCAACGACTGTCATCGTAAAAAATCAATGAAACACACATACGTTAAAGCACCCTTTTTACGATACAGAATATATTTTTACCATTTAATATGGATGAATGTCTAACTTATGCTTAGTAATTCATTTTTTTCCAACATTTTTACTAAAGGAAGGATTGAAGATGTGCACTGATAAAATTGTGCTACTAACTGTGACACGTGTTTCGCCCCTTTCGGAGCATCTTCAGACTTACTTAAGCAAACTTTGCGATAGTAAGTCTGAAGATGCCTCTGAAAGAGGCGAAACACGTGTCACAGTTAGCAGCACAATACGTGGAATAAAAAAAGTTATTTTAAATTTTATATTAAAATGAACTTCCACAAAGTTACCGCCGAAACCATCGAAAGTATTCTACTCAGTTGCTCTACCTTCATTTTCCGAAGAGAATAGGCATTGAAGGGGTAGTGGAATCCGTGATGTTCGTCACTGAAGCAAACGACGTTAATCAATACACCACAAACCTGGATTTGTTTTATTTATTTAGATATGTTTTATCACCAATAATTGACAGAAAGTTGTCTTCTGAAAAGTGAAATTAAGGCTATAATACAAAGTGATATCGTCAACCGAGGGCACCTTTGACGATGAGCGAAACAGGTTCTGATCATTGTCTAATATATTATTATATGGATGAGGTACTAAAAATTGTAAAACGGTGAAAAAGAAGCAATTAGTTTCAGTTCTACAAAAATGTACAATATACAACTGATACGCCGAAGCCATCGAAAGTATGAAATTAAATAAGCTCATAAAATTAAATCATATATTTATATACACATATTCGATTTTTTAATATATATTTTGGTACATCTGAAACTACTCGAGTGTACTATTTAAAAAAAATACTACTCGATACTCGAGTAGTTGAGATGTCGAGTAATTAGAGTCTCTAGCAGTGACGGTGGTGACGGGGTGTTGGGGGGTGCAATGGAAGATTCAACCATTTTTGCAAGAGTTCTTTCCTATTCATTGGATTTTAAAACACTTCTATATCGTGGACTTTTAATTCAGATGTTCGCAATACCAACTGTTTCTCTTCCGTAGTACTAAAAAATAGTTGAATCTTCCTTTTGCACCCCCCAGCACCCCGTGGGATAGATGTCAGCGATGTTTAAATGTCTTCTCTTTAATCCAATCTATAAAAAATTGCGCAGCGAGAACGAAAAACTAATTACACATTTTTTTTTAAGCTTAATGATACTAAAATAAAATGAGGAACCTTTGCGAGCCACCAGTTCAAAGCCATGCTCAAGTACAATGAGCATTATAGTTACCTCTTCCGTGGGATTGAGAAATACGAGAAACGCATTGTTAATGATAATGTTTGATTTTTAAACAATGATGAAAAAACTCATGACCTTGTATTTAAATTATTGTTATAAGAAAAAAACAACAATACGTCTCTAAAAGAAATCTAGCAATTTCCAATTAATAGAATAATCACTAGAGACTCCTATTCGAGTATACTCGTCCATTTTTCAAGTACTCGATACTCGAGTAATTTGAAAAATACTCGAGTAATACTCGTTATATATAAATGTAGATTTAATTCGAAATTTTATTTTGTCTTAAGCAGCGGACAGAATAACTAGATAGCACAATTTAATTGATTGTTAACTTTTAAGCCAAGGTCCACAGCAACAGGGAGTTTTTTGTACTGCTGGAATAAAAAAACAAAACTTCGAACCAAATTAAAATTTAATTCTCTATTATTTTTAGTTATAAAGGGTCTTTTTATAAGGACGCTTAGTTTTGAAATGTAAATAAAACAAGTTGTTTGTGAGATTTCGACTAAATTTTAATTTCATTTGTAAGTATATTTTACGGCATTAAATATGGAATATAGCATCAAATGTCTGCCAATATCCATTCATTATAAAATGGGCCATGTCGCTAAAGTTGACTTTTTTGACAAATTTGGGTAAATTTCCAACTGCTCCAGAACCCAATCAGGCGTTGTCTGTGTTGTCGTTTACCTGAAGTTCCTTGGTTAGTTGGATTTTATACGGGTGCAGACATAAGGCCCGATTCAAAATTCGCCAAGTTGAAGTCGCAGAAAGGCCAAGTTCTTGTGAACAACGAGAAATAAGCTGCCTTGGGGTTTCCTGTACACTTTCACACACAGCAGCAATGTTTTCACCAGATATTGTATTTTGATGACATACAGGTAGGTGTTGGCCGATTATTTACCAAACTGGTTGACTCAAATTTGGCCACTAAACAATGAATAATCTACTCAGCAGGACAAAGTAACATATTTTGAGCGTCCTTATTGAAATACCCTTTATGTTTCATTAATTGAAATAAATGTAATAATAAAATAAGCTAATTAATTAATGTATCATCTATTTATAGACACAAATTTGAATTAATAAAATATATTTTGGTTCATCTGAAACTACTCGAGTATTTTAATATTTTACTACTAGATACTCGAGTAGTTGAAATGTCGAGTAATTTGAGTCCCTAGTAATCACTAACCTATCTGATTGATTGCAGCTCATTAGTTTAATAGTTTGTAATGTTAACGTCATGTTAACGTAGAATAATTATTTGTTTGCTTTGTTTAGATTCTATTTTAAATGTTGATATTCTCCTTGCTTCCCGTAAAAGGGAAAAATCCCAAACCCCATTTCGTATTTTCATAATTTTAAAATCAATCTTGCTTCTTGCTTAAGCAAACTTTGCGATAGTAAGACCAAAGATGCCTCTGAAAGAGGCAAAACACGTGTCACAGTTAGTAGCACAATACGTGCAAAAATCATAAGTTATATATTTAAATTTTATATTAAATCTAACAATACTTACCGGTTGATTTTAAATTTGTATTATTCGATTGCCACATTGGGACATTTTCTTTTTAACGTATGTCGTTAAAGCTAACTCCGCTAGACCATATTGTTTTCAATTGAAAACTTGAGACATTTTATTGTTTACTCGAGACATTTTATTATCTAATCGAGACCTTTTATTATCCACTCGAGAACAACTCAGTGATAAATTACATATAGTAAACCTATTACTTTAAATATGTTAACTGTCAATACTTGGTGGAAAAGCATATATTATACTAGTATTGCTACCCGGCGTCGCTCGGACTAAGCGACCAATAATTATTTAATGTTATATCATCCAACATAATAATATCACAAAATCTAACATCCAAAATAGAGTTGAAATAAAATCACAAACTTTATTTAATTTGATGACAGCCCCATTCTCGCCCATTAAAATGTCCAAATTCAAGGAAAAAATCTAATTTGCTGTCGAAGAAATGTCAAATAATACCTTCACGTAAATAATAAACTTTATTATATTAATAAAAGCCGGGGAAAAGTTGGTAGAAGACTAATTTATTACATTTTGACTAAATGACTTCGCCGATAAAAATTCTAACATATTTTCTTTCATATTCGTTTTTATGGCAACTTGCAACAACAATGCAAAAGGGAATTACATACATACATACGCCGTTTCGGTTTTATATATAAGATTATTTATGAATGTAGAAAAAAAGAATAGTTCATTGTGCACGTGATATAACAATCTTTGGGGCGAAAATTTGTATCCCCTGGTTGAAGAATCCCTTAAAATTTAAAATATTTTTCCCATACCAAAAAATCACGTGAGAAAAAGGGCCGATAATTGAAATGACTCGAAACGGTTTTTGCAAATAAGGATAATTTTAAATAAATGAAAAATATTTTTTGAAATAGAAATTGCGTGTTACCTATACGATGTCAAGCTAGACTCGGCGTAGGAGTTCTAGGAGTAAAAGAATATGCGATTTTTGACGAGGGCTCTTTACAGAAATCATAGAAAGGGTACACGCAAGTCTAAAGTTTATGCAACACTGGTATAGCGGGAGGCGGCAGCGGCTGCATACACATAAGCGGTGGTGGCAGGACAACCCACTTGTATCGTTAAGTTAGTTTGGGTTATGATAGAATATCAAGTTATAAATTTTGAAATACTCGTTTATAAGCTAAGTTCATGATAAAGTGTGTTTCTAATAAAACAAAAGTAGCTGTTAGTTTTTAATGTTTATGTAAATATTTTAAGTATTATTTTGACAATATAACTTTGTTCGTGTTCTTAGTATTATAAATAACGTCCGAGATGAAAACATTTCCCGCACATAACGCCGTTTTCTTTTCAGCGAATGATAAACGACAGAGCCGGACCAAATAGCGCGGGACGAGAGTAAAAATTATCTCAAGTATGTATGTCCCTTTCAAAAACAGAACAGCATGCAAACATATCAAGAGGAAGATGGTTTTGTCAGTCGAATGATTGATTTCAGCCATTTTAAATCATCGATGCAAGATGAATAGGTAGAGCAAGTGTATATAATTAAAATAAAATGCAATTTATTGAACGTTAAATAAATCAGTCAACTGATATTTAATTCAATGAGAGTAGGGATTAGTGACTCCAATTCGAGTATCGAGTACTCGACACTCGAGTATAATCGTAGATTTTCAAGTATTCGATACTCAAACTGAACTAAACTAAACTCATACTAAAATTTGGGATGGTAAATTCTCACTTTTGAAATACATATTTTATAAATTGAAATAAATTTATTAATAAAATTCAACAGGCTTATTTATTTATTTATCATCTAATTGTGTACACAAGTTTGAATTTATAATATATATTTTAGTACATCTGATACTACTCGAGTATTTAAAAAAATTACTACTCGATACTCGAGTACTTGAGATGCTGTGTAATTGGAGTCTCTTGTAGGGATAAAAAGGGTAGGACAGAACGTGGCTAGCTCGATACGCCCCGCATATATTTCATCATCTTTACTCATCGGTAGATATTTCTTGCGATGAGCGAAACCGGTCCTGATCTTTATAAGAAATTGTGTGGCAGGAGTACAAAAATGTGTGTTTTATTTGATGAATTTAAATTATTTAATGATAATATTTTGAATTATGTAAAGCAAAACAAAATAACTAGTTCTGATTGAAATATTAAATATTGATTGGAAAAGGGATGAAATTATGCCGCGCATTTGTTCGATTGGCCAGCTCAGCTATTGAATTTTTCACGCAGGAAAGAGATGAAAATTTATGGTGACGTTAAGATGGCACCGCTAAGTGGCCACAATAAAAAAAAATGGCGTTTTCCTTAAATACAAATGTGGTCCGGTCCTGTGAGTTCGCACAGACGCCGTAATAAAACTCAATAAAGAATGCCAACATTCCCATAAAACAATAAAGCGAAGTCTTCAACGAAAGGACAATTTTCTTTGTGATTTACAGTCAGTGTCAAACAGAACTAACTTCCATCTCGCACTTACTAATGCCAAATTTTGTTTTGGAGCCCGATTGCAGCTATAAAGCATTTAATAATATTTATAACTTTATGGCTTTGCCGGAATTTTCACGTTAATTTCCGTTCAACGTTTAACATCTCTCGTATATCGATCACTCTTTGTCGACATATTTGAAATGAAGAAGGTGTTTACTTTGGATATCGTTTAGAAATTATAAATATCTATATATTTAAAAAAAAAATGTTTGTTTATTGTCCCTTATGCATTCCAATACTATTCACGGTATTGCGATGAAACATTGGTGATTTGTTGTGTGGACGCCCAGGAAGAATATTTAATTAATTTAACTAAGAGTATTTAAAATGAAGAAGGTGTTTATTTTGGATGTCGCACAGAAACTATGAATATATACATATTTGCCAGGTCTGTGGTGCAGTGGTCAACGTCGTCGGCCCGCCCGGGTTCGATTTCGGTACTAGCAGATTATTTCAGTCAATAAATTGATTGTAAATGGGTGTTTGTGTTGCTTAAAATCCCTACTCACCTTGATCCAAAAAAGAGGCGCGTAGTTAGTGAGATTAGCTAACCACTAGTCCTTTCCTAGTCCTCATATCCTTTCAATCTCTACTCTCTTCGAAAAATAGAGACTGAGTAACAAGCAGTTCTCGTAGGTGTCCATATGCTTTAAGTTAGAAACGGACAAGGTTAAAAAAATGTTTGTTTGTTTGTCCCGTATGCTTTCCTATACCATTCGTCCGATTGTGATAAAATTTTGGTGATTTATTGTGTGACGCCCAGGAAGATTTCTTAATTATCTTCTTATATAAAAAAGAATTTATTTTTGTCGCGTATGCGATCCTATAAACCTCCTAGATACGTCAAAAATAAAAAAGGCGACGATGGGTCTGGCTTGAGCATGTGCTGCGGATGCCTCAGTGGAACCGGAATCCTGCCCGTCTCTTCTATCAACCTGATGGATTCCGTCGTTCCGGAAGGCCGATGAAGACCATCCATAAGATTTACTCTGTGGAGCTACGGGACGACGGGATGACCTGGGAAGAAGGGTGGAGGTTGGCGGGTGATAGAAAATCTTATAGGCACTGTGTGGCGGATATGGGGGGGTGAATGCAGCGCAATCCTATACCGTTCAGTCAATTGTGATAAAACTTTGTTAATTTGTTATGTGGATACCCACGAAGGATTTTGAATCAGTACATCCATTTTACAATGAGAAAGTTTACCGAAGAAAGCGATCTGAGCACCACGACTATCAGATTCATGGAAAATCATATGTGGCCTGCTCACGCCTTGGAAAATCTTTTGATTTTTCCCACTATAGCATATTTTTTTTTGTAGTTCAATAAAAATCATATTCAAGAAAATAGGAACATAAATTAAAAATTTCATTACTTACATGACTAACAGCTTATTGAAAACATAATTCTCTGGAGAAGGTGATTGTCTTACCTGAAACAATAAAAAAATATGTAAAAACAAAAATTTTACATAAAACCAGACTAAAATATTTTTTTTTTTTATAGCAATTTGCTGTCGGAGTATTTGGTTACTCAATAACACAAATGAAACAAAACGACTTACATATATATTCTCATAAAGATCAGTACTGGTTTCGCTCATCGCGAGCATTGTCAACTGATGAATTATGCAATGGAGTAAGGTCGAAGTTTATTTGTTTAGTTAAATTCTTCTTCCATCGTTGCCGACAGAAGAGCGCGATCGATTAAAATGTGAGAAATCCATTAAGAAGTCAGTCCATCTCCACTTCCAATGTGGATCATATGGCCTCTTAGAACTGCTTGTTACTTTCTTGTTCTAGCTGCTTCATAAACGCTCCATTTAAACTCCCTCAAGAGCTACGCGAGGTCCTTAACATTTGAATTATAGTCAATTATGCATACTACTTTTAATTCTTTTTAAATTATTTGCATAGATCTATTACTAATTGTTTTTTTCACTACAATTCGTCTTGATTAATTTTGTATAAGCAACTGTGGGTTGATGTATTTTCATATCAGTTGAAAATGCTCGCGATGAGCGAAACCGGTCCCGATCGCAACCAATTAACTGTGGAATAAGTACAAAACAGGTTTTATTATTTTCATTTTAAAACCATTTCACCCAGTATTGACAGTGAACACCTTAAAAGTAATTTTCTTATCAGACAAAAATGCTCGCGAAAAGTGACACCGGCCCCGATCGCAATAAATTAACTGTCGACTAAGCACAAAAAAATATTTAATATTTTCTTAACATCTTTAACCGTCTATACGTTCACAGTTCCGAAAAAACTGTATACAGATGTTAGAATCAAGTATGACAGATTTAAAGTGGCAACGCCGCTAAGAATTCATCATTGATTCTCGTCTTAAAACGCGAAAGTTTTGTCAGGATATAAAATTTACTAGCAAAACCATAAAACTAAGTGAATCAATCAATAAAAAGACGACGCGAGTCACACTGGGTCGTCCGGTTCGACGATAAACCCCCGTAAGCCGGAGCGGGAACTATCGCATGGCAGGGCGTCGCGACGCCGTCGAACGTAGCGTCGCTTAAACTTTCGAAAGTTCCAGTCTCGGAAGCTCGTGGTTATAGTGGATTGAAAACGGCAATTTAAATAAGCATTTAAATTTTACAACCAATGTATGAGCGAATGCAATGCAATTTTATATATCACTGGAAATATTTGTTTTGTTTGTACCTTTGAAAAATATTGTCATGAATGTGTAGTAGGACCATAAAAACATGTTATTATATTAATAATAATAATACATTTTTAGTACTTTTTCCACATAAAATTAATTAGATCAAAACCGGTTTCGCTCATGGCGAGCATTTTCAACCGATGAGTTGACAATGCTAGCCATGAGCGAAACTGTTCAAAACTGGGGAAAAGTACTAAAAATGTATTATTGAAGTTATATTAGGCGCGTTATGCAAAAACGATGAGTGAAATTTTAAGATGCGCGCGCATCACCGTCACACACAAAATTCACTGGTTGAAGTTAGTCACGCATGTTGACACGCTCGTTCAGTAGTGATTGAAATTGAATATCTTGATTAATATTATTTTTATTATAATGCCTTTCCACCAAGTATTGACAGTGAACACCTTAAAAATGTTATTATATTTTAACATAGATTGCCAACAACGTTGACACTTCGCCACGGACCGGACATTAATCCGACTTGGTGTAACTAGCACGACTTTGTTTTATATATGTATGTATGTACATACATATATAGATGATTGATGAAAATATTATATTTGAATTCAGAATTGATATTTGTTTCACAAGGATGATTACAATTTCAAAATATTATATAATTTGCTCCCATTCTGTGGCAGTTTTTATCTATTACTTCAAGGACGATTCCGAGAATAGATGTCTGTTATATACAAGCCGGTTATTTTTTTTCTATCTAGCTAATTATCTTCCATTAGAGAACTGAACAAAGAAACAATAATTTGGCGAGACACGCACAGAAACAAATCAACTAACAGCGTACAATATAAACACAAAAAGTAACTTTTGTAATATCTAAGAATCTGAGTGATCAGGGCTTACGCCAAAGTGTTTTATTTACTTAGAGGTCTATCCAACAGAGAAGAGCTTTGAATTTTGCTATGAAACTTTTCAGAAAATACCTACAGCTTTTGCAAACTTTGTACTCCTCAATATAAACGGAAACATTATGACCATAAAACGTTAACAATTGCACAGTTGCAGTTTCGTTTTTTTCTACGAACCGATGGGATTAATGAGATTCTTAGAAATATTCAACAAACCGGTAAATCGGGATGATATTTGTGACGGGACCATAATAATTCGACGTTAAATCGAGGAAATCGTTAAATCGGGAAAAGGATAATGCGGGATTTTTTAACATTGCTCTTATGGGTGTTTCGCCGGGACTATAGAAAGTAAACGAACCATGCGGGAAAACGGTTTATGCGGGAATATAATATCGGGGTTCCACTGCATAATTGATTAGCTTCCAGCAACTAAACTACTATTTTTGAACAAGTAAATCATATTTTTTTACGACTTCTAAATATAGTATGAAAATATAGTATTTTTAGCCGATGGAATACGGATAGAAACAGCGACATTTATAGTAACCCTTTACACTCCTATATTATTGTTTTCCTTCCAGCAACTCTTCAATTGATTTGAGAAATTAAGTGATATCACAGGGTTTACGTATTTATTAGCATGGTGATACGAAATACCGAAATATATACCACATAATGACGAAGAAGAATATTATTTAATAATACATACTTCTTTTATGTTAAGAGTTTTATTTATTTCTAAAAATTCTAAACTATTCATCTTTAAACCCATTTTATTTACTCGGTTAGTACATATAGTAAGTCCAAAGATGCCTCTGGAAGAAGCGAAACACGTGTCACAGTTAGTAGCACAATACGTGGAATTATCAAAGTTATTTTATATTTTAATGAACTTCCACAAAGTTACCGCCGAAACCATCGAATGTATAAGCATAAACATCTTTGTCCCTTAACAGTCCTTCAACTTCCTTCGACTCGAGTACTCCCGCGTCACAATAGTTACACATCATGAACAATTAGAGACAGCCTGGAGATATCTAATTCGCGGAGGGAGCACGAAACTTTCGGACAGAGTAGTGGGCGGGCGACAGGCCCCGGAGCTACACTCGTGTACCTACCTAGTTTAGTGAGGCCAGGAGGCGAAGGGCGGAAATCGAAGTTGACCGCCCTCCGGGGAATGGGTGGTTCAATTTATCACGTTACGGTGATTCCATAACTTTTATGCATTTATTTGTGCTTGTTTATTTGAATTTAATTTTAATAAGATCGACAGTTTTCACAACAATATACCCTGTTAGTCCACAAAGAAAAGATTAGCAGATATGAAAATTTTGGTATAAATCATTGATTATTTATTAGGTTGCTCGCCACTTCTAAAATTATTTCTAATGGGTTTAACCCTTCCTAATTGAATTAATCTCATTGGTTAATAATTGTGTGTTAATGTCAAGGTAAGTAAGTAAGTGCAGGTTTAAATATAGTTCTGACGATGGCGTAAGACGAAATAATTATCAACAAATATACTAAATAGTTTGTATAGAATTTAAGTACATTGTTATTTTTTTCACTGTAGTATAATTATTATTTTGTTTGTATCCTGCCCTCCTTGCTTCCCGTAAATAGGAAAAATCCCAGTCTCCATTTTTGTAATTTAACATTTAAGAATATTAGAATCAACCTTGATTTATTAATTAAGAAACTTTGACGATAGTAAGTCCGACGAAGCCTTTAAAAGAGGCGAATCACTGGTCACAATACATGGAATAATCAACGTTATTTTAAATGGTAATATGTTTTAATTTAGTTAATTGAGGATTTTGACTGAGGGTGCTTGATGGAATTTCAATATCAAAATTGAATTGTTTGAATTTTGTACATTTTCATGAGTTTTGCCGCTAAAGACCCGGGTTTCGCCTTTCGACATCTTCAGGCTTCGTGCACGGATGTTCTTGAACTGACGCGCAGTAAACAGTTTAGTGATCAACTTTTATTTTTTTCTTTAAACGCTACAAATTTAAATTGCTATTAAAATGTAAATGAGCGAAAATTTGATGAAAACGATTTTTAATGAATTAATGTGTTTGTTATAATTGTCAGGATTTTTTAATGAAGAATCGCAAATACTAATGGCCAGATAATAACATAGGAATATCTTAAATAAATGTAGGGTTCTAATGCCTGAAGATGCCGAAAGGCGAAACCCGGGTCGTCAGCGACAAAACTCATGGAAAACTACAAAATTAAAACAATTCAAATTTAATACGGTATGAAAAATAACAATGTATTTTAGTTCTACATAAATTATTTTATATATAATATAGCTATCAACAAATATATAAAATAATTTATGTAGAACTAAAATACATTGTTATTTTTCTTACCGTATTATAATGGAGTTCTACCAAGTAAATGCCTACTCAATCAATAAATTCAAATTTAGTTTTATTTTAAATTAGAAAATCCTTGCGTGCCCTTATGATGTTTAGGATCACTGGGTTAAGTTGAGATTGAATTAACCAGAGCGGCGCTTATGTGACCGAAACGTCCTGGGGCGAATATATTAGGCATCAGATCACATCTAGTAAGTACCATGCCACTTAGAGGAAATAATTGAATGCAAGTGAAATTATGTAATTATATACTAGGGACATTCATTCTGAGGTGATCAGCATGTAAGAAGTTGCTCTTATTAATTATTCATGCACGTTTCAGTTTTCTTTATGCTTTGTATATTGGATAAAAATATAATATAGGTTTTCCTCGCCTTACGACCGAGATACGTTCCTGGACTTTCGTTGTATGTCGAATTTCATACAAAATATGTATGTATCTACCAGTTATTTAATACAAAATACAAACTCTGTCTACCAATATTTTATCGTAGTTCCTATGTACATAGAGAGATAGCTACGCACATCCCGCGATCTACTGACCGGCAAGTATTTATGTGCATCATTATTGCGTCATCTTTGTTTACTCGTGAATCAGGGTTGCCAAGGCGCACCGTAATGCAATTTAAAAAAAAATGCTATTTTTTTTGGTTGTAAGTGCGAATGGACGTAAGTCAAACCGTCGTAAGTCGAGGACTACCTGTATACGGCATTACAGCTGACGCCAATGCGCTATGCATTTGACAAATATATATAATCAATAATTAACAAAACATTTAAAAAAATGTATACGGAGAATGACATACAAATATATTATTTACAAAAATATATATATGTTTATATTATTATTTTGTCCGGTCCGTGGCGCAGTGTTGTTGGCTGGCGTGCCGGACCACCCGGGTTCGTTTCTTTTTTACTACAGATTTTTTTCAGTCGATAATTCACAGCAATGGGTATTTGTGTTATTGTAAATCTCTTCCCACCGTTCCTATCCCAAACTGTGAAACCAAGTGAAGAAAAGCAAAGCAAAGCAAAGCGAAGCGAAAGCGATTAGCTAACTACTAGTCCTATCCGAGTCCTCGTATTCTTTCCATCCCCTACTCTCTTCCAAAAAGAGATGTTGAGAAGTTTAGGGAGAAAAAAAAAAAGAGTCCATATGCTCATAGTTGGTAGCGGACATGGTAAAAAAATGAAAACGATGTCAAGCTAGACTCGACATGTGAATTCGAGGAGTTAAACAATCTTTTTATTTAACCATGTCCGCTCCCAACTTGGAGCATATGGACTCCTCACGGAGTTTATCTCAACATATGTTTTTCTACGAGAACTGCGTGTTACTCAGTTGCTCAACCTTTATTTTTCGAAGAGAGTAGGGATGGAAAGGATACGAGGACTCGGAGAGGACTAGTGATTAGCTAATCGCTGTCACTATGCCTCGCTCTCTGTGATAAGTCATAAAGTCTGAAAATGCGTCTGAAAGAGGCGAAACATGTGGCACAAATAGTAACACAATACAAAGAATACGAAGGTTATATATATTTCATATTTCAAAATAAGTTTTTCATATCTTTACCGGCACACATTTTCATTTTTTTGTTTGATTTTGTTGTACGTATTGAGACTACCTTTATTCCGGCTCCCTCGTAAATCGAGAAGGAGCCTCCTATCCGACACTCAGGAAGAGGGATTTTGGGGACGGAGTAGGAGAAACATGGTACTCTTATAAAGAAAAGACGATCTCAAAGCGTTATGTGGGACTACTGGTTAGCATCCATTATTTAATTGTTTAAGATTTACACAGACGTTATACAACACACAAATATTACGATAGCGAAGAAGATATCAGGAATTTGACTCGAATTTAATTCTTAGGGAGAGGATTAGGCGCGTGCATTCTCAATGCCGTCCAATCTCTCACTGCTGTATGAAAACAAACGGTTACTTTAGAAAGAAAAAACAATGGCCGTTTCAAAAATCGTTAACACGTGCGCCCGCCGATAAGGGATTATTTATCGCCTAACGAACTTTTTATGAAGCAAATGCACTGTCGGGCGTCAAGAGATAAGAGAAATTGAAAGAACTCTATATTGAATCGCTATAGATTTCAATATAGATTATTATAAGAATGAATTTATTTCCGGATATCGACTTAAACTCATAGACTGAGGTGAACAATAGATCGTTCGAGAGAGTTCTGATGACCTACCACATAAGGCGGTGTCAGTATATAATATGAAGAATTTCAAACAATATTTTTTTCTTTTTTTCAATTCGAAATTAATTTGAGAAAGTAATTGGTATTTTTTAAATCGTTCTGGTTTCTCTCCATTATGAAATACAGCCAAATCTAAAATGTTTTTTTTTTAACCTATTACAGTCCTGTGATTGTTTCATGATATAACTTTTGACGATATTTTTTGCTGGAACAAGCTTACAAACATCTCTGTCATATTAAATATTATAACAACGAGTGGTTTCATATTTTTTTTTTTTCAATCGATTTTTATCCAAGGCATAGCTGTCAAAAAAATTATAAAATTTCCTCCCACCCCCATCCAATCCTTAAAACAGGGCGTAGCGAGAACTACAAGCTAACCACTCGTCCTGTCTTACTAACTAAGTAACAAGAAGTTCTTCCTTTAGAAAAGTTTTCAATGAGATAAGTTCTTTCAGAGATAAGTGACAAAGCTCATGGAAAAGAAAAAAATTCAAACGATTCAAAAGAAATAAGTATATTAATGGTGCTTTATGAAAAGGTTCACATTGGAAATTGGCCAAGAAGGCAACCGAGTAGGTGGCGACAATATGAACAAATACTCACGTCCACGTGGAATATATTAATATCCCAAGCAAAAACGTATAGCTCTTCCTTGTGGCATCTTCATTGGTCGGTCTCTGTGGTCCAGTGGAAAGAGCTTTGCCCTGGACCACAGAGAGGTTAGGCCCATGTTCAATTCCCGACAAGGTCGGATTTTTTCAATAGAATAAAAAGAGATCCTGGACATGGGTGTGTGTATTTTTTTTTGAGTTATTCTCCGTTGATTCATTATTTATCATCGAGTTTAACTCGTATGACTTTCACAATGAAAAATATTTGGCGCATTGGCATTAGCTGTAATGCCAAGTATTTCAATTTAAAATTGTCAAGCTGGTTCTACTACTTTGAAAAACAAACAACTCATGTTCACGACTCCTCAACATAAAAATATCAGGAAAATTCAAATTAACGTTATCAAGAATTTTGGGATTCTTATTTTGGTATCGTATACGCCGAAAGAAATATATACCCAGGTACATTAAGATTATGTTCAAATCACGATTAAGTTTCAATGTAGCATAAAGTTGTAAAAATATTGTACTTGATATATGAAGCCTCCAAAGCTCTTGCCTCTACACAACAACCTCCTATGATTGTATTCCTTCACAGACCTATACAGGCATTGAATGAAAAAGGGTAACATTGATATTATAACTGTTTCATTGAATTATCGATAACAATAATTGTCACTGTCCCATATAACAATGTGTAACCCTTAAATTGTCCTTTCCTGCGAATCAAATAAACATACCAAGTAAATTGCAACCGACGTCAATTGAGGGAAATACTTACTAGTGACCCTCTTTGCGTATAATAATTAAGGCATCTTTATATTCTAGCACCCTTATTTGTTATACATTACAAGTATTAATAATCAAATTCAATTAAGCGACCCCTTGTCAACCTGATAATTTGTTTTATCATAAGGGTCGGTACGAATGTAAGATAACATCATGATACTTGAAAGATTTCGATATCAATGAAATATTTTTAAGTTAGTGTGTCCTAAGTCCTCCCCTTTCTTTGTGATTTCACTGGGTGTCATATAGCGATGTAATATTTTTTTTCAAACATATGATTGATTATAAAAGGGGTCTTGTTTTAAAGGCGGAAAATTGGCCACGTCACTCACACATCGAGGAATGGATGGCAGTAAATATAAAAACGCTACGAGAACTTTCAAGTTTGATGGGAAGATGTTGAGTGAAACTATCATTTTATAATTTAGAATCTCGAACTTTTCCAGTAAGGCTCAGCTTAGAAGTTTGCTAATTTTAAATGAGAATCTCAATCTACCAAATTCACCATTTGTATATACCCCTTTGAAATAAATATCATTAATTATAAACTCAATTCTTTAATAGGAGGTCGGATAAAACCCACGAATTATATTTATAAGCAATCTCATTCTATTATGTGGTAATTAGTATTTGCGATACAACATTGAAAATAGCCGATAATTGTAATTACTTCATTGAAACTTATTCACATCAAAATTTACGCTAATTCATATAGATTACGTTGATAACAATTAAACGTAGTGATCATCTTTTATTTTTGAATATAAACTGTTTACTACGCGATAGTTCAAGTAAATTCGTGCACTTGAAATGCCTGAAGATGCCGAGAGGCAAATCTCGGGTTGATAGCGACAAAATTCATCGAAAAGTACAAAATTCAAAAGATTCAAAGTTGATTTGTTACATACTAACAGAAGTGAGTTTAAACTATTTTATCAAGAAATCTTAGAGATTAATCGAGCTCAGCTCAACTGTCTGCCAATTTTGAACGAGCAACTTTATTTTCCTAGTTCGCCATTGTTGTACCCTTTTAAATAATTGTTATTCTTAATTTATTGTCAGTTATTAATAATTGTCATTTATTTACAATTCAAGCACTTGCTATTATTAAATATCAATTCACTTACTATCATTAATGTAATATAATAATAAAGGCTTGAAATCAATCAACTCATTAACGAGAGGTTGGACAGGACCCTAGATTTATTTTAAATATTCTTATGTTATCATCTGGTCATTAATATTTTCAAAAATCCCCGTAATTAAAACAAACCCACTTAAATCATTGAAACTTGTATTAATTCAAATTTCGCTAATTTACATTTTAATAACCTTTTAACTTGGTGATCTACTTATATTTTTGTATATAAACGATACAAACTGTTTACTACGCGTCAGTTCAAGTACATCCGTGCACTTGGAATGCCTGAAGATGCCGAAAGGCGAAACCCGGGTCGTTAGCGACAAAACTCATGGAAAAGTACAAAATTCAAAAAATTCAAATTTGATTCAAAGTTGATACGAAAAATCTATCAAGCAACTTCAGTCTAAATTCTTAATTATTTTAAGCATTACTTGTACTTTCCAGGGTAATGTTTTCATTTCGCCTCGCATTAACCCGTTATAGGGCAAAGGCCTAAATTGGTTAATATATTAACCACTCGCGTTAAGGTCAATATGTCCAATACCACCAATAATTTAATCTATATTAGTATATCAATGCATCGTTGATAATATTGTTTCATCGGTGAATTTGTCAAACGGCGGAAAGATTGCGTTGTTCCCCAAAAGTCAATGTCTTTATCCGCGAGTCTTTAAATTAACTATTGGCCGTTTGTGACTTTTGTATTGGCAACTTTTATGGGGACTTGGGCGGTAGCCTAATTCCTTTCATATGAATGGATTAATGTTAAGTAAAATCTTTGCAGCCGTTGCGGCGCTTGCTTCGGCTGGCGTTAGCTGGCTTCTACGGCAACCGGAAGGCTTGGTGTCGTGGTGAAGATGTGAGGGTGGAGATGTTGCTTTGGTCGAGGTTGCTGGCGGTTGGATGATGATAGTGGTCAATGATGATCGGGTGAATCAAGGCAGAAAACCGGCGACCGCGGCAGTCAGTAACCGATGCCGATGTGTCCGACACCCATCGGTTCGTGTGGGGCGTTGATCGGCACGAGTTCCGACTGCTGGGCGGTCTTCTGCTGTGTCTGGTTCATGCGACCGCTCGGTGTCTTGATGTTGGTGATGATGCTCGATGAATGTCGTCAGGAGCCGTCTGATCGGGTGAATGAAGCAGCCAAAACAGGCGACCATAGCAGTCAGTAATCCATGCGGAGTGGTACTACTCCATCGGTGTGTGCTGTGCATCACGAAAGACGAGGTGTCCATCGGCAGGAGCCCCGACTGCTTGGCGGTCCCCTGGTAAGTATGGTGCATGCGACTGATGCGGTAGCTCGGTGTCTTGGTGTTGATGATGATGATATCTGTCGGATGATGATGAAAACGGTCGGATGATGATGATGAGGTGAGCTGTTTAAAACAACTCACCAGTCCCAAAACACTGGCAGTTTAGAAGATCAGATTTCGGCTCAGAGAGGTGTTCACACCGCGAGAGTCGAAGCGAGAATGGCCGTTTGTGTCCACAACAGCCGTATTGCATTTGGACCTGAATTATGTAGGCTGTTTTGCGTTTTTTTGAGAAAACTATCATTTCATATGCAAATACACATATATTTATATAAAAAAAACCATAAATTATCAGTCTTTGCAACATTAACGAAAAAATCTCCGACTTCAATGTCGCACAGTTGACTTAAAAAATATATAAATTGGTCAATATATTGACCAATTTATATATTTATAGTGGCGCAGTGGCAACGGCTTTGACTTGCGTGCCGGACCGCCCGTGTTCGATTCCCGGTAGGAGCGGATTTTTTCAGTCGATAAATCTGTACAAAGACATGGGTGTTTGTGTTGTTGAAAATCCCTTCCCACCTTTCCGATCCCAAAGAGCGACGCATAGTGACAGCGATTAGCTAATCACTAGTCCTGTCCTAGTCCTCGTATCCTTTCCATCCCTACTCTCTTTGAAAAAGAGAGGTTGAGCAACTGAGTAACAAGCAGTTCTCGTAGAAAAACATATGTTGAGATAAACTCCGTGAGGAGTCCATATGCTCCAAGTTGGGAGCGTACATGATTAAAAAAAAAAAATTGAACAGTGAAAATATTGATGTTTCTGACACAATAATGGATATTTTTTTTTAATTTTCTTATATGGTTAGTAAATATTTTAAAATATCGTCTGAATTAGATATTTATAGTATTTAAATTGCACTACAAAGGGTTAAGAAAAAAATACACTCGAATGACATTTCCTAACTGCAGCCGAAGTCGGAGCACAATAAAATAAGTTAAGCATAAGATTTGGTATTTTTTTCAGACGTCTTAAAGCTCCGAGCATCCGGATGTCGGTAATCAGTGGCATGGCTAAGTTTTTCAAGTCTCTAATTGCGACATATTAATTTATTTGATGCAGCGAACTCACAAAGCCAAACGAATGCGAGAAAATGCACGAAGGGTGAGTGATGAGTGTAGATTTCAGTATTTAAGTTCAATTCGTTTTTCTCGTGATGTATATTTTTCGGTACTTTACTTTGAAAAGGTTCTAACTGACTTTTTGCCTAAAATGACATTTTGGTCGGAAAAGCTTGTATTTACCGCATTCTATCATATATATATGAATTTCAGAATTATCTATGGTTGAATAACGGAGTCAGCAGAATTTCGGTGTTATTCTGCATCTGTTTACTTTTTTTTACTAAATTTATTTGACAAAGTTCTATGATTGTCATCATTATTTCGATCATAAGATCTTTAAGATCATTATTTCTCAGCAAGAGTTGTGTAAAAATATGCTTAAAATAAGTAATTTGAAACACTTTTACTTGCTCATCGTTACAAGTGAATTTTAATCAATGGAAACTTCAAACACTCATATCTCAAAACCGTGTCAAGAGCAGTTAGAACCTTATCAAAGTAAAGTGTCGAACTATTTCTTCTTGGCGGAAAGGCATTATTTAAAATAACTAAAACGCATAGTATTGTACTACTTCCAGATAAATTTTATAAATATCAGGACCAGTTTCGCTGATCGCGAATTTTTAAGCTGATTCATATAAAACGGTGAAAAAATAGCGATAAATTATGGATATATGGTCACGGGGCATAATCCCAATCCTCTCGAGCTAAACTAAAAAATTTATACATACTGGCTTATAATTTTATGTTTTGAATTTAACCTTTGAGTTCTTGTGGATTATTATGAAATGTGGAATCAAAATGATTAAATCTGAAGAATATTACTGATTATTGTATGAGTTCTGAAAGAAGATTTTTTTTTAAATATTAGCCTATAATAAAATTAATCTTTTTATTTTAATCAAATAATAAACTTATGTGACTGTCTCTATCTGTATAATATTATTATTTGTGTAGTTTGTGGTTGCACTTTTGCTCCTGTAAATTAAAACAACTCGATGTCATACTTATTGCGAAGTATTCTTTAGGATCTTCTATTATAATAAATTTAAAAATTAAAGACGAAACATATCAAAAAAATTGTAAGCCTTACATTGGTTTCATTCAATGTGCTTATTTTTCATAAATCTTTACAAATATTCCGTCCCGTGACTCCTAATAGACTCGACCTGTTTTGAGGATAGTATTTGTGTGGAAAAGAATTCGAGCCAAGACAGACGTCCAAGTCAAATTCAAATCATTAAAAAAAAAAAAACCACCAAGTTCACTGATGAAAACCACCTCAATATACAGTGCATTGATCAGCCGACTAGCCCTTGTGACTCTTAACTCAACTGACCTACGCGACAAACAAGTTCATTTAAAAAAAATGTTTGGCCTTGGTTACAGATATATTTTACAAAATGAAATAATGTTAAAATATATTAGGATTATGGATGTTGTGAATGTATTAGAAAAAAAGGCAAAGATTTATAGGTCTGCATTCGTAAACTAAAGTACAAACATTCCCATGGTAAGTATGAATGTTGTATGGTGTGATGACAAAAGTGTGGTAAAACTTTGAAAACAATGGCCGCATTATCAGCTGAGGTTTCTTAGAACTAACTTAAGAGTTATACTGTTATGGCTTTGACACAATTGTAACATTCAGGGGTGTCAACTGTCCTCCACTTGGGAGGACAGACGGGCTTTAATTAAACTATAAAATGTTGAATATTTGAAGTCATAGGATATCGACTGGAATAGAATATCGTTTTTAAAAAGAGTCGGCCCAATTTCCCTTTTTGTTTCTAAGGCTTTCTGAGCTTTGTTCAAAAATGAATACAGTGGTAACTCGAGATACGAGTTTAATTCGTTCCGTAACCTTGCTCGTATGTGAAAACAATTTTTCCCAATACAATTAATTGAAATGCCATTAATCCGTTCCAGCCCCAGTTATAGAGCGCCATTATGTCTTACGTATGGGTTTTGTCGGTTGTGCGAAAGAGATGGATCGAAGTATGTTTTTATAGTAGGTCTATAGCGTTTGACAGTCGAAGTAGAATCCAATACCAAAATAGATATACATATACGGAATTGCCACCAATATATTCATATGCACCCCTTCCACACATACGCAAAGCGCACACAGATACCCGGCGTTCATCGTATCTCAAATGTTGCTCCTATTTCAAAACAAAACTTCGCTCGAAACTATGGCTGTATCTCATATTTTAAGGCACTCGTATCTCAAGGTACCACTTAGGGCTTGCATTACCAAATAGGCCAAAATACACCATCGATAATTACCGGTAAATTTGAAAATTTACCGTTTTTACCGGAATTGATTTTATCGCGAATTAAGGACAGATACAGGCATATTATAACGAAGGTTTATTGTGATATGCATGCGAAATCGAATTTGATAAGATCTCGGACATAATATCGGCATTACAACCAGTAAAAGTAGCCGTAGAAGCTTTTTGTCGTGAAAACATAAATCTATATACAGCCGACATAACATTGACATTTATGCTTGATGAACTGTCTAAATTCAACTCTTTTTTAACCATGGAACTTAAAAAACAGCTAATAATTCGAATAAAAGAAAGAAGAACGATATATTCCGATGTGATTAATTATTATATTGATATTATTTGTTTCATGAAAGCATATTTTAATTCTGAAAAAGCATTATACCAAAAAAATAAACATTTTCTTAATAAACTCTATAAACCAAATATTACACAGTCGTAATTAAACTTAACCAAGCATTGTGTGGGAAATAAAAGATTATCTGAACTCCCATTCCCATATCTCAGTTAAACAAAAAGGACAAACATATAAGTACATTTCATGACATTGTTATTTTCATGAAACGTATTTTAAATTCTTTACGTTTTAGTATACCGTTATTAGTAAGAGTTATTTTATTTATTTATATCAATTTTGTTTCATTTACCGGTAAATTACCGGGTAATGGGTGAAATTATTTACCGTTTACCGGTTATTGGAATTTGACGGTAAAATGCAAGCCCTAGTACCACTGTATGTGGTAATATTTTTTTTCATTTATAACATTCTCGATACAAACCATTTAAAAAAATCTCTCTTTATTATAATTTTATTTATGATAGCATAAACAATTATTGGAAAAGTCTAAAATCTGTTACAATTATTCGATATTGATAGTATATATATCACTTTTAAAGTTATCACTTTCAATTCTTCGTGGGATGGCATTAAAATAAAAAAAAATTGGTACTTTTGAAATCAGGACTGGATTTGCTCATCGCGAGGATTATCAACTAAGTTAATCAAAAGGCGACGTTAAGTTTAATTTTATGAAATATGTATATTGGAAGCCGGATATGGCTCTTGTAATGGTGCAATGGTGCACTAATCCCCCATTAATATTGAAGCGATAAGCAATTTTAAAATTAAAATATCAATTCCTTCGCTTAAAATTTCTTGCATGTTTCGATACAAATATGGAAAGGAGTCACGACTCAGACAAGCTACGCAGACGGTGCAGAAATTGTAAAAATGAATTTATTGCAATGATCTTTCTACGAAGAATATTTGGGTTAATATAACATCACATTTTTACTGTAACTATTCTCACAATCGATCAACAAACGATTTGATTAGCAAATTTAAAAAAATGAATTGAAAAACCAATGTATTTTTATATATTATTTGAACCAAATAGATTTTGCAGCCCTAACGGTTTTGTTGAGTATTCTCTAAAAACGATAATTATTATGAAGCCCAACTTTTGTCCCAAATCATCCACAGTCAAATCTGAGTGTGACAGTCAACTTTGTTATGAAAATCTGTAATATCCAACATTACTTGAAGAAAAAAAATGCAAGGCTTTTCTGTAAAGTGGATTCCTGTACGAATAGTTAAACAAATACATTGTTCATTAGTATTGTAAGCGATCTTAAAAACTGGGCATATCAAAAGCGATCAGCTTACCTTGACCCATAATTCTATAGCTTCTGTCATTTGAGTAACAAGCAAAAACAGTTCGGATCTTTTTGGTAAAAGAAACGTAGCTCGATGTTTCCCGGTTGTGAATTATAGATGCCACAAGATAGACAAGTTATGTGTCAAAGGGAAATATCAAAATGAGAAGATTCAAAGATATTTCAATGCAAAATTTAAAATAACTTTGATTATTCCACGTATTGTGTAACTAATTGTGACACGTGTTTCGCCTCTTTCAGAGGCATCTTCAGACTTACTATCGCAAAGTTTGCTTAAGTAATGAAGCAAGATAAATTCTAACATTTTAAATTATGAAATTACAAAATGGATTACTGGTTTTTTTCCTTCTAAAGGAAACAAGGAAGGGGGTGATAGAATCAAAAAAATGCATTAACATAATGATACTAATAAGGTCCAATCACTCAATCAATTAGATTGGGATTTTTCCTTTTTAAGGGACGCAAGAGAGGGTTATAGAATCGAAACAAAGCAAACAAATATATTTCTAATGACGTTAAACATTACAAACTAATAAACTATAAACTAATGAGCTGCAATCAATCAGTTAGGTTGGGTGATCACTCTTTTGAATTGGGAATAATGTCAGCAGAGGTGAGCAACCTGTCCTGTTAAGAATATTATTTAATAATATATCTTTTTTATTAAGAGTTTTATTTATTTCTAAAAATTCTAGACTATTCATCTTTAAACCTTTTTTATTTACTCGGTGGAGTATTGCTCCACTTATCCCTAAAAAACGAAAAGAGAATATGTACATATCTGTTAAAAAATACCTATTATTGACGACTGATGAAATCGGTTGTTTGGCTCTCCTCAATATTGGAGAGAAATGAGCTATGTTTCTGTGTTTCTAAGGCGCAGATTTTTTTTAAGAATACCTCTATCAAGCGTCCTAATTTTGATCCAAAAACGCGATCCAAAAAATATGTATAATGTGTCTTTACATAAAGGTGGGGTTCCGGAGTTAAACTTGCTTCTCCATAATGAATTGGGCCATTGCAATTCATTAAATAAAAGTGAAAATTATTGAGAATAGTCCCAATTGGTTTTGTAGCTTTTGAAATAAGCTTAAATAATGAAAATTGAAAGTGGTCAAATGTGGTAACTCCACAGTTTGATATTCTCTAATATGGCGCGTTACGGGTTAAAAATATTTGAGAAACTTCAGTACATATTTACTCATCGCCTTTGACGCAATTTCATCCAAAATAATCGGAAATTCTTTTATCCCCTATATTGGCAAATCAAATATTTAACCCATTTGCAACGTGATAAACAGATGAATTGACCCGTCCTCTTGAATAAACACACACATTTGTTAAAATCTGTTACGTTTTCATTTGCGCAAACATTATTCCGGCAAACAAAAACATCGCCTTGACAGCTGATGCGTGTTAATTAGAGACCCCCCCCCTCTCCGGTTATTTAGCACGTCAGGTGCTGTCACAGCGCATCCGAAGGGTTGACACCCCCGCTCATTACGGCAGTGGCGTACCTAAACGTAAAGAAATATTTTTGTTGAATAATGAGTTTGTGACTGATTGAGTTTTACGCTTTGTTACTTCTTTTTTATTTTAAATTTCCATTTGTATTTGGAATATGCTATACCGATATTATTTTTGACAGCTGTCGACATGCTCATTGGACACCTTATTGAGAAATCTATTTTTCTAACACATCGTAACATAATTCTGGGATATTTATTCCGGTGAAGCATTTTTAGTACTGAACGTTCGTAAACCAATGTTAACTAAAAATATTACGTTTCTCACCGTGCGTGTGAGGCACTTAGCTGGTTAAAGAATGGAACACACTGATTTGATTCACAAGATTTAGTATTTTTTTCTATTTTTGTTCATTTTTTGAGATCAGGTGGGTGAGCGTGGGAGTTTTTAGACAACACACACATCTATGTATGTCTCCGAACAGACGTGAAACTGGCCTGACAGGGATTTGAACTCGTGAATTCTACAGCTAAAACAAATGACGTTCACACTCAACCACAGACGCGACGTAAAGTTCTCTCCGACTTATTTATCTCTGAGTACAGTTTTCATATTTCCATTCCCTTTCCATCGATGCTGACATAAAGGCGCGATCACTGTAGTGGTGAGCTATCCCTATTGAAGCCAGCTCAATGGAAAAGCTTTATTTTTCTTTTTACCTATGGAGGGTCATCCAGAAGAATGCTTTTCGGTCTAAAGCAATTCTCAGATGCTGTATCGTCATAATTTTGCAGGTAAGAGAGAGTTGGGTTACAGTGCTGGCCCACTTACCTTCTGAAGATTTTAAAAGGTTTCACAAATGAACTCGCGAACAGTGGCAAATCTTTAATGTCAGCAAATTACCCACCCCCATATTTGACAAATTGACGTATTTCGAATAATTTTCACATTAATTGTGTTAATTTAGTTGCATTATTATTGAAATTGATTGACTCTTCCATACACCACTGCGCGAAAGGAATAAACTAGCGAATTAATACATGGAGTCACATAAATAGAGTAAACTACGTAACGAATGCATAAAATGAATTCAGTTTTCAGATCACGTCCGCCACTATTAATAAACATAACGTTTTACTGTGTTCGCATTTATTCGGTGCCCCGGAAATAACGACGAGAGAAAATCAACATATTCATGGCACGCTAAGGGTTAAAAGCGATTTTTCTCTGGCCGGCGTTTCAATTAGATATATTAACAGTAAATATTCAGTATGTATATAAATTTATTTTATATATAATCCGATACGTACTCTATCATTTACTTTACCCTTTTTCAGTGAAAATTTGACGTAAACTATATTGAAAATATTTCATTTTGCACTTAACTTATTTATATAGAAAAGTGAAAAAAAACTGCAGGGCTGCCACAAAAATAATAAAAAGAAAAATATAGATTATGATTTTTATTTCAATGTCATTTCAAAAGGGTTGTTAAATACCGTGTTACCTAAATAGTTATCTTGTTCATAATCCGGGTCTGTATTCTGACTGGTCAACGTCTTGTAATATATTGATTATTAATTTTAGTGTCGTCTTAAATTCCACTTGATTCTAAAAATGGTGCTTAGCGAAAACGATTAGCTCAATACTAGCCCTCGCTTAGCCCTGTTCCCACTATTGGCTTTGTCAGATGGTGACCATATATTTTAGATAAAAAGAGCATCATACAAATAATTAAATTTGAATCGATTGAACTTTGTACTTTCCATGAGCTTTGTCGCTAACGACCCAGGTTTCAACATTCGGCACCCTCGAGTATGTCAAGTGAACGAATGAACTTGAACTGACATTTGCGCACTCGAAAGCTCTCGGGCACCTAGCTGAAAAATCAAAAGATTCAAATTTTACTTTTTTCATAACGACTGCTGTTTTTACGCCCAAGCGGTTGACAAAATTTGATCCAAGCAAATTTGTTAATATGGTAAAATATCCTACGCGAGCTACTGAAAACGACACCGCGAGCTACTGGTAGCTCGCGAGCGACCGTTTGGTGATCACTGACCTAAGCCATAAACAAAACCATCGACTGAAGCTGCATGTTTCCTTCGTTTTTTTTTACCATGTCCGCTCCAACTTGGAGAAAATGAACTCCTCGCGGAGTTTATCTCAACAAATGTTTTTCTACAAGAACTGCTTATTACTCAGTTGCTCATCCTCTCTTTTTCGAACAGAGTAAGGATAGAAAGGATAAGAGGACAGGACTAGTGAATAGCTAATCGATGCCACTATGCGTCGCTCACTGGGATCGGGACAGATGGGAAGGGGTTATAAACAACACAAACACCCATGCCTCTGAACAGATTTATCGACTGAAAAAATCCGCTCGTACCGGGAATCGAACCCGGGCGGTCTGGCACGCAAGCCAACAACGTTGACACTGCGCCACGGACCGGACAAGAAATATTGGACTTAAATAGGGCTCAGCTTAATAGTTTGCCAATTCTAAACGAACAACTTAAGCTTCCAAACTCACCATTATTATAAACCTTTAGATAAATACCATGAATTATGAACTCAAACACTTGAAATCAATCATTTCAATAATAATTGGTCAGATTAAATCCACGGACCGGACATCAGCAAAGAATCTTTCAAAATTAGCGAGTGATTTTAAGTGAATTCTCCAATGCAACTTCCACCCACATCTTCTGTAATAATTATAATAAATATTTAGCGTAGGCCTGTAGTTCAATTATTCATTGACGTTTGCTCAGTGTTGCAAGTGCGTCTAGAGACCTTTCCCTTGATTAATTGAAATTAATAACATCGCACCATAGAGTCGACATGTCACAGCTGAGTTAAGGAGGACAAAGTCTGCTCCGACTTGGCAATCACTTTCGGAACGAACTCGAACAGTTGTGACACTAATACAGCGGTTCACAAAATGATTGAATCGACGTGTCGGTGACAAAAGCTGATCAGACGAAATTCTACTATTGTATAAGTGAGTGCTATAGTATCAATATTCTTTATTTAAAAATCCTGTTCTAGTCTATAGGGAGCGTACATGGAATAAAAAATGAAAGGACGAACATGTCAAACATAATAAAAATAATAACAATTTTTTAGTACTAATTCCACATTACACATTAGATTTATTGAATCAGGACCTTGCGAGCATTATCAACCAATGCTCGCCATGAGCGAAACCGGTCCTGAGCAAATAAATTTAATGTGGAATAGTAAGTACTAAAAAAGTGTTATTATTTTTATTATAATGCCATTTCACCAAGTATTGACAGGGAACACCTTAAAAGTGAAAAATAGAAAGTTCTAAAACACGAAACACGTTTTGTAAGCTTTTTTTATATTTTCAATTTTTAAAACAGCCCATAAAAGGCTGAAATTTACAATTTATTTAAGTGTCCACAATGCAACATCACTGAGGATGAATCTATGTTTGGTCAAAAGTATGATTGACCAAACATTCTTCTTTTGTTTCCGAAGTCGTGAACCGTTCTGATTTTGATACCAACAACAATTTTCTTAAACGTTTATATACTAAATGTACATGATTTGTTTACAAATATTTTGTTGCTAGGCATACACATTATGATCAAAATAATAATGTGACAGCATTAATTTCAGTTTCGAAAAATATAGGATAGTTTTACTTTTGATACTATACGTCTCGATTCATCACTTATAAGGTGTTCACTGTTATCACAATTAGTTTATTAAGATCATTACTGGTTTTGCTCATCGCGAGCAACCACTAAAGCAACTTTTGTGATAGTTAGATAGTCTAAAGATGCATCTGAAAAAGGCGAAAAACGTGAATTCAAAGTTTCCAACCATCGCATTGATTTAGTGAAAATTTAAACGCTTGTAGGACAATGGTTTTATTTATATTTAGACACCGCCTTATACGGTAGGTCATCAGAACTCTCTCGAACGATCTATTTTTCACCTCAGTCAATGAGTTTAAGTCGATATCAGGAAATAAATTCATTTTTAATAATACTCTATATTGAAATCTATAGCGATTCAATATAGAGTGATTTAAATTTGAAAAAGAGACATTTATGCGGACGTCTCGCTCTAAATGTCTCTTATCTCTTTCACGCCCGAGAGTGCATGGTACTTCATAATAAGTTCGATATGCGATAAATAACCTCTCATCGCGTGACGTTTAACGGTCATTTCGGTTGCAACGGTTTGGCTACCTACAGGAACCGCTTTTTTTTCATACGCAGTAAGAGAAAAGACAGCATTGAGAATGCACGCGCGTAATCCTCTCCCTAAGAATTAAATTCGAGTCAAATTCCTGATATCTTCTTCGCTATTGTAATATTTGTGTGTTGTATAACGTATGTGTAAATTCTTAACGATTAAATAATGGGTGCTAATCACACCCCATAACGCTTTGAGATTGTTTTGTTTAAAGAGTTCCATGTTTCTCCTACTCCGTTCACAAAATCCCTCTCCTGAGTGTCGGATAGGAGGCTCCTTTTCGATTTACGAGGGAGCCGAATCAAGGTCTTCTCAACTGACTCAATCATCGACAAAATATTTAATTGCAAAATGAATAAACACACAGTTTGAGAATGGCTGTAATCTAATTGAAGTCTCGCAGGACTCATATTAATTAACACAATTAAAAGCATAGTGGGGTAAGTGAAACTGAAAACGAATAATTATGTAATCAAAATGTGGAATTTCAAATATATACGGGCTCACTTTAGTCAAAATACAGTCAGTATTACGAATAGATATGGTTCTCAATGGCCATTTCATAACTGTTGTGGATTATATGAAATAAATATACAACTGTACTCAGTGGCGGTCGATGAAAAGAATATTTGGGAGTGCATAAAATAATCTCTTAATGCAAGCAATCCGACTTCCACCCTCTTAAGACCAACGCATGGAAGAATTAAACCCTTAATTTGGTTGCAAATTACAGATACATATCTATCAAATGAGCAAAACTCACCACGACAAATTTTGCGTGTGGCATGGAAAATACTGACGTGACGTCACAGAATCTTTTTTGAACTCTGTTTGGTTCATTAGAGAATATTTGCCTCCACGCATCATCGGCTCACTTCAACAATTGTATTATTATTTCTTATTACTTGATTGATTGAAATAGAATTTACTTGGTAGAAATCCATTATAACAAGGAGAAAAAAATAGTAATGTATTTAAGTTATTCCAAAACTATTTCTGTCTATGAAGGAAGCCGAAATAGCTATCAACCATATGTCTGATAATTTTTGTCGAACTAAAATACACTGCTATTTTTCACCTAGTTATTGTTAAAACTATAATATTTGGATTTTTACGCCGTCCACTAGAAACGTGTTAATCATCGCTATCTGCCATATTTGTATGAAAACACGAAAGGGAAAAGTAAATTGTTTTTTTTATTTTGAAATCTATTATTGATTGAATATAAATGGGGGTTCAGTGCACCATTGCTCCATCATAAGTGCCGTCCCTGACTGTTTTACCTCAAAATGACGGCTTTATAATTCTCGTTTACTTTCAAGCCTAATTTATCGTCATCTCTGCTTGAAATTTGTATTTTAATTATCGTTTAAAGTTATTCTTATTATGATATAATCTTCATGATATCAAAAAGAACATTTCACAGAAAACTCAATCAATTTCGCTTCCCGGATAACAGTTGAAATTGCTCAGTTGTTCATATTTGTACGACAGTAAATCATTAAGAGAAACAAGCCCCGATCAATTATTATAAATTGCGTATGTTACTTTGTAGTATAAACTGACCACCATGTGTCTTCTGCAACCCGCATCAAATAATTGCTCTCCCTTAACAATTTTAACCCCAAACAGTTTAAAATCAAAATAAATTAGTGCAAATTGTAAAACCAATTCATTTTTATCGCAAGTTATGACTTTGGTCAACTTATCTTGTATGCTTGTCATTTCATCTAAATGGGGTAGAAAAATTCAAGTTGTTGGTACTTCGATACTCAATAACTTTTTCACCCCCCATATTTCTAGTAAAACTTTTGGCAGCATCGCGTAATGAATCCTAATATTGGAACCGAGCTAGTTTCCATTTTGGTTTATTAGAGATCCAATTTCAGCATAAAGCAGCATAAATTAAGTGAAGATAGGATGCTAGTAAACCGCGAAAATTTACGCAATAATTTTTCTGTTACCGGACCCGGCTGATATCGAGATAAAGCATAAATTTTACACAGTGTTGACTGTCACTTCTTGGTGGAAAAGCAATTTTAAATTTAATTGCTTTTGCAATGTGAAAAAAGATTAAAACACTGTGAAAATAATTGTGGTATAAAGCAAGAAGAGTTTTTTAAAAAAAAAAACATTGGAATTTGCCATAGTTCATAACCCTGACATCCTTGAAAATTTAAATTTGCATGCTCCCAGCTTTTACCTACGTGGTCGTAACAAAGACAAATCAATTTTCTTTGTCAAAACTTGTTTGTCACGTAGGTCTTTTAAATCTCCAGTTGCAAGGGCTATTCGGCTGATAAATGCGCTGCCTGTTGATGTTGACATCTTCGGCAGTGAACTTGATGCTTTGTTTAAAAATTATGTTTTCTTATGTAAATAATATGTTTCTGTTCTGTTTCTTATTTTGTGTAATATTTTATGTAATCTTTATTAATTTCTCAAATGCATGGCGCATTGGCGCTTGCTGTAATGCCATGTATTTTTAATAGTTTTTGCCAATAAATAAATAAATAAATAATTGTCAACCGAGTGATTTCAGACAAAATCAACGAAAACACAAAAAATAGCACTCGTCTGAACTCAATCGCGTCCATGTGAAAAATCGTTAAAGTTTTTGCTAGCGGTATCCACATTGGCAGGCTTGTTCTACTCCTTGGACAAATCAAAGAACTCATGTTCACGATTCCTCAAAAAACTATTAGTAAAATTCAATTTAACATTCTCAAGATTTAATAAATTTAGGACCGGTTTCGCTCATCCCGAGCATTTTCAAAGGAATTAAAAGCTCGCGATCGCCAAAATCGGTCCTGATCTTAGTAAATTAATTGTGGAATAAGTACAATTTATTTTTATTATATACTGCATTTCCACTATGCAGTAACAGTGAACACCTTCAATTGATAGTAAACCTAAACTTTTTTTGTGCTGATGATACGTTCCGCGGAAAATTAAACAAAACAAGCTATGAATTAATATGGGTACATAGCATGTACAAGGACGCACAAGGTCACCTTGTAATAAACAGGTGAAACACTAGATTTTGCTCGTACAGTATGTGAACAACGCGCTGTTAATTACGTTTACATATGTACGTTTATATAGTTCCTAAAATATATTTAAAAAAAATTAAAAAATTGCATTAAAAAGACCAAAGCATAACTTTGAAATTGCACAAAAAAAGTTTTGGTGTATGTATTTAGTTTTCAACAAATTCTGCCATAACCAAACAGAATAAAATAATTGTTTGATTAAAACATTAACAGAGCAGAATAATGCACAAAATATATATATAGTTGTTGGTATGTCTTTTACTTATTTCGGTCTAAGAGTCTTGACAATAACTTATCTAGTGTGTTATGAAATATATACCACACAATCATCCCACCTATGTTTCTAGATAAGACATTAGCATATGATAACTAATTGCATCCGAGTTAACGACAACAATGCTGCAGGATAGCTCATTTGACTATACGGCAAACAAATGGGTATAGTTTAACCACTTATATCCAAGTGGTGAAATAGCAAATAGACGAACAACTCTCTCACGCCGAAGTCGTCATATTACGCTGCTTCATTATCCGTATGTGCCCTTGGAGAATTTAAATTAATAAAGTTTCGCATGAATTAACCCTCTGTGTGCCATCAAAATTTCACGACACGTGTCCCAACCGAACTGTGGACGGCTGTCGACATTTTGTTAACATTTTGATAAAAAGTTAGCTACTCTTTGTGTTTTATTCCAGCGGTCCTCAAGCTATGGCCCGGTAAAAATTTCCATTCGGCTCTCCAAAATTCCCGATTTTTATACATACATAATTGTACGGTGCTATTTTTATGGGGATTGCAGGATACGCATCAAGCGTTTGGCACTCGAGAGCGAAAGTTGGATTCGTCAGGAGGACTTTACTGAGTGGACAGCGCATTGCGCTGATCTCACTCACTAAGGCCTACAGGACTACTTCAACGGACGCTCTGCCGGTTTTGGCTGGCGTACTACCGCTGGACTTGCACATACAGGTACGCGGTGCAATTACTCTTCTACTGAAGGGCATCAACACGGATATTGAAGGCGTCCCTTGTCGCAAAATATACCTGAAAATCATACTCTCCGTTCATTCGTATATGAGCTGGCGTACAAAACGGCTCTAACAGCTTGGCAAACTAGGTGGTCTGCATCCACCAAAGGGCGTCAAACATATCTTTTCTTCCCAGACGTGACCTGGAGGCTCAAGGTGAAGAGTCTAGCGCCTGGACACTGGACTTCCCAGTTTATAACTGGACATGGCAAATTCAACGGCAAACTATTTGGGTTGGGCAAGTTGGTCGAAAGGCCGGATTGCACTTGTGGACACGACTACCAGGACGCTAATCACGTACTGTGGGACTGCCCCGAGATGAATGCCGAACGAGCTGAGCTGTTTGCTGCGGTCCGTCCTCACACGGGCCCAATATGCCACGCTGACTTGATCTCAACCAAGGCCAATTTTGAGGCATTCGATAAATTTGCAACATCATATGGGGAACGGGATAATCTTGATTCCTCTTCAGATTCAACGCGAAGTAGATTAAGCTCCACGGATTCTCAGTATACAGATACATAAGATACTTAATATCACTCTAACAAAGTGGCTGAGCAAGTCACATTTTCTTTTTTATTCTCTTTCTATTTCTCTTCTCTTTAAGCACCTTAGTGCATGGCTAAAAGATCAGTCCCGTGCAGCTCTGTCTCGGGCCAAGTAAGTGAGGAGTAAATTCGTTTCTTTTCTTGATCGTATAGCGTTATGGAAGGCGGCTGTGAAAAACGGCTGCACACACATAACGGATGGGTGGTGGGACAACCAACTTGTTCACCCAAATATATACATACATAATTGATAAAGGATATCAATTTAAACCCCATTCACTCCCTAATATCTGATTTTTTCCTATCACGAACTCATCAATAGATTTTAGAAAATGATTTAAATCACAGGATTTTCATATTTATTAGCGGTAAATTATGGATATCTGGTCACGGGACCTCGTCAACTCGATTTCATACTTATTCCTACAATATTAGCCTATAGTAAAATTATTCTTTTTATTTTAAACAAATAATAAACTTATGTGACTGTCTCTATCTGTATAATATTATTATTTGTGTAATTTGTGGTTGCATTTTTGCTCCTGTAAATTAAAACAACTCGATTTCATACTTATTGCGAAGTATTCTTTAGGATCTTCTATTATAGTAAATTTAAAAATTAACGACGAAACATTACAAAAATAATCTTAAGCCTTACATTCATTTCATTTATTGGGCTTATTTTTCATAAATCTTTACAAAAATTCTGCCCCATGACCATATATCCATAATTTACTTTATTAGCGCGGAAAAATTAAATACCGTAAAATATACCACATAATGAACATGTTACAAAATTTAACCAAGCCACACAATCCAATAAATAAGGATAATTTAAAAATAATAAAAATCTATTTTCCAACCTAGTTTTACTATGTCGAGCAGGACTCGACATAGGATTTGTGCGTTGCCTAAAAGATGTAGATTTAGACTCAACGCGGGAGTTGTAGGAGTAGAGGTTTTCACTATCAATACTTGGTGGGATGACATAACAATTAAAATAATGGCACATTTTTCGTATGTACATATTCCACTTTGAATTTATTATTGTATTTACAATCAGTTGGTAATGCTCGCGATGAGCGATTCCGGCCCTGATCTGATGAATTGTAGTAGTCAAGGTGTTCACTGTCAATTAGGGACTCCAATTCGAGTATCAAGTACTCGATACTCGAGTATACTCGTCCATTTTTCAAGTACTCGATACTCGAGTAATTTGAAAAATACTCGAGTAATACTCGTTATTTATAAATGAAGATTATTTTCCATTTTATTTTTTATAGCAGCGGACAGACAAACTTGATAGCACTATTGAAATCATTGTTAAATTTTAAACCTTCGTCGACAGCAATAGATTTTTTCTACCACGGGAATAAAAAAACAAAGCGTCGAACCAAGTAAAAAAGACGTTTAATTATCTATTATTTTCGAAATAAAGGGTCTTTTTATAAGGACGCTTAGTTTTGAAATGTAAATAAAACAAGTTGTTTGTGAGATTTCGACTAAATTTTAATTTCATTTGTAAGTATATTTTACGGCATTAAATATGGAATATAGCATCAAATGTCTGCCAATATCCATTCATTATAAAATGGGCCATGTCGCTAAAGATGACTTTTTTGACAAATTTGGGTAAACTTCCAACTGCTCCAGAACCCAATCAGGCGTTGTCTGTGGTCGTTTACCTGAAGTTACTTGGTTAGTTGGATTTTATACGGGAGCAGACATAAGGCCCGATTCAAAATTCGCCAAGTTGAAGTCGCAGAAAAGCCAAGTTCTTGTGAACAACGAGAAATAAGCTGCCTTGGGTTTTCCTGTACACTTTTACACACAGCAGCAATGTTTTCACCAGATATTGTATTTTGATGACGTACAGGTAGGTGTTGGCCGATTATTTACCAAACTGGTTGACTCAAATTTGGCCACTAAACAATGAATAATCTACTCAGCAGGACAAAGTAACATATTTTGAGCGTCCCTATTGAAATACCCTATATATATTTAAAAAATTGAAATAAATGTATTGATGCAATAAAATAAGCTAATTTATATACCTATTTATCAACTATTCATATACACAAAATTGAATTGATAATATACATTTTGGTACATCTGAAACTACTCGAGTATACTCGAGTACTCGAGTATTTTTAAATTTTACTACTCGAGTAGTTGAGATGTCGAGTAATTGGAGTCTCTACTATCAATGCTTGGTGGAATGGCATTATGATAAAAATAATAATACATATTCTACATTGAATTCAGTATTATATTTATTATCATTTGATATGGCTCGCAAAACAATGTAGCATAGCAAAAAGGTGTTTTTTTCACATACAAAACTGTCAGTTTTCTTCATCGAACCTACGAATCTGTTTTAAATTTGTGCTTACATAATTTCGATAAAAGCCTATAGTAGCAGATTAAACGCATCTTATTTTTGAGTGCCAGTTTCCAGGGGCGGACATAAAACATATCATTAAAGCTAAGTGCCCTCTTAAGGTGGGTAAGGAGATAAAAAAATAAAAGTGCACGATTTAACGATCCCTTTTAACAGCGCCTATCTCGTCAGAAACATGCCTTAGAAAAAGCTCCAAGTAAACCATCAAACAGTTAACTTTCTTAATCTGATTCGGATAAGCGATTTAGTTTATTGCAAATAATTAATCAATGTTTATTATGTTTTATTATTCGCAGTTTATCCGAGTGTAAAATGTTTAATACATTTAGTACTATCGGATTTCAATTGTACTGCTTTCCGCTTTGAATGTGTTAACTGCCAGTTATTGTTGATAAAACATAATACAAGGTAATACGGTGAAAAAATCGCAATGTATTTTAATTCTACAGAAATTATTTTGTATATTTGTGGATAGATATTTCGGCTAGAACTATAGTTCTGATGATGGCCTAAGTCGAAATAGCTATCAACAAATATATACAACAATTTCTTTAGAGTTAAAATACATCGTTATTTTTTTCACTGTATTATAATGGAATTTTACAAAGTAAGTGCCAATTCAATCAATAATACAGGATCTTTCAACGGGTACGCTCGAAATTTGCTTTATTTAAGTCATATTTAGAAGCCATAGTGTACGGAAAAACACCATGAAAGGTTATAGCGTTGTACAAAGTTTGCAAACCATCAAATTTTCAGCTGTCACTTTTTGGTAAAAGGGCATTATTTTACATAAATAAAACACATTATACAGATTTATTCATTTCCACAAGTATTCTGAAAAAGATCATGACTGGTTTCGCCCGTCACGAGCTTTATAAATAATTCAATTATTCAATTTTTGAACAGCATATAATTTGATCATGCTAGCGATGAGCGAAATCTATCCTGATCTGAATTAGAATAGTTAATATGGTAGAAATTAACTATGAAATGTATTTTATTGAAAATGTATTTAATTTTATTGGATGATTAAAATTATAATAAAAATAATAATACATTTTTAGTACTTTTTCCCCATAAATTTTATTTTTATCAGGACCGGTTTCGCTCATGGTGAGCATTTTCAACTGATAAGGAATACAATAAAACAGTGATATTTATAAATTACAAGAAAAGTAATTTGCTTCAATTTATTTGCTTAGTTGTTTTACCAATTGTTTGTCATACCTTGTTTTCCATACTTAACTCTTGTATAAATATCACTGTGTTATTGTATTCATTATCAGTTGACAATGCTCGCCATGAGCGAAACCGGTACTGATCAAATAAATTTTATGTGGAAAAATTACTATAAATGTATTATTATGCCTTTCCACCAAGTATTGACAGTGAAAACCTTAAAAGTGATTAAAATTATATTTTATACTCAAGCTCTACATGGAATAAATATCACTTTTAGGTGTTCACTGTCAATACTTGGTGGAAAGCCAATATAATAAAAATAACAATACATTTTTAGAACTTTTTCCACATACAATTTATTTGATCAGGTCCGGTTTCACTCATGGCGAGCATTGTCAACTGACGCTCAGCGAAACCGGTCCTGATCAAATAAATTTTGTGTGGAAAAAGTACTAAAACTGTATTGTTATTTTTATTGGAATAAATATGTTTACCTTGTTCTTGTAAGTCAATTTCTTGAACCTGAACTCACTCATTGTTGGTACAAAATATTATACAATACTGACAAGTAATATAAATATATTTCGTTTACAAAAATGACATTGCCGCGGTTTATATTTGATAAGGGTAATAAATAGCACAAGGGATGTTTTTAATAAAACAAAGTGGGCCAATGTGTATGAGGAGAATAAAAAAACAAAATACCGCATTAAATAAATCAGTTATTTTCGGGGCGATGAAAAAATGACAATTTCTAGACAAGCGTATTTAAGTTGAGAGGGGAAAAATGAAAAAATCTTTAAGAAAAGTCTAGCAAAGGTGAATTAATCTCTTCTCCTCGTTCACATCGTGGTATTAAGTACAGATACGGCATCCCTTATTGAAAATATAGCAGACAATTTGAATATATATCGACACCTTACTTTGAAACGGTTCTTACTGCTCTTGACAATGTTTTGAGATATGAGCGTGTGAAGTTTCGTTTGATTAAACAATTCACTTGTTACAATGAGCAAATAAAAATGTTTCAAATTACATATTTTAAGCATGCATATTTTGTCACTACACATGCTGAAAAATAATGATCTTAAAGATCTAATGATGGAAATAATGATAACAATCTTTGAATTTTGTCGAATAATTTTAGTAAAAAAAGGTACAGATGCAGTGCAACTATGGAATTCTGCTAACTCCGTTATTCAACCATAGATAATTCTGAAATTCATATATATGATAGAATGCGGTAAATACAAGCTTTTCAGACAAAAAGGTCGTTTTAGCCAAAAATGCCAATAAGAACTCTTTCAAAGTCAGGTAACTATATGTCATTCTCTTTTGATATTATGAAATACTAGTATTCGAACCCGGCTTCGCTCGGACCAGTTTGGGGTTATGTTCACCTCGGCGCGTAAATTCAGACGGGCCAAGTTGAAACAACTGGCAACTTAATGACCAACAATGCAAAAGGGAATTGCAGACCCACAGACATACATACGCCGTTTCGGTTTTATTTATAAGATATTTTGGTTCATATGAAACTACTCGAGTACTCGAGTATTTTGTAAAATGTACTGCTCGATACTCGAGTAATTGGAGTCTCTACACACACATTGATAACGAAACAAATTTACCGTCGAAACTTTCGCGAGCGAAATCAATTCGTTTGTTTGAACTTGCAACAACAATGCAAAAGGGAATTACAGACCCACATACATACATACGCCGTTTCGGTTTTATATATTAGATTATATTACCAAATCGACTGCAAAGAGGTTTTAAAGATTTTAGCTATAGTCTATTTTGTTTTCAATATAAAATTTATGGCATCTTCAGACTTATTATCGCAAAGTTTGCTTAAGTAATGAAGCAAGATTGATTCTAACATTTTGAATTATAAAATGAAAGTTAGTAGCACAATACGTGGAATAATTAAAGTTAATATAAAATAACTTGGATTATTCCACGTATTGTGCTACTAACTGTGACACGTGTTTCGCCTCTTTCAGAGGCATCTTCAGACTTACGATCGCAGAGTTTGCTTAAGTAATTAAGCAAGATTGATTCTAACATTTTAAATTATGAAATTACAAAATGGATTTCGGGTTTTTTTCCTTTTCAAAAGAAGCAAGGAGGGGGTGATAGAATCGAAACAAAGCAAATAAATAATGATTCTAATGAGCCGCAATCAATCAGATAGGTTAGTGGTTACTCTATTAATTGGAAACAATGTTAGTAATGGCGAGCACCCTGTCCTATTAAGAATATTATTTAATAATAAAAGAGGCGAAACAGGTATCACAGTTAGTAGCAGAATACGTGGAATAATCAAAGTTATTTTAAATTTTATATTAAAATGAACTTCCACAAAGTTACCGTCGAAACCATCGAAAGTATTAATCAAAGTTATTTTAAATTTTATATTAAAATGAACTTCCACAAAGTTACCGCCGAAAACCATCGAAAGTATTTTGTTTTTATTTTACTTTGAGTTATTTGCTTAGTTGTATTATCAATTGGTTGTCATACAATATTTTGTACAAATAACGCTGTGTTATCAGTTGCTAAGTTCGCTCGCCATGAGCGAAACTGGTTTTGATCTAATTTAATGTGGAAATAGTCTAAAAATACTTTCGATGGATTCGGCGGTAGCTTTGTGGAAGTTTATTTTAGTATAAAATTTAAAATAACTTTGATTATTCTACTCTGAAAGAGGCGAAACACGTGTCACAGGTAGTAGCACAATACGTGAAATAATCAAAGTTATTTAAAATTTTATTTTTAGTCTAAAAATGTTTTATTATTTATATTCGAAGATAATAGGCATACATTATTGAACAATTTTAACCTTTAAGTACCCTTCAAGCAATCCTGTATGTGAAGTAAGGGGTGTCTTATCTAGGGGACATCATATAACTGCCTACGCCCCCAACCCTGGAGAGCAATTAATATTAAGAAGCAAAATTTTTTCCATTTTTTGTTGATTATCTCAGAAAGAGGCAAGATTCACCGAGCACTTTTTGAAGTGAAATTTACTTTTTAAATTGGAGAGATGAGATTTTTAATTGGAAAAGCTACCGTTTCGGAATTGCAATGAATGCCTCCCCATACAATGAAGAGTCACGGAGCAGTTAATAACACTACTGAATTATTGGTGTATATTTAATCAGACTAGGGATTATGATTTCTTTGCCACGTGATTTCATATTGTATATATCAGAGTTGGCCAACGCGTTGATCTTCTATCTGATCTGTACAAATCTCTGGTGCCCGTCCTAAGAAGCGTGCGAAACAAGTCGTGTGACAGGGACAGCACGTTGACAATTAGATTAATATAGGCTTTAAATTACTCCCTTTAATGTTGGTCGATCGCAGCCAATAATTTCAAACGAAAGTCGATCGAGGACAAAAAATTCTGGCCACCCCTCGTATATATCGATGGATAACAAAGAAAATTTGCTCATCGATCTCCGTGTTTGTCTATTGTGCAGGAGAGGGTAAAAACTGATTATTTTGAGAATGTAAAATTTTGTTAATACCATATGTTTTTTTTTTAATTTCAAAAATATTTCTCCCTGGTTTCAATAATTTTTATTTCAGTATCCAGAGCATCGTATTCAAACGTACTTTTTCGTTTCCGTGTTGAAGATAAGATTCATAAAAAATTCAATCATTATCAAGAGAAGCTATTTTAGTTTTCACATCAGCCTGCAAGAGTTTTCATTTGAAAATCGATATAAATCTTTTGTGTCTCGAGCTTTATATAAAGGCTGATTAAATATATTGTATACGTTTCAAAATAGCATGACCATTGGCAGAACACCCTTAATTGCTATCGTAACAAATCTTTGGTTTAAATAAAACCTTCATCCCTTAAGGTTCTGTCCCTTCGATTTACTGAACTATTTCCAGATAGCCAGTTGCAATATTCAACACAGAAAGCTTATAAAACAGTGGTCTTAAACATTGTTTTATTTACAACTAACAAGAATTAAATTGTCGCTTACTTAACCACGTAATCATTACAAAACAGATGTTGTATAACATTTAAAAATGGGATAAAGGGTGACAAAAAGATTTATATATTTATAATTATTTATAGGCTGACACCAGTCATGATCTTTTTCAGAATATATGTGGAGATGAATAAATCTATATAATGTGTTTTATTTATGTAAAATAATGCTTTTTTACCAAAAAGTGACAGCTGAAAATTTGATGGTTTGCAAACTTTGTTCAACGCTATAACCTTTCATGGTGTTTTTCCGTACACTACGGTTTCTATGACTTAAACATAGCAAATTTTGAGCGTCCCGGTTGAAAGATCCTGTATTATTAATTGAATTGGCATTAAAGAAATTGCTTTATATATTTGTTGATAGCTATTTCGACTTAGGCCATCATCAGAACTATAGTTCTAGCCGAAATATCTATCAACAAATATATAAAATAATTTCTGTAGAATTGAAATACATTGTGATTTTTTCACCGTATTACCCTGTATTATGTTTTATCAACAAGAACTGGCAGTTAACACATTCTAATTCAAATTCTGAAAAGCTCATTTAAAAAATCAAATTTAGATTATTTCAGTTCTTGGGCAATAAGCTGTTTAAGCAAATATGGATTTCTCAATCAAACTATGGATTTTGGATTCTGTTAGAAGGAACAGTTGCTGTGGAATTTCCCTGTCATCCATCCGGTTCTAAAATCACAGCGTCGCGAGAAAGGTGTACTAACCGTTTTAACGTGTTCTCTGTCAATACTTTGTGGAATGGCATTCTAATAAAAATAATAAAATATTTTTACTACTTGTTAGCTTATAACTGAGCTTATTACTTTACTATTATTTGTTTAGTTTTAATTACCATATTAGACGAGGACCGGTTTCGCTCATCAGTCGATAGTGCTCGCTATGAGCGAAAACGGTCCAGATCTGCTAAATGAAATGTGAAATAAGTATTTAAAATGGTTTAGTTTTATAAGAAATATTAAGCAACTAAGTGGCTAACAGCTGTCTTATAAAAACTTCTGTTGAGGTAAACTCCATCAGGCGCCTATATGGTTCGCATTTAAAATAACACGGTTCTAAAACATCCTAAATTCTATTTGTCTTTTTTTACCTTTATTAATATTCAAAAATAATATAGCATCAATACCGATTTCGCCAAATACTGACAGTGAATACCTGAAATTTGTACTTTGACTGATCAATTGATCAGTTGATACCGCT
Organism: Himalopsyche kuldschensis; assembly: GCA_028554975.1. NCBI lineage: Eukaryota > Metazoa > Arthropoda > Insecta > Trichoptera > Rhyacophilidae > Himalopsyche > Himalopsyche kuldschensis. Next base: position 2,041,976 of record JAHFWI010000064.1, on the reverse strand, counting down.
CGCTATTGGCGAACCCGGTTCTGATCTCATAAATTTAATGTGGAATAAGTACCAAACAATTATTTTATTTTTTTGTAATGCCTCTTAACCAAGTGTTGACATTAAAAGTGACCTGTAAATATTCACAAGAAAAAGTAGGCACGGCTCCAAAGCACGAAGTTTGTTGTCACTGGATTCAGGTACGTCCAAGTTTATCCTGGCGTTTAATTTAATCTGGCGCAAAGACGAGCGACGACAAAAGGCATCCAGCAAGATGGAGATGGATGTGACGTCACGCGTGCGAAAGGGACGGGTGATCGAGTGACCAGGCGGGTGGTGGGAGCTATATCCGAAGCGGTTCAATTACATTCAGCTAAATCCGATTTGCTCTTGCATTACGCCTGTCTGGCGTGAAGAATTTTCACTTTGGCAACGTTCTAATGGGGAAAATAATTTTAATAATATTCCAAACTAATAAAACAATAAAAGAAAGTAATTGAATGATGTTATTTTTTTTCTTCAAAAGGTTTTAACATTGCAAAAGCATGATTTTATCATTTTTGATTTTTGTAATGCACATTGATTTTTTTACTTTTCCATGAGTCACTAACGACCCGGGTTTTGTCATTCAGCATTTTCAGTCGTATCAAATGCATCCGGCGCATCTTTTGGCATTCTTCAAACGATTCAAAAAAGAAACTAATTGAATACCCAATCTGATTCTAATTGAATATCTGATTGCGCGTTCTGTGGTGCAGTGGTTTAAGTCTTTAGTTTTTTGGACCTTCCGGGCTTGAGCCTCAGATTTTTTCAGTAGATTAATGGATTCTGCTCGAAGGCAATGGATGTTTGTGTTGTTAATAATCCCTTCCCAACTTCTCTTTTAAGATTGAAAGATTCTGACCTTGCCGGGACTTGAACCCAGACCCACTTAATCGCTAGTGCAAAGCTCCTGTCACTACACCACAGAGACCGACTAAATGTATATGTTACAGTGAAACTATATTCTCAGTGAAAATGTATCAACTAATAGATTTGTATGACAACATGATTTCACTGGTCACGATCATTGAAATTAATGGCCTAAGTCGATGAATTGTCGGCCTAAAAATTAGGTTTGCTTCAATGAAACAAAATCAGCAAGTAGTCCCTTTCATAAAAATAGAACCAAAGAAAAACACAGACAAACATAGGACTGAAGATAGGGCGGTCAAATTTAATTTGAATGGCAGTTTGGAGAAGAATATATTTTTATTGAGAATACAGTTTCACTGTAACATAAATATTTTTTTTTTCTCATATCCGCTCCCTATTCGGAGCATATGGCCGCCACACGGTGCCTCCAAGATTCTCTGTCTCCCGCCAACCTCCTCGCATCTTCCCAGGTCATCCCGGCGTCCCTTAGCTCCCCTGAGTACATCCTATGGATGGTCATCAGAGGCCTTCCGCGGCGTCGAGATCCACCAGGTTGATAGAAGAGGCAGGCAGGATTCAAACTCCCCTGGGGCATCCGTAGCACATGTCCAAGCCAGGTCCATCGTCGCCTTTTAATTTTAGACGTAATAAAGGGCTGGTTAGTCCGCTCTCATACCTCCGTATTCCTGACAAAGTCAAACCACTGTACTCCTAGTATTCGCCGCAGGCATCTGTTTTCGAAGCACAGTATACGGTTACCCTGTGCTTTTAATATAATAATAAATACATAGATGATTAATAAAAAGATAAGCTTATTTAATTTCATGATTAATTTATATCAATTTGTAAAACATATATATAAAAAATAATAGAGAATTGATTGTCTCAAATTTTTAAATAAATTGGATCGGAAATTTTTTCATTTATAAATTACGTTTAGTCGGGTAAAAAAAATGGATACTATTTCGATTACTTGAAAATGGACTTGAATAAGACCCAATTGTGCAACGAGTATTAAAAATTTCAATATGCAATACTTCGAGTATTTTTTATATATTTTTAATTCGAATTTGTGTATAAAAAATAAATCAAATTTTGAAGAAATATATCTTCATTTATAAAGATTACGAACAATATTTAAACGTCGGTTTGATGTATTTTTTTATAATTTCGCAAAAAAAACTGACGATTATTAAAACGAAAACGAGTATCGATTTTTTTCAAAATACTTATCGAAAAAAATGGATGAGTACACTCGAATTGGAGTCTCTAATAGTGAGGCGTTAAACTTCCCATCGTCTCTGAGCTTAGTTTTCATGGGGTAATATATTTTAATTTTTCCTTCCCTTCCAATCCATAGTAAAGCCATTTCAAAAGGTGAACTTATGCATATATGTATGTATGTTTATCTACAATATGCATTATGCATATTTCTATCCTGTTTCCCGTTTCAAAAGAGTATATAATGGTCGTAGAATTTTTTTCACCGTGATATAATGGATTTTTACCAAGTAAAAGCCAATTCAATCAATAAATTCTCCACTCAATTATTGGTTAAAAGACGTTTTTTTTAAACAAATAAAACACATTTTTTTGTTCTACTTTCACACATTTTTTTATTAAGATTGGAAAGATATTTGCAGTGGTGTTTCATCAAATCAATCAAAACATGTTCCACCGCATGTAATTTTGAATTATTTTAATTTAAAAAAAAATATATTATAATATATGTCCGGTCCGTGGGGCAATTGCAACGGCTTTGACTTGCGTGCCGGACCGCCCGAGTTCGATTCCCGGTACGAGCGGATTTCAGTCGATAAATCTGTTCAAAGGCACGGGTGTTTGTGTTGTTGAAAATCCCTTCCCACCTTTCCGATCCCAAAGAGCGACGCATAGTGACATCGATTATCTAATCACTAGTCCAGTCCTAGTCCTCGTATCCTTTCCATCCCTACTCTCTTCGAAAAAGACAAAAAAAAAGTTGAGATAAACTCTGTGAGGAGTCCATATGCTCCAAGTTGGGAGCGGACATGGTTAAAAAAATATATATTATAAATTAGAACGTTGTAGTGTTGAGGTAAGCGGAAACGAAACTAAATATTGCGACTTAATTGGACGGAAAGTCTTCAAACGCAAACAAAAGGCAGTTTCACTTACATCCACTCATCCCTCTCACACCCCTCCGCAAAGTTACCATTGTGTCTCGCTCATTTAGCCAAAGATCAACAATGGTATTGGATTTTCCTCCTTGAAAGCTGAGAGCAATGTGTAATTGGAAATAAAAGTCCACGGAAAGGATTGCATGGGCTATTCCAATATTGAACAAAGGGCAGACCGGCCCTTATTGATTGGAATGTGCAGTTGATCCAACAAAACGCAGGGCTTAGTTCAATTTACGTAATTTAATTCAATAAGAACATTTTTTCAACGAGATTAGTTTCGTTGATTAAATCGGCATTTACTTGGTAGAACTCAACTTTAACACGGTAAAACATGCATCAATATTTTAACAATATACGTCGGAACTAGAGTAAAATTTTTAAAAATCTAGTGGTAAAATTTTAAAATGTACCAAAATACATATTATTAATCACTTTTAAGGTGTTCACTGTCAATACTTGGTGGAAAGGCATTATAAAAAAATAGTAAAACATTGTTAGTACTTTTTCCACATAAAATATATTAGATCAGGACCGGTTTAGCTCATGGCGTGCATTGTCAACTGATAAGGAATACAATAAAACAGTGATATTTAAACAAAAGTTAAGTAAGAAATACAAGGTATGACAAACAATTGGTCTTACAACTAAGCAAATAAATTGATGCAAATTACAAGAAAAATAGACTATAAATGAAATGTTGAAAACCTCTTAGCAATGCAAACTAATACATCAAAAATCAATTAAGTATGAATTATCATAATCAAAGTAAAAGCCCATAAAATAAATAAATCTGTCTAGCTATCTAGTTTTTCTGTCCACTGTTGAAATAAAATGTAAATAAGTCTTCATTTATGAATTACGAGTATTACTCGAGTATGTTTCAAATTACTCGAGTATCGAGTAATTTAAAAATGGACGAGTATACTCGAGTATCGAGTACTTGATACTCGAATTGTCAAAAGTATGTTGGCGTAGAAGAGGTACATAATACATTTTCTCATCTATTAACACATAATTAATTATTCCACCCATCACCGTTTCTCAGACGATTACAGACGAGTCATGCAATTTTACCGAAATTTTTTTTTTTAATTGTATGAATTTTGTACTGTACCCGGGTTTCATCTTTTGCACCTTCATGCATTTCAAGGGCACGAATGAGCTTGAACTGACGCGCAGTAAACTTCAAGTTTAAGTTCATTCGTGCAATTGAAATGCCTGAAGAAAACGAAAGGCAAAACGAATCAAGCACCTTCAGTCGAAATTCTAAATTAAATTCATTTAATTTTTAACTTATTATAGTCACTAATTACTTAAGCAACCTTTGCGATAAAACGTCAGAAGATGCATCAGAATGAGTTAAAACACGTGTCACAATTAGTAACACAATATGTGGAATAGTCAAAGAAAATTTAAATTTTGTACTAATTAACGTTTATTACCACTCAATAAACGCAAAATTTTTCACAATTTACACGATGTCATTTCAATATAAAATTGGCTGAGGGTCTTTTCTACAAAGATGTTAACATGTGGATACTGAATTAAAAGTTATGATATCTACATCAGCATTTATATAAACAAGTAAATTTATTATAAATTTTAAAATAACTTTGATTATTCCACGTATTGTGTATGACACATGTTTCGCCTCTTTCAGAGGCATCTTAGACGCAAAGTTTGCTTAAAAACTTTGCGATAGTAAGTCTGAAGATGCCTCTGAAAGAGGCAATGTATATAATATATATATTATTTTTTTTTATATTAAAAAGAACTTCCATGTTAGCATTCCATCGAAAATAAGTAAATTTATGTTAAACATAGTGATTTTGAGGGCGTAGCCATCTATCAACAATGTATATAATATATATTTTATTTTTTTAAAGAAGATAATATGTAGCATTCCAGCTAAGGCTAATTTGCCAAACGTTTTTAGCCTAGCCATCCCGAACAGTATAGATTTTGTCCCAACAGCTACTTTACCTTAAATATCTATCTTAATACTAGTGATACAATATCTAAACTTTTGGTATTTTTAAATCATAGTTTTTTACACCTTTTGCAGAAAAAAAATATGATATTTACTGGCTAGTTGCGCCGTAATCGATTAAAAAAGAGAAGAAGGCGAAATTTTTCAGTCTAATTGTCAATGTTAGCAATTGCCGGGAAGCGCTTACATAAAATTTCACGCCCATAAGCGATAAGAGAACGTGACCATAGTGAGTCATAGATAACATGGACGGAGTGGTTTATATCTGGCAACAATAAAAAGCGATAAGCGTTTAGATAAGAGAAAAGGTAATATGGCTTCGTGCACGGTTATTGGCGTATTAGCCCGCCATAGCCGTTGGAGTGGAAACGTAGTCGTTTTCATGCGCGACTGAAATATGAATAATTATAGAAAAAATAGGGATTTGTATGTTTTTTAATTATACGCCAAAACACTGGGGTCTATTTTACCCCCCTTCGGCCTGAGTCATTTTTCAAGGATAGTCCTACGAAGGTAAATTATGAAAGTCATACGAGTTAAACGTAATGCTTTTTTTATTTATCAGGCGTCCAAGATCTCTTTTTCAATTAAAAAAATCCGACCCTTGCCAGGAATTAAGCCCGGGTCCACCAGAACGCTAGGGAAAAGCTTTTGCCACTAGACCACAGAGACCGACAATATTATAAGAGCTAAAATACATTGCTTTATTTTCATTGTCAAATAAAATGTGTCTAAAATGCAAATGTTCCTTTATAATGTAATACATTAACATTTTAACGGGAACATACGTTTTCGTTATTCTAGAATTATCCATCACATAAGTATGTCAATCAACTTAATCCACACTTAGCTAGAACATTGAGGGAGCAAGATCCAGGATGTAAACGTGCATCAAACAAATTCTTATATGTGAACCCTAATCTTTTACTTTACCCTTAGGGGATGTTCTTCAGAAATGGGGGTTGAAGGTTTATATGTGATACGTGACCCAATTAATGGCGATAGATAGCAATCGGTCCAAGGCAGGGCTATTCAACTTGGATACGTATTAAGGGATTAACTAGCAAGGTTCGCAATCTTCATCGTATAATAGTTAGTAAACAATCAAATCGTTTAGTAAATAGTTTTCATCGTGTAAGAATACAAGTATTATCATAAATTTTTCTAATGGTTTGATATTATTGACGTCCAATTGAATATGAAACTTTTTTTAAAATTTAGAATATCGACTGAAGGTGCTTGATGGAATTTCAATATTAAATTTGAATCGACTGAATTTTGTACTTTTCCATGAGTCACTAACGACACGGGTTTCGTCTTTCGGCATCATCAGGCGTATCGAACGTATACGACGCATTTTTCGGCATTCTTCAAACGATTCAAATAAGAAACTAATCGAATACCCATTGTGATTCTAATCCAATATCTAATTGCCTGGTCTGTGGTGTAGTGGTCGACGTCTTTGGCTTCCGTGATAGACTGCCGGGTTCGATTTTCAGATTTTTTCAATCGATATATCAATTCTGTTCAAAGGCAATGGATGTTTGTATTGTTAAAAATCCTTTCCCACCTTTACGATCCCAAAAAGCGGCGCTTAGCGAAAGCAATTAGCTTATCATTAGTCCTGTCCTCGTACGTATCTTTTCGATCCCTACTCTCGTCGAAAAAGAGAGGTTGAGCAACTGAGTAACAAGCAGTTCTCGTAGAAAAAATATTTTTGCGATAAACTACGCAGGGCGTCTATATGCCGCACATTGTGAGCAAAAAGAGTAAAAAAAATCCTACTACAAAACTATTTTTATAAACGAAAAATTAAAATACAACCGATGCTTGAAAGCACCTGCCCAATAAGGTAAGAGAGCCACTCTTATAATGTGAGTTAGTTTCCAAGTGGTTGTATCGCCTCGCAGATAACGGGTTGTTCCAAGTCAAGAGGGGTTAAAAAGTTTGCAAGTGGTAAGTGCAGCTGAGGTGTTAACTGAAGATTGGCAGATTTCACTATGCGCAAAAAAAAACTGAACTAAATTAATTGGCACTGCAATTTTGTGGAAGTCTATTTAAGTAGAAAGTTATAATAACTTGATTACATTGTTATTCCACGTATTGTGTTGCGAGTAGTGACAAGTATTTCGCCTCTTTGAGTAGTATCTTCAAACAATAGCGGCAAAGGCTATGACAGAACTTGTGGTTAGCTGATAGCTCTCGTTTTTACACCGTTCACCGTTTTAAGGATCGGATGAGTGGGTGGGTGTTTTGAGGCATCCATTTATTCGAATAAAAATCAATTTAAACACATAAAACACACCTTTTACACGACTTTGAATCACACTATGTAATGATCAGACAATTTCTGTGAGAATCAAATACAAATAATCATAAATAAATTGAATTATATTGTTAAAAAGTATCCAACATTAAAAATATAATATAATATATAGTAGTCCACCAGTTATTGCTAACTAAATCTTGTCTTTCCTTTATCAAATTGATACAAATACTTATATTGGTTTTATATTTTATTTATTATAAGTGGTCGCGGTGACAAATTTTAATATTGTACTTTTTCATAAGTTTTGTCGCTTTCAACCTAGGTGTCACCTTTCGACATCTTCATGCGTTTCAAGTGCGCGAATTAACTTGAACTGGTCAACGAAAGACTGAACCTGAATCGTTAGTGACAAAACTCATGGAAATTTTTTTACTAAGTACATTAGATATTGAAATTCTATCAAGCACATTCAGTCGAAATACACAACTGCAAAGAAAAAATTGTTTATTGATTGAAATATAAAGCCTTTCTACTAATTATTTTTCGTTGACACATTAATACTGATTAAGCAATCATTTTTGAAACTGATAAAATAATCATTTTTTTGAAACTGTCCTTATTGGTATTTATTTATTTATTTATTTAAGAAAAGCAAATCATGGCATTACAGCTGACGCCAATGCGCCATGGATTTGACAAATATAAATACATGCATATATATATATACATACATACATGTAAATATATAATAAAATCACAAATTAATTAAAAATTAAAAATAAGATGAAAATTACAATAGTCATAAAAAACAGAGGAAAAAATATTATTAATATCACATTAGAAATTTTCAAGGCAGTCAACCGAATGAGTTCTGACAAAATCAACTTTTTTTCATAAAATATAGTATTCGTCTGAACTCACTCACGTCAATATGAAATATGTCGACATCCGAAGCAATGCCGTTTAAAATTGTTAAAGCTCTTCCCAGTGACATTCCCATTGGCAGACTGGTTCTACCCCTTGGAAGAAGGTATTCGAAGCCGTGAGCTACGCATCCAAAGCCGACAACATTTAAACTCGACAGCTGAATTTATTGCCTATTATTACGTAGTTTAAAAGAATTGCAAGACTAACTAAACTGTATATAATCTGCATGTATTGAAAGACTCTGCATTTACAAATAAACATTTGAAAACCGACAACTAACCTGTGAATACATTACTTAAATCCTCACTCATGGGTGTTGCGAAGTGCACTTACACCCTCTCGCCCAAATAGCACTTCCGCAGTAAGCCGGAGTTACGGAATTGGACCAATCTTTGGTCGGCACGTATCCTAGGTAAACTTTATCGGTGGATTAGAAGCGTGGGGTGGTTGGGACAAGACGGTGTCCAGGTAATTCAAGACGAGACAACTTTTAATGAGGCGAATCTGTCAAGAGGCATTATCGGAAGCCGACCAGAGTGCTTGGCAATTTACAGCACAATGGCGTGAGGGTGTGTGTGTGTATCGAAAGAGGAAGGTCAGAATAACGTAAGATACAATTTGATTTTTTTCAGAAGGTGACAATATTTAAATAATTTTTTTAACCATGCCCGGTCCCAACTTGGAGCATATTAACCCCTCATGGAGTTTATCTCAGCATATATTTTTCTATTAGAACTGCTAGTTACTCAGTTGCCCAACCTCTCTTTTTTGAAGAGAGTAGGGGATGGAAAGGATACGAAGACTCGGACAGAACTAGTGGTTAGCTAATCGCTCTCGCTATGAGTCGCTCTTTGGGATAGGAAGTTAGGTTCGGATAGGTAAGGTTAAGTTCCCAACCGCTCCCAACTTGGAGCATATGGACTCCACTCAGTGTTTATCTCGACATATATTTTTCTATGAGAACTGCTTGTTACTCAGTTGCTCAACCTCTCTTTTTTAAGAGAGTAGGGGATGGAAAGAATACGAGGACTCGGAGAGAACTCGTGGTTAGCTTATCGCTCTCGCAGTACGTCTCTCTTTGGGATAGGAAAGTTAAGAAGGGATATTCAACAACACAAACACCTATGCCTTTGAAAAGATTAATTGACTGAAAAAATCCTCTCGTACCGGGAATCGAACCCGGACATGGGTGTTTGTGTTGTTGAAAAATCCCTTCCTACCTTTCCGATCCCAAAAAGCGACTAATGGCGAGAGCGATTGGCTGACCACATGTCTTATCCTAGTCCTCGTATCCTTTCAACCCTATACTCTCACCGAAAATTGAAGTTGAGCAACTGAGTAACATGCAGTTCTCGTAGCAAAATAAATGTGGAGATTAACTCCATGGATAAAAAAAATTAAGAATTAAGAAGAGGTACACAATACATATATTATATCACCATAATTTATTTTAATATAAAATCAAAAATAACGTTGATTATTCCACGTATTGTGTTACTAATTGTGACACGTGTTTCGCCTCTTTCACATACATCTTCGGACTTACTTTCGAAAAGTTTGCTTAAGTAATAAAGCAAGTTGATTCTAATATTTTAAAATGATAAAATTACAAAATGGAGTTTGGGATTTTTCCTTTTTACGGGACGCAAGGAGGGGGTTATAGGATCAAGCAAACACGTGTCACAATTTGAAGCACAGAACGTGAAATAATCAAAGTTATTTTTAATTCTATATTAAAATGAACTTCCACAAAATTACCGCCGAGTACATCGAAAAGATCCGAATTTTCTTTTAGTTATATTATGATAGTAAATCTGGGTTTTTCGAGTGGTAATGAAAGTGAATTAGTTAAACACTGTGTTGATTAAGATAAAATTGCAATACATATGTTAAGTGTCCAAAAAAAGGATATTTTTTTGATTGTTATTTCTAAAAAAAATTTAAAAAATATAACTGCTGAGACTTACAGCGACCAACACGCGACTGAATGTCTTTCAAATTCTACATTTTCTTAACTGTAATCAAATTAGACTCAATAAATTAAAATTAAAGCTATTACAAGTAGGCAACCGAAGTAGAAGATCATGTTTTCATCACTTACCTTTCACTACTGGACGTCGAATACTTCCTTCGTCTCTGATCTTGGTCTTTGAAGGGAACTGCACCAGGCTTCCTGACGCTACTCTCCAGCAGAATTGCGGTGTACCTTGTGATGAGCATCGCCATTGTGTCACTTAGCCTACTCATCCACGAAGAGACTATCAAATTCACTTCTTCCTGATTATTTCACCAAATATATTATGAGACACTATACACTACACGTCAAATAAGAACCATCACTGATATCTAGGTAGTTTAAAACACTTTTTGATAATGTTAAAATTCAACAGTACCGGTTTCACTCATCGCCAGCATTATAAACGTATGAAACCGATCTTAATAAATTTAATGTGAAATAAGTACTACAAAATGTTTTATTATTTTTATTTTATTTATTCAGAAATAATAAACAATAAATATTGAATGCCAAGTAGAGACTCTCATTCGAGTATCGAGTACTCGATACTCGATAATACTTGTTTATTTCTAAAGTACTCGATACTCGAGTATTTTGAAAAATACTCGAGTAATACTCGTAGTTCATAAAAGAAGATTTATTTGCCATTTTTATTTACTTATTTAAAATTTTAAGAGTCTTACGCGTATATTTTACGATCAGGTAATATTTAAAAGAGGATTTTAACAGTTAATCATTTAAACCGTTGACAGAAAGACTAGTGGCACAATTTTATTTTATTCTCTATTATTTTTGAAATATAATAAATTGAAATAAATGTATTCATTAAATTAAATAATCTTATTCAATCATTTATTATCTATTACACAAATTTGAATTAATAATATACATACGGTAAGAAAAATAAAATTATAATGGAGTTCTACCAAGTAAATGCCTACTCAATGAATAATATACATGTTGGTATATCTGAAACTACTCGAGTATTTTAAAAATGTACTACTCGATACTCGAGTAATTTGAGTCTCTTATGCCAAGTCTCGGGTTTCTTACTGTCAAATTGTCCACTGTTAAAACACTTATTTAAATAAATCAATAAAACCGATGGTATCTCCCCGTAATTATTACACAAGACGTAAAATTCTGTCTGTTATTGATAAAAGAGAATAAAATCGACGGAAATTTTGAATAAATACATACAATTACAAGTGAAAACAGCTCGAAGTAAATCACTAACGACACATTAAAATGATTATAAAGATCAATGAATATGCATGAAGCCGGGTAAAAACTTGTTTCTCCCGTCAGCGTGAGCGGACTAATGACAAAAAATGCATTCTTATTTTCTTAAGTGCATCACATAATGACGTTTTAAGCGTCGATTGGTGACCGATATAAAAAAAATGACAGAGAGATCGACAGAGCTTTACAAACTGTTGGGCGGAAAAAATTGCTGGCGCCGAACGCGTGCATATTTTACTATCCATTAACCGTTTGACAGCCGCGCTATTAAGTGATTGACGTGTCTCAGATACCGTGTGTTAAATTGGAAAGAAGTAAATTATCTGTACCTGTATCAAAATTAATATATTTTATTTATTTAAAATATCTCTTCTCCAACAAGAAAAGACGGTTAACACCTTAAATGTTATAAGCTTATTAAACAAGATTGCTAACAATAATATAGGGTTTTAAGGATACTACTTAGTTCACAGGTATAAACTATTACTTCATGTCATTTCAAGTTGATTTGCCCACTTGAAATCAGGGATGTGGAGTCAGAGTTGTGAAAAACTTTTTATTTATGCATTTAAACAGTAACGTTTAACTTTTGAATTTGAATTGTTTGAATTTTGTACTTTTCCATGAGTATTGTCGCTAAAGAACCGGGTTTCGCCTTTCGGCATCTTCAGGCATTTCAAGTGCACGGATGTTCTTGAACTGACGCGTAGTAAACAGTTCGTATTGTTTATATACAAAAATAGAAGTAAATAGAACGGCATTCAAACAATTAAAATTCCATCAAGCACAATCTGTCGAACTCCTTAATTGAAACGTATAGCTATATTTTCGATGGTTGCGGCGGTAACTTTGTGGAAGTTCATTTTAATATAAAATTTAAAATAACTTCACGTATTGTGTAATTTTCGCCTCTTTCAGAGGCATCTTCAGACTATCGCAAAAGTTTGCTTTAGTAATTATTTAATTACTTAAGCAAACTTTGCGATAGTAATTGAAGATGCCTCTGAAAGAGGCGAAACACGTGTCACAGTTTTACACAATACGTGGAATAATCAAAGTTATTTTAAATTTTATATTGAAACGTATAGCATTTAACGGTACTAAAAATGGGCAATAGAAATAACGATTTATTTTTCTAATCTTTCTTTTGGTCCCACCAATTGGTCCTGATAACTGTATACAAATGTGGAAGAAGTAATAATAGTCGTGCTTTATATATAATGCCTCTCCACCAAGCATTGACAGTCAATTTATTAAAAGTGATTATTGTTCTTCACTGACTTATAATATATAATTATACCATTTACTAATAAGACGTGTTGATCTACTCAATTTGCAATTTATATTTCGTTGCAAGTGCGGTAAAAAAAGCTTGAAGATTGATAGCCTCTGCTATTTTTTTTATTATATAACTCTTTCAATATGTAAAGCCACTGTTATAGCTTTGTTCTCGATGTTCAACTAATCCATAGCCCACTTAAAGACAGGGCGAGAGATTCCTTTCATCTGTCTAACACTTAAGACAGGTTTTACATCGATTTCATGTCGTCTTTGAAGAAACACGGCGCAAGAAAGTCTTTTCATGATTACTCATTAATAATAATCGAAGACAAACGATTGACGGAAATGGAATATTTGCTAGGTCGAAAAGTCGTTACGACATAAATTGACTGCGATATTCGAATGCAGTGGTATGATCAATGCTCCGTATAAGCTCCACTCCCAGTGTGGAGCATACGGCACGAGAAATGATTGTTAGTCAGTCATTCAACCTCGATGACACTCTTGCCAATATAATATATACGATACTATAATACTGAGTATTGGCGCGGTTCGTTGTTCCGTCGACAACGTTGTCGCCTGGCTGCCGCCCGTGGCCATGCAATGGATGAAGTGCTTCGCATCTGGCAAGTGAGGTGGGACGCCTCCCTGACAGGGCGTCAGACTTATAAATTGTTCCCTACTGTCAAGTGGCGATCGGAGATATCGAAGTCTCATGGTAGACCACTGGACTATCCGATTCATAACGGGGTATAGTGGTTTCGCGGCCAAGCTCTTCATGTTTGGCCGGGCAGTGGATGGGCCGACATGCAGATGCGGTGAAGATCAGGATGTTGACCACATTCTATGGAATTTTCCTTCATGTCACGGGAAGAGATGCTCAGGTGTGTCCAACCTGTTGTCGGGCTCACGGGGTATGCCGACTTGATAGCTAACCGCAGTAACTTCATGGCCTTCAACAAATTTGCGGGGTCTTACGGAGAGAGAACGGACTTATTTACATAAACCCTCCTGTTCACAGAGACTATTAGAGATTTATAATTTATTTGTGATTTAACACTGTTTGCTATATTTATTTTATTTTTCAATTTAATTTTACGGCACTTTTGCCATTTTAGTTTGATTTTTTGTATAAAAAAAAAATTAGGGACAATCAAGCACACTTTAGTGCAAGCTAATCAAGTCCTTGGTAACTGCTCCCAGGACAATTTCTCTAAAACCGGACGTATGGCCGTGGCGGGTGGTGGATGGGCAAGAAAGTCGATAAATCGATTATGTTCGAAGGAAATAGATGGTTGTTGAAAAATACCATACCACCTTTCCGAGCTCACAAAGTTGAAGCGAGCGAGAGCGATTAGCTAACGAGCAAGTAGAGCAAGTAGTCCTGTCCGAGTCCTAGTATCCTTTTTATCCCCTACTCTCTTCGAAAAAAGAGAGGTTGAGCAACTGAGTAACAAGCTGCTCTTGTAGAATAATATATGCTGAGATAGACTCCGTAAGGAGTCCATATTCTCCAAGTTGGGAGCGGACATGGTAAAAAAAAATATGTTTTGAATGGAATAAATTCTCCTCTGGAGGCATACCCCCCCGCCCCCTTGGATCCGCAAATGTGAGGACTCGTGGTTAGCTAATAGATCTATTTTTTCCGATCCGCTTTTCGGAGGGTGGGAAGGGATTTTTCAATATGATGAAAAACTTATTGATTGAGTAGGCATTTTCTTGGTAGAACTCCATTATAATACGGTAAGAAAAATAACAATGTATTTTAGTTCCACATAATTTTTTTTTTATTTGTTGATAGCTATTTCCGCTTATGCCTTCGTCAGAACTATGTTTTAAACGTGTATTAGAGATAGCTTATATACCTAGGCTAGACAGGGTACCCCATACATCCCCTCTCTGCTCTACCATACCAACGTCACATGGAAAAATTTAAATTAGTTTAAGTTATTGGTCTAGCGTAATCCTGAGAACTTAATCTGGGTGTTTTTGGGTTATTTTTATCGTGTTAAACAACTTAAAATCTGCAATGTCTCAAGTGAATCTATTTTTAAATTGTTTTTAGTTTGCTGCTTGTTAAAGGATTTAGAAGAGGTGAAGATTACTATTAACGCTAACTGTCCGAACGCATTCAGACAGGATCCATAAATCGACTGAAAAAATCTACTCCCACTGAAGCTCGATTCCGTGCAGGCCGATGCTCCAAATTTTTGCGGGCATGGTTAAAAAAATAAGTGATTTATATACATATTTAAAAAATGCGAGATTGAAATGCCACCAGCGCGTTTTTATATTTTGACTGACGGTATTGGGCTGTTAAAATCACTTAGCGAGCGACAGCATCGTGTAACGGATGGCGTGCACACCACGCCGTCGAGAAACACGCAATGGCAGCGGATTCCGGATGCAGCCAGCCGACAAGCAGTTCTACGGCAGGAAAAACGGTTTCTGATTGGAACAGTTCCACAACACCTACGTGTTTCGACGGTGAATGAAGTGTGTTCCAAGTCCACACTTTAAAACAGGCGTGTAAAACATCAAATAACATCAAGCCGAGGGCCGCGTGATTTAAATATTTAAAAATTATATTATGTATGTTGGTAAGTTGAAGAACCTATGTATCAGTTGAAAATGAGTGCAATGCGCGAAACCATTCCTGATCTTTATAAATTTATCGTGCAATAAGCATAAAAGAAAACGACGTATTTATTTTAGAAAGAAAAATGTTTCCCATTTTTCTTTAAAAATATATATTATATGAAAGAGACACAAAAAATCCAGGGCTGTGGAGTCGTTAAAAAAAATACGATTCTGATTCCAGCATTTACCAAAAATACGACTCTGACTCCGACTCCAACATTGGCCAAAAACACGACTCCGACTAAAATAAGTTTAATTTTCATATTTATGTGTATTTAATTAAATTTCAATACCAACCAATCTGGCGAATAGCCAAATTTGACATATTATATGCAAAAATAAAAATTTCAAACTTTTCAAAATTGCCGACACCGAGTACGACTCCGGCCAAAAAACCCTGACTCCACAGCTCTGAAAAAATCATCATTGAGCGGAGCAGGAATATTTGATGGAACTTCAAGTTCTAAAGTCAGGGTCAAAGTTTTTCCCGTCTCCTTCATCTCTTAGTGAAGTTTTTTATATTCTAAGTTGCATTGTTTGACATGTGAATAAATTTCATAATATGCATAGATTTCTACACTTTGATACGTTTTATTAATAAACGAATATTTTGTGCGCTTTTTGGTTGCTTAATTATTTATCGAATGGCGTAAGCCGAAATAGCTATCAACCATATGTAATATTATTTCTGTAAGACATTATAAACATTGCCATTTATTCAACGTGTTATAATGGAGTTTTAATTTAATTAATCTATTATTTCTATATTCTTGTGTAACGAATAACACAGCAATAATTTTTTATATCTACACTTGTAAGATGTGAACTGTCAATACTTGGTGGAAAGACGTGAGTATTATATGTCGAATTGATCATAGGAGTAACAGAATGGCTTTTTCAGTCACATTCAAGCAATGATGGTTAGTACTGAAGATGGCATGGTGCCGAAATAAAAATCTGTTATTATTTTATACCAAATTAAAATAAATTTCGTTTCATGTCAGCATTGGAAAAATATATTATTTAAAAAGTGGATTTCGAACGAAATATTACGGAACCGATGTGAGATAAGTATATTCACCTGGAGAGAGATTTAATATGCCTGTCTAACCTTGATGCTTAATGGCAATTAACGGTGAACACACTGGCCTGCTGAATTGTAATTAGGACATCTTTTGGTCCACTGGATACATATCTATTACATAAATAAATCTAGCAAACAATTATAGCTAGAATACGTAATCTTACAATAGTAGTTTCTAATGTCATATATATATTAACATAAGTAGTTTAATCACGCTGTTAAAAAAATAATCTTCAACTCAGTAAATATGCATGTTGACAGATGGCAGTGATCTGGTAATCAAAACCAGGGCTGTTGAGTCGGAGTCGTGGTTTTTTGACCGGAGTCTTGAAAAACTTTAAAAAAATTTGAACTTTTTATGTATCCATATAACATGTACAATTTGGCTAGTGGCCGGATTGGTTGGTTGATATTTAATTCAATACACATAGTCAATAGGAAAGGTAGGATAAAAATTAAACTTCTTTTATACAGAGTCGGGGTCGTATTTTTGGTAAACGTTGGAGTCGGGGTCGTGTGTTTTTAACGTCTCCACAGTCCTGGTCAAAGCCCTAAAGTCTCGTTTTGATATCAGATGTTTGAATTATAATGAAAATCAGTTGAAAAAGCTGATGGTGAGCGAAACTGGTCCTAATCTTTCACACATGGAAATGATGGAAGAAGCTTAAAAAAATGCTAAAGTATTAATGATGATACTTTTCCACAGTGAATTGACGAATCAATTTTTATTTTCTTAGTTGTAATACTAATTGATTGCTATATCTTGTAAGTCTTGCTTGGCTTTTGTAGAAATATTACTGTATCCAGTTGATAATGCTAGCTTTGAGCGAAACCGGTCCTGATCTTACAAATTTTAAATGCAATAAGTACTATAAATGTTTTATAATTTTTATTATAATGCCATTGACAGTGAACACCTTAAAAATGATAAATGAAGCTAGTACGGCAAATGCTACCGTATTATTTAAGAAATATTTTTTTTATCAGTTGATAATGCTCGCGATGATCGAAACCAGCCATGATCTAATAAATTTAACGTGGAATAATCACTAAAAATGTTTTATTAATTTTATTACAATGCCATTCCACTAAGCATTGACAGTATAATTATGTAATATACCGTGACGTTAATTTATGTTATTAATTGAATTGCATATCGTATTAACATTTCTCTTCATGCTAATCATTGCACAAACAATTTACATTATTCAATTGTCTATAGATAGTTATTTGAATTAACAAATGGTATTGTACATTGGTAAACTGTTTAGCATATACATAATGATATGTTAATACAGACTTGTGTTGACTGGCTGTAAACAAAATCATTCGTTTGTTTGACACACGCTTAGAAGAGATTAATGGTTTGATATTATAACGAAAAATTCAATCCAAATATTTATTAGTCTTTCTCCTAACGGATATGCACTACAGAAATAGACATTGAATATATTATTAATAATTTAAAACCGGTATGTTTTTTGCCAATCTGATCTAATAGATCCGTTATATCTATTGCATCCAAGTATAAAGCTATGCAAGACATATTATTGATTGAATTAGCATTTACTTGGAAGAACTCCATTATAATACGGTAAAAAAATAATTCTATAGAAATTATTTTATACATTTTTTGATAGCTACATATTTCGGATTACGCCATTGTCAGAACTATTTAAAAACCATACATTTATTTAATCTATATATACCGCTGTAGACAGGGTACAAAATACACATTTTTCTCTGTTCCACCAACCTAGTTTTATGAACATGAATTATTTGTTCTTCCTGTGAGTGGAACCAGCCTACCAATGGAGATATCACAAGTAAGAGCTTTAGAAATTTAAAACGGGATTGTTTCGGAGGTTGACATATTTCCACGTGGGCGTGAGTGAGTTCAGAAGACTACTACTTTTGTGTATTAAAATTGATTTTGTCGTACTTGTTTGCTTATTACAAAAGATAAATCTTTTTTCATATTGCAAAATCAATAAAATAAAATTACAATTTGTGCAGTTCTATTGGTTAGTTAATCGCTGTAGTCCCACTTATAATAGCGAGTGGGTGTCATCAACAAATCGATTGAAATATCAATGTATGAAACTGCCCGTACCGGGATTCTAACCCGAGAGTTCCGCGACCGAAATCAACGACGTTGCCATTTGACCGAGTACTAGTTTAAATAAATATACGATTGTGCAATCTATTTTTGAGAATATAATAGTGTCATTTAAGACCAGTGTGGGTATTGGTTGGCTGCATTTAATGCAGTTAAATTATAATATCGCTGCATGTTAACACTTCCTTGACTTGAAACCGATGACTGTTGCACTTTACAGAGTGAATCGTCATGCAGGATTATGCACCATTGCTGAGGCTTGCCATCAGTTCAGTTGTGTTGTATTTGATACCAGATTGACCCTAGAAAATCACTATCAATATGATAGGAATGGTTCCATGACAAAACAGAACGTGACTTTTCAGAACATGAACCTAACCTAACCTACTTTCGATGGTTTCGGCGGTAACTTTGTGGAAGTTAATTTTAATATAAAATTTAAAATAACTTTGATTATTCCACGTATTGTGCTACTAACTGTGAGACGTGTTTCGCCTCGTTCAGAGGCATCTTCAGACTTACTATCGCAAAGTTTGCTTAAGTAATTTCATTACTCTACATTAAAGCAGCCAAAAACATTATTATATACCTACTCATTACTAATTTATTCCAATTATTTCAATGTGTATTTCCTTATTTTATATAAAGAAGCGAATGCAAAAGCTTGAGAAATAGTGTTATAAGTTATGTTACAAGATATCAAAGCTATCGGTAAAGGGGCCTAGCTTACGTGGGAAGACAGGTCCTCGAAGATTGGGGCGCATTAGGTTTATGGGCTATGTGAGCGATAATATTACAAAATAATACACGACTGGTATACTGGGTACAAAAATTTTCTTCAATAGTAAATTGTAATTGTAAAAGTAAAGTGTATCGACTGAAAAACTCAAAGAATCGAACCCGGGTGGTCCGTCACACAAGGCACCGACGTTGAGTACTGCGCCACGGACCGGGCATACTGTGTAGATATTGTTGATCGATCTGTTTACATTTTTACTAAACAATAACGAAGTTTTAATGATATTTCGATTTTAATGACAGAATCGATTTATCAACTGAATAGATCAAAGAAACAATCGTCAAGCTGGGTGGTTCGTCATAGAAGGCAACGACGTTAACCACTGCACCACGAACACAACATGCAATATATATGTGAAAGTAATACAAACATGGTGCTTTTTTGTTTTTAATTCTCAAGAATCGGAATACGAGAAGAAACAATATCGTACATATATTCATATTTTAAATTGAACGTTCCAGTACATTATATCCAGGATTCGCGAATTCGTTCGTGAAACCTCTAAAATTTTCATAAGGCTGTGGGCCTTCACATTAACTCAAAAATCTCTTGCTTGCAGAATTATGACGAGTAGGCATCAGAGAATCGATATAAACCGAGAGCTATTCTTCTCTATGACCCTCCCTAGGTAGGAACGAATTAGTAAGCTGACTTCTTCAACTGTCGCGATCGCGCCCTCCTGTCGGCAGCGATGGGAAGGAAATGCAAACAAATAAAATTTTAAAGTTTAAAACATTTAGATACGAAGGTGACTGGAAGAACTTTGGCGCTGACACGCTTTAGAACTTGATGCTGCGTCAAATTGATATAAAAAAAAAATATATCCAGAGCTTTGGAGTCGGAGTCGTAGTCAGAAATTTTGAAAATTTCAAAAGTTTTATGTATGCATTAAGTATTTAAAATTTGGCTATTGGCCGAATTGTTTCGTTGATATTTAATTGAATAAACATAAATAGGAAAGGTAAGAAAAAGCGTTACGAAATAAAGCTTTTTTTTAGTCGGAGTCGTGTTTTTGGTCAATGTTGGAGTCGGAGTTGTGTTTGAGATTACTAACCGAAGATATCACTGTTGATTTGTGGCATAATCATGTCCTAGTTGCGGCCCTGCTCAGCAATGCCTTGCACCTACGAAGTGCAAGACATCAGCCGTCAGCAGCCGCAAAACCTCGACAAGTTTCTCCGAGTGAAATAATTAAAACTTCACGGCTGTGTGGTAACAGTAGCCGAAGTTGGCGAAGGGATACGGTGGGCACGTGAAGTAAAGTGCTTGAATGAAATTCTTTTGAAAGTTTCGCTACTGCGGCCGGCATCATTCCGCAGCCGTAAAATATTTACTCACTTCTTGAAGTAAGTTTCGCGAAGTACTCCTTAACACATTGCTATTTTCTTATCCGGTTTGAATATTCGTTTAATTTACTTTGAGTTAACAACTGCTTAAAATTTTTTTTTTTAATTATTCCAAATTTTATGTATTAAGATCAGGACCAGTTCCGCTAGTCGTGACAAATTTCAACTGATGAGCGAAACCGGTTCTGAACTGAAAAAAAAATAATTTGGAAAAGTAACATTTTTTAAAAATATAATAACTTTCCATCGAGTAGTGATATGAACACCTTCAAAGGGAGCCTTGTTATTAATTTAAGATTTCAACTCAAGAAGCTTGGTGGGTTCAAATATGAATCGTTTGAAGTTTGTAATTTTCCGTGAGTTTAAGTTCATTCGTGCACTCGAAATGCCTGATGATGCCGAAAGGTGAAATTCGGAAGTTGTTAAAAAAAAAACTCTCTTTATTAGACATTCATTGGTAATCATTTATCCAAAAAGGATTTTTTCAACTGGGTGACAAATTTTATACAGAATATGTAAATATAATCAAGTAACCGTGTAGTGAATAGTAAACGGTTGTCTACAGTGAACGCTTCCTAGTGGAGGTATTTTAACGTACTTTTTTCCACGATAACTATTTGTAATTCATCTAATCTTTCTTTAAGTTCGATGAGAGTAGGGATAGAAAGGATAAGGCTAGGACAGGATTAGTGGCGTAGGATTAGTACCGCTAAAAAGGCATGTATTTAATGGGTCAATAACTAATTCAAGTTTTGGTCAGTTAAATAAATAAATGGTCAGTTAAAAATCAGAATGGTCAGTTAATATTATAAACAGTCAGTTGTCATTATATCAGTGTGAATGTGGTCAGTTATTAAATAAAACGGTCAGTAATATATTTTAATGGTTAGTTATTAAAAAAAAAAAAAATGATAAGTTTTTACCAAATATGGTCGTAATAGGCAAATTTATGACATGTTCTTTTTATTTTAACTGACCATTTATTATTTTTAACTGACCGTTTTAAGAATTTATAACTGACCATTTATCGAATTAGAAACTGACCAAATAATTAGTAGTCCGCTAAAAAGTATCGGATTGCTGTGATGGGGGGGGGTGTGGGGGTTAAGACAACACAGACACCCATGCCTTCGAATAAAATCGATAAAGCGATTGAAAAATGCTGCTTGTACTGGGAATCGAACCAATGTAGTCCGTCACGGCAGCCAACGACTTGACTACTGCGCCACGCACCCATCAAGCCAAGTGTGTTAATAGAGCAAATAAACTTCGTGTTAAACATTGTGAGAGTAAATTGAATTTTTTATTTTGACGAATTGTTTTGTTTTTTCGGAAAAATAAATAGTTATTGTATTGTGTATTACGAAACGCAGTTTGTCGTAAAATCTAGCATTATTTTAGTTAGTGTATTTAAAAAGCTGACACAGAAATTAATTTAATACAATATATGAACATAGTTTACAACTTAGAACTGTCTTAAGCATTACCATATCGAGACCCTACTTTAAAAAGGTTTTAACTGCTCTTTACACTATTTTGAGATATAATCGTTTGAAGTTTGGATTGTTCATATTATTTAATTCAAAACATAAAATTCACTTGTAAAAATGAGCAAGTAAAAGTGTTTCAAATTACTTATTTTAGGCATTTCAAGTGCACGGATGTACTTGAACTGAAAGTTCAGACTGACAGACTAGGCGAACCCCGGGTCGTTAGCGACAAAACTCATCGAAAAGTACAAAATTCAAACAATTCAAATTTGATATTGAAAATCCATCAAGCACCCTCAGTCGAAATCATTAATTATATAAAACCATTATTGATTGAGTAGGCATTTACTTGGTAGAACTCCATTATAATACGGAAAGAAAAATAACAATGTATTTTAGCTAAAACGAATCAAACCATTACATTGAGAAATAATGACATTAATGATCTAATGATGGAAATAATGATGACAGTCTGAGAACTATTTCAAATAAATTTAGTAAAAGAAGTGTGCAAATGAACTCTGCTTACTCCGAAATTCAATAATATATGATTATGTTATTATTGTTATATTATGTAGTTCTGACGAAGGCGTAAGCCGAAATAGCTATCAACAAATATATAAAATAATTTATGTAGAACTAAAATACATTGTTATTTTTCTTTCCGTATCATATTATGTGCTAGAACACGGTTAATACAAACTTTTCCGACCGTAAGGTAATCGTTTGCCAAAATATCAGTTTGAACCTTTTCAAAGTAAGGTGACGATATGTCAAATGTTATCTTTTCAATACAATAGTATTCGAAAAGAATTTACTAATTGGCATGTGATAAATTATTAACTTTACTAATGCGTTATGGTAATTTAAGATTTATACGAAACGGAACAAAATAAGTATTCAAACATATTTTTCTTTGACAAATCATAAGCTATAAATTTCGTTTCATAAAACACTATAATTTCTGGGATGTGTTTTTTATCTATACTCTGTTCCAGGGTTTCCCAAACTATGTTCCGCGGAACACCAGTGTTCCAGCGAGCCTCTTTTTTCAATTTCAATAGCTAAATATGAAAAAATTCGACATTTACAGCTTACAACCATTTGATAGGACAGCTGTTAAATTGTGTACATTGTGATTATCGATGAAAGACTGTATTGGATAAACTGATGGTTACATATTTTTGCTTTTCAAATGTCGCTACAAAAACGTGTATTTCATGGATTCCTAAACTAAATATATTCCGCCGAACCTGAATAGGTTTACGTGACATTTTGAAAAAGGTCTTATGCACTGCAACACATTTAAAGATATTCTACTTAAAATTGAAAGCGAGTGATCATAAATATTAATCTTTACTAATATTGATCACGTCAAGTATGAAGGTACAGGCAGTGGACTAACTTTTCTCACACTGTGCGCATGAGAGCGTTTATTGTTTTTACCTGAACGGCTGAAAAGCCTTGTCAGTTTAAAGACAGTTGCCAAGATTGACAGAACGGTTAGTCACCGCTTATAAATCTGATTCAAAAACAGCTTGAAAGAATTAGGAAATGTACAGAAATTACCCAACCTAAAAAAAATTAAGTTTGCGAAGGGTTCAATCGCAGATTTTTTTGGAAGACACTTATTCCACATTAGATTTATTAGGATCAGGATCGGTTTCGGTCATCGCGATTAGAAAGAGTTGATTATGCTCGCGATGGGCGAAACCGGTCCCGTTGCAAACAAATCTAATGTGAATAAGTACATAAAATGTGCTTTTTTTTTTTAATGAAATAGTTTATATTTCACAAATAACTTGTTGGGACTCAATGATTGAAAAATCAATTAATACGACCAAAATTGAGACACAATAAATATTACTGTGAAAAAGACTGAATCCCATCCAATAATATTTTAAGTCTATTTTCGAGCCTTTGGTTGAGAAACAGTGGTGTGGTTAGTATTATGCATTCTCTACTGACACCGCATGCATTTTTAACTGTCTAGTTAAAAGCAAGTTATGTATTACTCTCCAAATAGATACATTTTTTTTCGCTCAGTTGAATGTATTTATGTATTTTTTGGAAAGTGATTTTAACCCGCAGCCAACGTGCAAATGATAAATTTAGCGACCGCATGTGCACTAGGGTGACCCCCTTTTTTTTCAAATGGAATTGAAGATATAATAATATCAGGGCTGTGGAGTCGGAGTCGGAGTTGTAGATTCGTGGTTTTTTGGCCGGAGTCGTGCTTGGAGTTGGAAATTTGAACCCTTTATTTTTGCATATAATGTAAATTTTTGCTATTGGTCAGTTTGGTTGGTTGACATCTAATTGAATACACATAAATGGGAAAATTAGGAAAGTCGGAACCATGTTTTTTGGTAATTGCTGGAATCGTCCTATTTTTTAACGACTCCGCAGCCCTGAATAATATAAAATATGTAACTTCAATTTGAAGAGGCAGTATTATTAATAAATAAAACACATCGTTGTGTACTTCTCCAAAAAGATAATGAAGATCAGGACTGGTTTCGCTCATCGCGAGCATTTTTCACTGATTTATATACAATATGCGTTACGTCACGCGTCGCAAACTAATGAATGTGAATATGAGATATAATAATCTATAAAAATAGCATGTAATAATCAAAGTTATTTAAAAAAAAATGAACTTCCACAAAGTTACCGCTGAATCCATCTAAAGCACGGGTTTCCAGCCCATGAGTCGCGACCCCCAAAAGGGGTTTACCATTCATCTGATTGCGATGAAACTTTGTCAACTTATTGCTTGCACTTGCGCAAAGGTTATAGGCATAGTACAATTAACTTTCAGTTAATTAAGTATTTCGACTGAGGGTGCTTGATGGAATTTAAATATCAAATTTGAATTGTTTGAATTTTGTACTTTTCCATGAGTTTTGTCGCTAACGACCCGGGTTTCGCCTTTCGGCATCTTCAGGCATTCCAAGTGCACGGATGTACTTGAACTGTCTTTCTAACTTTCAGTTGATGACGCGTATAGACCAATCGGTTAAAGACAAACAGTAAATGTCAATTAAATCGAAATGATATATCTACAATATTATGCATCCGAAAGCACTTCAATAAACACCAACGCTTCCTTTCTTTGAGTGGCATTGCAACGCTTGCCGGTACCGGAAGTCTAACATAAAAATGCTTATTCCGTACGAACGTTCGGTCACCCTACAAAATATTATAAAGTAGCCCACCCACGATCGTATCGCTACTCGTTTTTTTGCTTGTTGCCAGTAACACGTCTAACTATCCTGGACTCCAGCTCGTCTGGCACTCGAAGAGAGTGGCATGTGGCCATTCAGAAGGGCTCGCAAAATATTCAATGTATAGTCATTGAGGATTTTGACTGTCACTTATATCCTGTAAATATGTAGTCGCTTATACACTAAAATATTTGCAAAGGTTTATATGCATGCTGTTATTTAACAAATAAAAAAGAAAATCATTATATAGTTTTAACCAGAGCTGTGCAGTCATTAAAAAAATACGACTCCGACTCCAACATTGATCAAAAACACGAGTCCGACTGAATAATGTTTAATTTCGTCACTTTTTTTCCCTAATTTTTCATTATGTGTATTTCTATTTTTCTTGTAATTTGCTTTAATTTATTTGCTTAGTTGTTTTACCAATTGTTTGTCATACCTTGCTTTTCATACTTAACTTTTGTATAAATATCACTGTTGTATTGTTTTCCTTATCAGTTGACAATGCTCGCCATTAGCGAAACCGGTCCTGATCAAATAAATTTTATGTGGAAAAAGTACTAAAAATTTATTATTATTTTTATTATGTGTATTTAATTGAATATCAACCAACCAATCCAGCCAATAGCATATTATATGCAATAGTAAAAAGTTACTCCACGACTCCGACTCCACAGCCCTGGTTGTAAAAATTGATCTATGCCCGGTCCGTGGTGAAGTGGTCAACGTCGTTGGTTCCGTTGCGGACCGGCCGTGTTCGAGACGCGGTACGAGCAGATTATTTCTGTCGACAAATCGATTCTCTTCGAAAGCAAAGGGTGTTTGTGTTGTTACAAATCTCTTCCACTGATCCCACAAAGCAGCGCATAGCGAGAGCGGCTTGCTAATCACTAGTCCGGTCCTCGTACCTTTCAAGCCCTACTCTCACCGAAAAAAAAGGTTTAGCAACTGAGTAATAAGCAGTTCTCATACAAAAATATATATAAGCTCCGTGAGAAGTAAATATGTTCCAAGTTGGGAGCGGACATGGTAAAAAAATCTAATACACAATTATTGTATCTCTAGATCTTTAAGAAATTAGATGTCATTTCAAATAACTAGTTACATAAACCATGTCCGACTAAAAAATAAATTTAGGCTCCGTGGTAGAGTGTCAACGTTGCTGTCTTCGGTTGCGTAGCGTTCTAGTTAGAATCCCAGTCAGCAGTTAAATTAGACAAATGAATTAGATCAGTGATTGCCAAGCGGTCGCTCGCGAGCTACCGATAGCTCGCGGTGGCATTTTCGGTAGCTCGCGAAGGATATATTTGGAAAATCCATGCTTTTTACATGGACAGCTATAAGTGGCCAACTCACGCGTTGGAAAACCTTCTGTTTTATTCGTGTACGCACCAGACAGAAAAAAATATGTTATATTCAAAAGCTCTTCAATAAACAGAATTAAAACATAAACACTTTCTTTCTTTGCCAGGTACTCGTTAGTTTTGTTTATAAATACGTAATTAAAGTACGCATCTTATGTTTCATTCGGAAGTCCGATTTTATTTAAGTAATAAATAATAATATGTATAGTACAATAAAAGACGACGATAAAACAATATAAAAAAGTAGCTCACTAGACAATTTTAATTTCTCAAAGTAGCTCGCATCCTCATTGAGTTTGGAGACTAATGAATTAGATATTAATTTCATGGTTTTTGTGATGTCCATAATCCTTTCCTACACCCATCCAACCGGAAATCATGAAATAAAGCAAGGTAATGACTTGTTAATTATCTTACTGCTTTGTACATGATTGAAAAACGTACATTTTTAAATCAATAATTGTTCTTTGTAAGCGCTGTTGAATAGTAATCAAACCATGTGCAACATATCACGTAAACTAGCATTAGCTAATATTCAAACTGCTAAGGTATGTTTCATGACCTGCAGTTATTATTAGCGCTATTTGCTCCGTTACATTATCCGATTGGATAGAATCAGGGATGACAATAATGGTTTTTGTCTTCGGTTCCGGGATTTCGCGAATACAAGTCCAGGATTTAAGGAAAAAATAAATTAACTAGAACTCAATATATTTGAATCAAGATCAAGACCGCGTTAGCTTATCGTGAACATTATAAGCTGATATTGATGAAATAGTATAAAAATATAACCAAATTAATCATATTTCACCGAAAGCTTTTTTTACAAAAAGATCATTCGAAATAAAATTGAAGACTGATGGTTCTTGATGGAAATTCAATATCAAATCTGAATCCATTAAAATTTTTGCATGAGTTTTGTTGCTAATTTTCCTTGGATTCATTTACTACGAGTAGAGACTCCAATTACTCGACATCTCAACTACTCGAGTATCGAGTTGTAAAATGTTAAAATACTCGAGTACTTGAGTATACTCGAGTAGTTTCAGATGTACCAAAATATGTATTATCAATTCGAATTTGTATATATATTAATAGATGTTAAATAAATAAAGAAGCATATACAATTTGATTAATACATTTACTTCCATTTATTCAACATATATTTCAACAATAATAGAGAATTATGTAAACGTCACAAATTTTAAATTGGTTCGAAGTATGTATTGTTTTTACGATTCCCGCAGTAGAAAACGCTCTCGAAAAAACCGATTAATACTAAAACGAGTATTACTCGAGTATTTTACAAAATACTCGAGTATCGAGTACTTTAAAAATGGACGAGTATACTCGAGTATCGAGTACTCGATACTCGAATTGGAGTCTCTAACTACGAGTCAGTTTTTTTTACATCTAATTGACAGGGCTCTATGTATGTTATAAGGTCCGTTGGCGTCAAAGTTATTCCAGTCTCATTCGTCTCTAAGCTTAATGTTTTTTTTTCAAGTTGTATTCCCTTGCCATCGCAGGTGACAGGAGGTTGCGAAAGCTCAAGTTCAAGAAGTCAGCTTATTTTTTCGTCTCTACCTATGGAGGGTTATCGTACACGTCAGTTAAAGTTAACTTGTACACCTGAAGGCATACAAGTTCACTTTTAAGGTGTTCACTGTCTATACTTGGTGGAATGGCATTATAATAATTTTGCTTCAATTTATTTGCTTAGTTGTAATACCTTATTTTTCCTACCTAACTTTTGTATAAATATCACTGTTTCATTGCATACAAGTTAAAAATTTTGAAGCTGAAGGCATTTAGCACATTGCTTACGAGCCCTTTTAAATAATTTGGTATTTAGCATGTAATTTGATGGACAATTAACAAACCTAAAAACGTGTGCACTCTTTAAACAAGTACATTGGCTCACTACTTTATAGTCCCGGTATTTCACGTTCTGAATCCCGGGATTTTAGGAATGGGAAATACAGACAAGCTTGCATTCCCTAGATGGAACCCAACCCACCTTTACAAACACCTCAGTGGAATTAATTCCTAATATCCATCACATCGGTCGCGTCATCAAAACAACATTATTTATTATTAATTTGTTTTTAATAAAAAGGCGTAGGTTTGAGTTTTGTCGGTCGTCTATTGTGTTGATAGTATTCTAAGAAGCATCTGGAAGCTTCCACGCGATGGTAGCCATGAATTTACGTTATGTCATTTGAAAGTAATTGAAGCTATCATCTACTGGATTGAATTGGAATTCACTTGGTAGAACTCCCATTAAAACACGGTGAAAAAAATCACAACGTATTTTAGTTTTACAGAAATTATTTGATCCATTTGATTTGAAACTTATGTTGAAAAAGGCGCATTTGAGATTTAAAAAAAAGTTATCTTATCGCATATGGGAAGTGAAGTTTGAATCCTGGCAATTGGTAGCGACAGTATAAATGGTTTTCGTCCAATAATAATCCGACTAATTTTCTTTACTTTATTTAATTGCCACTAAACTATTCGATTAAAATTTTTACATATTTTCTTACTGCAAAAGATGTAAAAAACAATGATTTAAGAATACCAAAAGTTTAAACATCGTATCAATAATATTTAAATACATTTTCAGGGTGTTCACTGTCAATACTTGTTGGGAAAGGCATTATAATAAAAATAATAATACATTTTTAGTACTTTTTCCACATAAAATTTACTTGATCAGGTATTCTGTTTACAGGAAAAAATTCGTTGGGTCATTTGAAGTAATTACCGGGATTTCCTTCTAATTATGGTTGACAGACATGCAGATTTATTTTATTAAATTTACTTATTTTTGGGCTTTTACTTTGTTAATGATAAGTCATATTTAATTATTTTATTTAATTATGTTTTAGTTTGCATTGCTAAGAGGTCTTCAACCTTTTATTTTTCGTCTATTTTTCTTGTTATTTGCTTCATTTATTTGCTTAGTTTTTCTACCAATTGTTTGTTCATACCTTACTTGACTTTTGTATAAATATCACTGTTGTATTGTATTTCTTATCAGTTGACAATGCTCGCCATGAGCGAAACTGGTCCTGATCAAATAAATTGTATGTGGAAAAGGTACTAAAAATTTATTATTATTTTTATTTAAATACATATTTAAAATAAAGTGACAGTAAGATTAAGCTGTCACTCACCGGGACGGAAATGTATATATTGAGCTATCTTCTCCTATTGATATATGAATGTATGTATGTACGTATGACTCTTCGCCACGTAAGGTAGCATACTATTTTATATATAGAGGCATTCATAGCTCAAAACGGGCAAAAGTCTAATTGACGTTTCTTTTACCCTAATTGGTCTAATAAGCGGGGTATGATGCACTCCCATGTGGCAAATGTTAAATCTTTTAGTTCTTAATATTCAAGGCAGTCCCTGCATCTTATTTTATTTCAATTGATACTGTTCTATGTTATACCCAAGTCGAGGTGGACGAATGGCTTGGATATATAAAACAGTGGAATTCAACTACCTGTGGCTTAAATTTGAATTTTGTACTTTTCCATGAGTTTTGTCGCTAACGACCCGGGTTTCGCCTTTCGGCGTCCTCATGCATTTCAAGTTGAGACGACCTCGATCTCAGCTCTCTCGTATAATGTGAAACAGCCTCGGACCTGACACTCGGGAAGAGGAAATTAGGATTCGGAGGAGGAGAAAGTAGGATGCTCTGATTTAAAAACGATTTCAAAGGGTAAACAAGTGCAATTAGCACTCGCACAATTTAATTAATTATTAAGACAATAACACAAAGTTACACATTTATACAAGGAATTTAGATGACACTGAATTGAACGGTTGCGATTACCTTCTCGCCTTGACAAAGGCGATATCAGGATTTTTAATTTGCGAAGAATTAGAGAGACGATTAGCAGCTTGAAGGCGACCTGCGGGACTAACGGCGGGGAGCTACCTCGACCCTGTGTAAGCTTTATCCGACGGGTGCACACTCAACACTCCCTACTCGCTCTGTAACATTAACTAACTATTTTAAATAAAACAGGCTCTTATCTGCGCCTTACCACCCGTTCTTAGCGGGTTGTATCTCCTTGGTCACTATCCGAACGGCGCAGCATCTCGTCTCGAGATGCGCTAGCCGTACCGTTTGTTTCCGGTCTAGCGGAGACTGCGTGAAATACCACGTATCTCACGCAGTCAGGGCGTTAAAGAGTCAGCTATATTTAGAGCGAGACGGCTGTGCGTATACATACAAGGAGACGCCGCGCCGAAATGTCGCTTTAATAAACTTAAAAATTACTCTATATTGAATCGCTATAGATTTCAATATAGAGTATGATTAGACTGAATTTACTTCCTGATATCGACTTAAACTCATAGACAGAGGTGATAAATAGATCGTTCGAGTGAGTGCTGATGTCCTAAAATACGATACGGTATCAAAGTGCACGGATGTATTTGAACTGGCGGGCAGTAAACGGTTTTGTATCGTTTATACGTATATGTTACAATGAAACTGTAATCTCAGTGAAAATATATTCTTCTCCAAGCTGTCATTGAAATTAAATTTGACCGCCCTATCTTCGGCGCTATATTTGGCTGTGTTTTTCTTTGGTTCTCTTTTTATGAAAGGGACTACTTGCTTATTTTTGTTTCATTGAAGCAAACCAAAACTTTAGGCCGGCAAATCATCGACTTGGGAATGTCATGAATCAATGATCGTGACCAGTGAAATGATGTTGTCATACAAATCTATCACTTGATACATTTTCACTGAGAATACAGTTTCACTGTAACGTATACACAAATAAAAGAAGATGTAAACGAGTTTCAATGAATAAAGTGGGTTTTTTACAATTACTGGGATTAATTAATGAAGTATCGCAAATAATAATGACCAGATAATAACATGGGAATATCTAAAATAAATATAGGGTTTTATCCGACCTATTATTACTGAGATGAATGATTTCAAGTGCTTGAATTAATAATCAATGATAGTAAGCAGGGCTGTGGAGTAGGTAACAAAAAGTTAGACTCCGACTCCGACTCCAGCATTTACCAAAACTCCAAATCCGACTCCGAATCCGACTCCGACTAAAAAAGTTTAATATCGTCACTTGTTTTTACCTTATTTTACTATTTATGTGTATTCAATTAAATATCAACCCTACCAATTCGGCCAATAGCCAAATTTGACATATTATATGCAAAAAATAAAAGTTCAAAAATTTCAAAATTTCCGACTCCGAGTACGACGCCGGTCAAATCGCCGCGATGACTCCGACTCCGACTATACAGCCCTGATAGTAAGTGTTTGAATTATTAATTAAATGTTAACTATGTATATTACATGTGGTTTAATCAAGTACTACAAAAATGAATTTTTTAATTTTAATTTTGATTTGGTGACGTTACGAAAAAAAAATGAGTCAGATACATACTATAAATTTAATAATGCACGCATCTTTTTTTTATCATATATATTTATATTAAATATCTCACAAACCTTATAAGGATTCTGACCACGTACCACGCAATCTACGTCCGAAAACAACAGCCATAAATATATACATATTGAAATAATATAATTAATACTGCGTAGATATTTTAAAATGATCATATCCTCGTGAAAGTGGTTGCATAAGCCTCGTTACGAAAGTCTACCAAATTGCTGTACCATCATGACAAGCGTTTCCAATCCTGCTCTTTAATTGATCCCGGAATTTTGGAATTTTTTTTAATTCTCGATATTTTTCATATTTATTTTTCTTATGCATGCTAATTTATCATTGAAAATAGTCAAATACAGGGCTGTGGAGTCGTTAAAAAAATACGACTCCGACTCCCACTCCAACATTGACAAAAACATGACTCCGACAAAAAAAAGTTTGGTCACTTTTTTTCCTAATTGTCCTACATATTTATGTGTATTCAATTAAATATCTACCAACCAACCAACCCAGCCAATAGCCACATTTGACAAATAATATGGAAAAGTAAAAACAACCCCGACTCTACAGCCCTTGTTTAATATACATATATATATTTTTTAACCTTGTCCGCTCGCTCAAAATATGTTACTTTGTCCTGAGTAGATTATTCATTGTTTAGTGGCCAAATTTGAGTCAACCAGTTTGGTAAATAATCGGCCAACACCTACCTGTACGTCATCAAAATACAATATCTGGTGAAAACATTGCTGCTGTGTGTGAAAGTGTACAGGAAAACCCAAGGCAGCTTATTTCTCGTTCAACTTGGCAAATTTTGAATCGGGCCTTATGTCTGCACCCGTATAAAATCCAACTAACCAAGGAACTTCAGGTAAACGACCACAGACAACGCCTGATTGGGTTCTGGAGCAGTTGGAAGTTTACCCAAATTTGTCAAAAAAGTCAACTTTAGCGACATGGCCCATTTTATAATGAATGGATATTGGCAGACATTTGATGCTATATTCCATATTTAATGCCGTAAAATATACTTACAAATGAAATTAAAATTTAGTCGAAATCTCACAAACAACTTGTTTTATTTACATTTCAAAACTATGCGTCCTTATAAAAAGACCATTTATATTTTATTTCGGTTATTAAAGGGTGAAAATATTTTATTGCAATATAATGCACGAAGGTAGCGGTTTTGTCTGAATGCGATCTGATAACTAATTGAAATTAAAAATATGCTTGATTATATAGCATCTAAAATCTAAGAGGAGATTCTTAATTTTTTAGAGATTTTTAATTTGACTAAAAAAATAAACGTAAAGATGACACCATGTTTATGTATTCCAGCATGGCAAAATAGTAAACTATTTTGATGACAATTCACGACATAATGTTACACCACGGCAGAGGTCCTCAACCTTTTTATGCCGACCGCCCACTTTTTGCTATTTTTCATGGTAAAAATTCCTAACCGCCCACCAACATCGCTATATTTCAAACCAACGTAAATGGGTGAAACAATATCAAACATGGGAAGAAGAAGGTCTTCTTCCTTTATAGAAAAGTAGAAGATAACCAATATTACCTGTATCCAGGACGAAATTCTAAGAATTTGTAATAAGGCACGTGTTACTTTCTAAATGCAGCAATGAAAAAAGTTAATCCGATCTCAATGTCTTTTGTTCACGGGTAAAGGTATGCCGAAAAACAGATATAGTAAAGCAATTTTTTTAGCAAGATTTTGGGATGAAAATAAAAATCACCCACCGCCCACCACGGAAGCTTTAATTGCCCACCAGTGGGCGGTACAGACCAGGTTGACGACCCATGCACTACGGTGACATTAGATATTTTAAGGATGGCTTCGTACAGGTTAAGCAATGGGAAAATACTATATTATTGTTTTAGAAAAACCAGGGCAGTCAGTAAAAAAAAGTAAAACTCCGACTCCGACTCCAACATTTACCAAAAACACGACTCCGACTAAAAAAGTTTAATATCGTCACTTTTTTTTGCCTTATTTTCCTATTTATGTGTTTTCAATTAAATATCAACTCTACCAATCCGGCCAATAGCCAAGTTTGACATACATATTATATGCAAAAATAAAAAGTTAAAACTTTTCAAAATTTCCGACTCCGGGCAAAAAGCCCCAACTCCACGACTTCGACGCCGACTCTACAGCCCTGAGAAAAACCCTTAAGATATAAAATACATTTCCCAAGGATTATATTTTATATGTAGGTATAAGAGCTGTATATATTGGTTAAGAATAGATGACGCTATCACAATACCCATACATCACGACTTCTCACTGCTGGTTTCCTTACAAGGAAAAGCAAAGCGTTCTTCACGGCAACCAGCCCACGTACGGTTGCTCTCTATACTACTGCACAGTAGCGTCCGCTCAATATACATAGGAGGGGTACACCTAACGGTTCATTTAAGTTCCACTTGCCAGTGTTTTTTTTTTATCTTACTGAAACCATCGCCCATTTACTGCTATACAATTATTCAACGTCTGCCAACGTATAAAAGAAACGAATTAAGATGTATACATTGTTATAAAATTTCAAAAAAATTGATTATTACAAAAAATAAGTCACGGGCAAAAATAAGTCCCAATCCATGGGTCACGACGGGGCTTATTTATGTCGCCAACTTCTACAGTTAACGTAAAAAAAATATTCACCATACTGCATTTCCGTTGTTTTTTGTATTACCTTATTAAAAATGCCCTTTTCAATTTCATCAGGGCCACAGGTCACATGACTGTTATAAAAAGGGATCGCCCTCGAAAAAGGTTGAGAACCTATGCTATAAGTGTTTTTCTTTTGCAATGTGAAAAAGAATTAGAAGAAATAGAAAGAAGGTTGACCGATTAAGTTATTGTAGAATCTACTTGAATCCATAAAAAATAGTATAAAAATATAAATACTTTCGATGGATTCGGCGGTAGCTTTGTGTAAGTTCATTTTAATAAAAAAATAACTTCGGTTTTTCCACGTTGTGACACAACGAAGTATTATTTAATAATATCTTAAATAGGGCCAGTTGCTTACCACTGCTAAATTTATTTACAATGGGCTTAACCCTTCCCAATTGATTACATTGCAAATGATAATAATATTGTTATGTTTATGTCATAAGTAGTATACTTTGTTTTGTTTTTATCCTGCCCTCCTTGCTTCCCTTAAAAAGGAAAAGAACACCGCAACCTTTCATGTGCCCGTGACGTACAATGTACGCGCTTATTGGGACAAAATCAGGGTTCCCGCATTTTATTATATCTCACATCAACGTTCATTAGTTCGCAACGCGTGAGTTTATTTGCATTATAAATTTAAAATTACGATTTTTAAATTATTAAAATCAAATTTCAATCTGCTAAGAGTGAACATATATTTTTTCACAGCGTATGGTGTTGTGTTAACCCTAAATTTTGCATAGATTTTCGCGAAATTGGTTAGGAAGAAGTATTTTGACCGGCTTTGATTGATGCATATGTAAATGCTTGATTAAAATAGTTATAGAAATGAATTCTATTTTTTAACTATATTAAAATCTTGGGCTGTTGTTACGTTAATGATGTATCAATAATTTATTTTGTTAACCCTTTCGGTGAAATTAATTACGCGCGACAACATTCACGTGACGCCAGCACTATTTTGTATCCGTACAAAATCGACATAATATAATGCGGCGCGTGGTTGGGCCCGCTAAATTATTATCAACTGAGGCTGCTCGATGACACTTCGTTAATTATTATGCAAAACGATCCGGCGCAGAGGAAACTTGTATCCGCATTTTTTTTCATTGTAATGATCAGCTTCCACTACCAATTGTGCACGTAAATAATGAATACTTCACGAGTTTAGAATATTGATAATTTTGCGCGACACACTGCCGGTTCACTGAGCGAAAATGACAGATTTAAAAAACAAACCCCCCTATAACACACCCGAAAATCCCCCACATTACAACCCCCGTACAGTGTTTTTTTTACAAACGCTAAATATTCAAGGTGAAATTATAATTTTCAAAAATATATTAAATTTAGAATATCGACTGAAGTTGCTTGCTGGAATTTCTATATAAAATTTGAATCATTTGAGTTTTGTACTTTTCCATGAGACTACCAAGGTTTCGCCTTTCGGTATCTTCAGTCATTTCGAGTTCAAGAATGAACTTGAACTGACGCGTAGTAAACAGTTTGAATCGTTTATATACAAAAATAAAAGTAGATCACTAAGTTTGATTGTTACTAACGTAATTTTTATGAATAGGCGAAATTTTTGAGTTCAATGAATTATGAGGGTAAGTAATAAGTATCGAGAATTTTGAATGTCGTATCGTAAATACTAATTACCAGATAATAACATAGAAATATCGATAAATAATTCGAGGGTTTTATCCGATTTTTTATTATTGAATTGATTGATTGAAAGCCGGGTCGTTAGCAACAAAACTCAAAAGATTCAAATTCGATATTGAAATTTCATCAAGCACCTTCACTCATAATCTGATGATGGTATTATTTGGAAGTATTTAGTTCAACAACTATACCATACACTAATTTTTGTACAACCTGTGTAAACAAGACATGCTATGAATTATGAAATAAAGATGGCTACATAATACAGATTCAATTTTGAATTTGGAACGAGGCGAAATGTGAATAATGAAGAAAATATGGCAACAAAACAAATATCATAATTTGAAAATGGAACACTTCAAATTATCGACGGAGATGTCGATCGACCAAATATTGCACCAACTTCACATCTGTCAAGCATCAATTGAAAAGATTTATTAGCTTAGATTGCTTCCATAAAATTACCCACTCGATGAATCAAGATGCACTTATCAGCCATAGTAAAAAAAAATAAACACAGCCGCTCCTATTTAAACTGACAATAAGAAGCCATGCGACGAAACATGATATTCAAATTTAGAACACTGGCTCATTGTTGAGTTTTCGAACGCGGTTTGTTTAGTCTTAATTAATTGCTTATTTTATTTGCATGTTTATCAATTCAATATTTAAAAATTATAACGATTTGTATAATATTTCATTTTATGAACATGACTCATTGTTTTTCAGATATAAATACAGAGGAATTTACGACCAGGGACCTCATCTAAGGAGAACGGGGGGAACAATGCTTCCCTTAAATTTGAAAATTTATACGTTCCTGGCTTATATGTTAGTATAGACAAAATTAAAATAATGCGAGGTCGCAACATTTGTACACTCCCTAAAGTCTTCAAATAAAGTTTATTTAATGAAGATTACTTTATTGTGAATATCCAAACAGCAACATCATTCCAAATTTTTTTACAAGGGGGAGGCAAAAATACCAGATTTTATTTCATTCAGTGCAGCTCAGTATAAGCATATTTTTCATCTTATTTAAGGGGGGGGGTTTCCCTCCTTCTTCCAAAAGACAACCCTGATTCCAAAATACTAAATCATGAATTTATATTGAGGATGGTTTCGTCCACGAAATATGATAATATGTTTGCTTATTGAGAATTTAGACTGAATGTGCTTGATGGAATTTCAAATAATTCAAATATATTAATAATTATTTGTTTATCACTTTTAAGGTGTTCACTGTCAATACTTGGTGGAAAGGCATTATAATAAAAATGTGTTATTATTTTTATTATAATTATTTGTTTGCTTTGCTTTGATTCTATAACCCCCTCCTTGCTTCCCGTAAAAAGGAAAAATCCATTTTGTTATTTTATAATTTTTAAATATTAGAATCAATCTTGCTTCATTACTTAAGCAAATTTTGCGATAGTAAGTCCGAAGACGCCTCTGAAAGAGGCGAAACACGTGTCACAGTTAGTAGCAGAATACGTGGAATAAAGTGATTTCAAATTTTATATGACAAACACTTTCTTTATTTGAGTGGTATTGGAAAGCTTACCGGCTAGTATGAGAATAAATTTTAGAATCTAATGTGGGGTAGTTTTTTATTATTATGAAGAAAAAACTCTTTTATTAAAAACCGCAAGTTTTAATTTATGTAAGACGCAGCAAAATCGCATTCCATACACTGCACTAATCGATTTCAAGCTATGCAAAAATCAAAACACACCTTCGTTCCGGGAATTCAAATTTTCAAATTTCGAATCGCGGAATCCGTTCACATGACACAAGAAAACTTTTAATCGACCCGAAAGGAATGCGTCGCTAAAGAATCAATCAGTCTCGCGCCGCGTTCGCGCCATGCCACATCGGAGGGACTGCCCGTTTGCGATTTCGTTCGACGACTGCTGAAGTTGTTAAAAAGCGACAACACCACCGCAGCAACAAACACAGGCCTGCCTACCTCTCAAACATGGAGGACGGGCCCCGGCCGCTTCTTGTTGATACCGAGCTTATTGCAATTCTTCGCGACAGTACGACGTTATGGCTGTGTGAGGTAACCAACCCATGCAGCGGTTACTCGGTGACAGTAAATGGAAAGTAAATTCAAATCATAATGACTTTTAATACATTGATTGAGTAGGCATTTACTTGGTAGAACTCCATTATAATACGGAAAAAAAAATAACAATGTATTTTAATTCTACATAAATTATTTTAAATATTTGTTGATAGCTATTTCGGCTTACGCCTTCGTCAGAACTATGTTTAAAACGTGTATTAGAGATAGCTTATATACCCTTTGCTAGACAGGGTGCCTCCTACATAATCTCTTTCTGTTGAAACCATACCGACGTCACATGAAAGAATTTAAATAAGTTTGATTTATTGGTCTAAAGTAATGGTGGGAAACAATAATTTGGGTATTTTGGGGGATCGTGTGAAACCACTTAAAATCTGCAATTTCTAAGTGCATCTATTTTAAATTGTTTTAGGTTTATTGTTTGTTAATGGTTTTAACAGACTTTTAATACGGTAAGAAAATAACAATGTATTTTAGTTCTATAATAAATAAATTATTTCGGCTTACGCCTTCGTCAGAAATAGCTATCAACAAATATATAAAATAATTTATGTAGAACTAAAATACATTGTTATTTTCCTACCGTATTATAATGGAGTTCTACCAAGTAAAAGCGTACTCAATCAATAATGACTATTGATATTGAACAAATACTCGATTGAAACAAAATTAACCGAATAGATCATCACTTTTAAGGTGTGCACTGGCAAAACTTGGTTGAATGGCATTATGGTTAAAATAATAAAAACAGATTAGTACTTATTCCACATTGAATTTATTAAGACCAGGACCGGTTTTTCTCATCGCGAACTCATCTCAATTACTGTCTATATTAAATGGACCCTTTGTGTTAAATATTTTACCTGCAATATTCTCTATCACGCATTTGTAAGCCTGCCGAGTCGACTATTCGATGTTTGGTGGCCAAATTCGAATCAATCGGCCATCACCAGTACGTCACCGAAACGCAAAATATGTTTAAAAAAAATCGCTGCTGTGCAAAAGAGTGTACGGGAAAACCCAATGCAGCCAATTTCTCGTCATTCGCAAGAACTTGGCTTTTCTGTGACTTCAACAAATTTTGCATCGGGACTTGAGTCTGCACCCGTATTAAATCCAACAAACCCAGGAACTCAGGGTAAACGACCACAGACATCGCCGTTTATTCGCTGATCGGACTTTGGAGAAGTTGGAAGTAGACCCAAATTTTGCCAAAAAAGTCATCTTGAGCGATGTATTTGAAAAACAATACTTATAAGATTCTGTGACTTAGTTAAAGTTTGTAACATTTCATAATGAAGTATATTTATCAGTATTCGTTTTAGCATACTAATACATACGCAAACCCTTGAGATATAATTCTATTTCTCAAATCTATTGAGGAGTTTCTGGAAGGAAAAAATAATAAATGCCTTAAATTTTACTTAAAATGAAACAAAAATGAGTGGATGATACATATGTATGCGTGTGATATAAACACAACTTGTTTCATTAGCATTTTAAAATAGAGCGTCGTTATCGAGAGATCAAAAAGCATTTTCATCAACAACCTTTGACACTTGAATACACTGTGTAATAGCGTTTTACTTGAACAAAAATAACTGGAATTATGTAACCCGCTGTGCAAAAATCTGCATCATTATGATAGCGAAAGCATATTGTGTTGACATTCTTTGGATGCAAGCCAAACAAACAAAACATTTTGCATGTCATTTTTTATGCATCAGTTTATTTTTCTTTGTGAGACAGTTTGTAATTTCACGATGAATGCGATACTGTAGATAACGCATTTCTTAGAATTTTCTTTCACATAAGTTTACCAGGAATATATTATAAACGCAAATCCACTCGCAATGTGTTTAATGTTAATATTGCAATCCTACCTTTAATGTGTCAGCTGTCAATACTCACTGAGGAAGAATTTTTTATATTGAAATAAACAAAGCGCAATATGTCTATTCCAGGGCTGTGGAGTCGGAGTCGTCGCGGCGTTTTGGCCGGAGTCGTACTCGGAGTAGGAAATTTTGAAAAGTTTGAACTTTTTATTTTTGCATATAATATGTCAAATTTGGCTATTGGCCGGATTGGCAGGGTTGATATTTAATTAAATACACATAAATAGGAAAATTAGACAAAAAAAGTGACGATATTCAACTATTTTAGTCGGAGTCGGAGTCGTGTTTTTGGTCAGTGTGGGAGTCGGAGTTGGAGTCGAAAATTTTATTATATAGAAATTAACAAAGCACAAATTCTTATCATTTTTCATACACCATTAATAATTGTTTATTATAACTCGCTCTTTCACAATATTATTTACATAATAAAAGTTTTTTTCCATATCCGCTCCCTATTCGGAGCATATGGCCACCACACGGTGCCTCCAAGATTCTCTATCTCTCGCCAACTTCCTCGCTTCTTCCCAGGTCATCCCGGCGTCCCGTAGCTCCCCTGAGTACATCCTATGGATGATCATCAAAAGCCTTCCGGGGCGTCGGGATCCATCAAGTTGATAGAAGAGGCAGGCAGGATTCAGGCTCCCCTGGGGCATCCGCAGCACATGTCCAAGCCAGGTCCGTCGTCGCCTTTTTATTTTGGACGTAATAAGAGGATGGTTTGTCCGCTCTTTTACCTCCGTGTTCCTGACAAAGTTAAAACTACCGTACTCTTAATATTCGCCGTAGGCATCTGTTTTCGAAGCACAGTATACGGTTACCCTGTGCTTTTTAAATGTGCAATGACTCGCAACCGTATATCGGCACAGTCAGTATCCATGCAAAAGAAGGTAAGTATTATTAAATAATATCCTAAATATGGCAGGTTGCTGACCACTGTTTAATTTATTTCCAATGGGTTTGACTCTTCCTATTTGATTGCTTCTTATTATTTAAGAATTTTCTAATTTTGACGTCATTAGTAGTATAATTATTTGTTTGTTTTGTTTCTATCATAACATCCTTGCTTCCCTAAAATGGAATAATCCAAATCCCCATTTTTTATCATTTTAGAATATTAGAAACAATCTTAATTGCGTTTTGAAAGTCCGAAGATGCGAAGCACGTGTCACAATTAGTAACACAATACGTGGAATAATCAAGGTAATTTTATTTTTATATTTAAATTACCTTATTTGTATTTTTCTTTCATCAGTTGAACGAACCCGCGATGAGCGAAACCGGTAATGATCTTTACAAACATTATGTGAAAATAATACAAAAAAATATGTTATAGTTATTTTGGTTGCAGTTTGAGTTTATTTCTTCGTCTTTCAACGGTTCATTTTCATACGAAATTTAATTTAAAAAATTGTATTTTCCACGTATTGTGTAAAAAATATTGGAACGTGTTTTGCCTTAATTTTTTCTTAATTATAAGTAAGTTGAAGTCTGAAGTTGTGTCTTGAAGAGACGAAACACGTGCCACTAACTGTTACACACTACGTGAACTTATCAATTAAATTTAGCTGATTTTTTACCATAAAGGAACAAAAAAACACAGAAAAACATGGGATCAAAATGCTATTTAAAGCAGTGGTGCATAACCTTTTTTTACCGTTGGGCCAATTTGTGCATTTTCCGAATTATTTTGGCCCGTAGAGGTTTAAAAAAATAATGCATTCTATTATTCGATCGACGATATATCATATACTCAA
Source organism: Himalopsyche kuldschensis (assembly GCA_028554975.1). Classification (NCBI taxonomy): domain Eukaryota; kingdom Metazoa; phylum Arthropoda; class Insecta; order Trichoptera; family Rhyacophilidae; genus Himalopsyche; species Himalopsyche kuldschensis. The sequence goes on along the minus strand of JAHFWI010000064.1, from coordinate 1,999,562 downwards.
GCATTTGATTGGCACAAGGCGTCACCTTTGTAGGATGTTTTATTTTTTTTATTTATTGTAAAAAATTAAACAGAATACATGACATTACAGCTGACGCCAATGCGCCATGCATTTGACAATTAATAAAAATAGCACAAAAAGTATTACACAAAATTGAAAAAAATAAAATTAATATAGAATTAACAAATGTATGGAACAGAACAGAAACATATTAATTACATAAAAAGAAAAAAATATAAAAACAAAGAACCAAGTTCACTACCGAAGATGTCCACATCAACAGGCAGTGCATTCATCAGCCGAACAGCCTTTGTGACTGGCGACTCAAATGACATAGCAGAACTAAAACCACAAAGTTATTAAAAGCTAAACTCAGAGAATATACATACCTGCATTTAATACAGCGTGTCACATATAGTTTTTTCTTCGAACTGTTATCAAGAACTGACATCGAAAAAAATATGATACAGATACGGTCCGCGCACTTTGGGTTGTGCATCACTGATATAAAACAACACAATGAAATAAAAAATATTTTTTCTTTTTCAATAACGCGTTAAAAGTGATGTTTTTGTAACCTAATGTATTTACTTAGTTAAATGAAAAAACTTTCACATACATATGTACATATAAATAATTATGATGCAGTAAAAATGACCTCATGGAAGTACCTGCTGCAACTCAATATATACAAATGAATGGGCCTTACTTTATTTGATAAATTATTTGAAATCTTTTTAGGATAAGAAAGATAAGATAAAATAAAAAAAAAACATTTTTAATGTAGTAATAGTTGATTCTTGGTGGAAATGCATTATATATATGTGAATGAATCATTTTTCTGTAGATAAACTGATGTTAGCAACGTATAATCAATGACCGGTCTGTGGTGCAGTGGTCAACATGGTTGGCTTCGTGACGGACAGCCAGGATTCGATTCTCGGTACGAGCAGATTTTTGTAGTCGATATATCGATTCTGTTCGATGGCAATGGATGTTTGTGTTGTTAAAAATCCTTTCTCACACTTTTGATCCCAAAAAGCGATGCATAGCGAGAGCGATTAGCTAACCACTAGCCCTGTTCTGGTACTACTCTCTCCGAAAAAGAGAGGTTGAGAATCTGTGTGTCAAGAATTTTCCTAGAAACACATGTGTTGAGATAAGCTCCGTGAGGAGTCCATATGCCCCAAGTTGGGAGCGGTTACTTTGTGGGAGTTCATTTAAATATAAAAAATTAAATAACTTAGATTATTTTAGATTTTGTACACTATACGTAGAATTATCTAAGCTATTTAAAATTGTATAAAATGTAAAACCCCCCTTATAGTAAATTAATATTTCCTCTAAATATAAAATTTAAAATAACTTTGATTATTCCACGTATTGTGCAACTAGCTGTGACACGTGTTTCGCCACTTTCAGAGGCATCTTCGGGTTTACTATCGCATAGTTTGCTTAAGTAATGAAGCAAGATTGATTCTAACATTTTAAAAATGATACAATTATTAAATGGAGTTTGGGATTTTCCCTTTTTACGGGAAGCAAGGAAGGGGTTAAAGAATCGAAAAAAAGCAAACAAATAATTGTACTACTAATGACGTTAACATTACAAACTATTAAACTAGTGAACTGCAATCAATCAGATAGGTTTATGTTTAAACTAATTTATTGGAAATAAAGAGTCGAAACACGTGTCACAGATAGTTGCACAATACGTGGAATAATCAATGTTATTTTAAATTTTATATTAAAATGAACTTCCACAAAGTTACCGCCGAAACCATCGCAAATATTATATTTCCTCAGTTGATAATGCAGGCGATGAACAACATCGACAATGATATAATTTAGGATTTCAACTGATATTTATGAAAAAGGTTGCTTTTAAGTTTTCCTTGATTTACGCGAATTTTTAACATGCACAAAAATCTTTGAAACCAATTAATCAGCCGTGTTGTCATGTAAAAATTTAACCCCTTCATCGCGTTGAACCATTTTGAAGCAGTTTTAAATTAAAATAACTTAATATCACAAACACGAATAATTGTGTCGCGAAACTTGTGGGAATACACTTTTGAAAATTGTATTTAGGCATTGGAAAATTTAGTGTCGGTGTTAATATAATGTACGCTAAATTTAGCATTATGGTAGCAATAAATCAGGGAACTTACATAGTATATCTTTACTTCACTTTGAAAAGGTTCTAACTGATATTTTGGCAAAGAATTACCTTTTGGTCGGAAAAGTTTGTTTAACCGTATTCCAACATATATGATCTGCACACTTTTTTTACTAAAATTATTTCGTATAAAATTATAGTATGTTATAAGAATCGAAGCGGTCCCTGTGGTGTAGCGGTAACAGCTTTGCTCTAGCAATCAGGTGGGCCCGGTTTCAATTCACGATACGGTCAGATTTCTTGAATTGAAAAAAATATCTTGGACTGGGTTTATGTTATTTTTCGTTGAATTGTTCTCGACTGATTCATTATTTATCATATCCTATGACTTTCACAGTGAAAAATATTTGGTGCATTAGCATTAGCTGTAATTCTACAAATTAAATAAGCATTATTCTATATTACATTGTTAGATCATTGAGATTATAATTTCTCAATAGAATGGTTTGAATTGTGAAAAAATATTCTTAAAATAAGCGATTTGAAACATTTTTACTTGCTCATTGTCACAAGTGAATTTTATAGTATGATCGATTCTAACGCTCATAGCTCAAAACAAAGCAGAGCAGTTGGAACCATTTCAAAGTAAGCTGTCGATATAATACCTCGTTCTGCCAAACACCCACGCCAAGCGAACGTTAATTTATATTACAAATAGTTGCAATATTGCTAGCAGGTTGCGCGAAATAAGTAATATCGCCGACACCTTTCTAAACGCTCGAAGATTGCAATAAACAATATTGTAATGTCTATTCGGAGACTGTATGGTTGTCAGATGCCACACCGGATGTCCTTATTTGGCGGAATATTTTTGAATATTGGTAATTCAGTGATGGCTAGAATATTAAATTACTGTTTCTTTTTTTGCTAGACAAAATCATACCATCATAAACGTACCAATAGTACTCAATCTTTACGTGTATAGAAGTTGACCTCAACTTACGACCGAGATACATTCCTGAACTTTGGTCTTAAGCAGTATTTGTCGTATGCCGAATTGGTCGTATGTCGAATTAGTCGTTAATCGAATTGATCGTTTGTCGAATTGATCGTTTGCTGAATTGGTCGAATGCTGAATTGGTCGAATGCTGAATTGGTCATATATTGAATTGTCCGCATGTCGAATTGGTCGTTTGTAGAATTGGTCTAATGTTGAATTGGTCGTATATCGAATTGACCGTATTTCAAATTAGTCATAAATCTGATAAGTCGTATGTCAAATTGGCCGCATGTATAATTGGTCGTATGTTGAATTGGTTGTATGTCGAATTGGCTGCATGTCGAATTGGTCGTACGTGGAATTGACCGTATGTCAAATTAGCTGTATATCGAAATGGTCGTATGTCGAATTGGCCGTTTGCCGAATTGGTCGTGTGTCGAAGTTCATACAAAATATGTATTTGAATAAATCATGCTTTAACAAAAATATATATAGATTCATACTTTTAATTGTTAAATTTGTTGCAATTTATCAACAAAAAACGACATTCGGCGATATTTTTCTTGAATTTCAGGGTTTTAAAAAGACTTTTGCCCATATCGTCTCGTGACTCGAGATTAAGGAGGATTCGTTTTCTTCATCAAATCTTTGAACCAAATCAACAATCATGTTCATTTCATAAATGAGTCCAAGTATTTTTTTGCTATGATTGTAGATTTTAGCGTGGCCGCTGGCCAAATTTGAAACATACGTGAACAGCTTAGCGCCAACAGATGTCAATTGGATAGCATGGCATAATAGTATAATTTTAAAATAAATAGACAGTTTTGTGAAAACAGTCTAATAAGGCTTAAGAGAGGGCGTCGGCTACGACAGGCAATGTTGTTTGACAACGTTCTTTGTGTGACACTAGCGCCCTCGCTAAACGGCCAACTTATAACGGTCAATCTTAGAAGATATTAACAGCAATAAATAACAAATTCAATTAAACAGCCTGCTAAAATACTTTGCTTAGTCAAAATTCAAACATGTTGCTCGTTTTCGACTTCTCACGGAGTTTATTTCAAAATATGTTTTTCTACGATAACGGCTTGTTAGACCTCAACCTTTCTTTTTTGAAGACAGTGTGGATGGAAAGGATACGATGACTAGGACAGGACTAGTGATTAGCTAATCGCTGTCACTGTGCGTCGCCCTTTGGGATCGGTAAGGTGCAAAGGGATTTTCAACATGCCTTTGAACAGATTTATCGTACAGGGAATCGAACCCGGGCGGCCCGGCACGCAAGCCACCACCGTTGACACTGCGCCACGGACTGGACCGTTGCTATTTATCAATAAAAAAACGATATTTTGTGATATTTTCCTTGAATTTCATGTTCTTAAAAAGACTCCGCGCTTTAGACCATATGGTCTCAAGGTTGACGGGGATTCGTTTTTTTTATCAAATCTTCCAACCAAATCACAAATGGTTATTCCATTTCGTAGATGATCCATTTCGTAGTCGGTCCCTGTGGTCTAGTGGCAAGAGCTTTGTCCTAGCGATCTGGAGACCCGGGTTCAATTCCCGGCAAGGTCAGATTTTTCAATTGAAAAAAAAGAGATCTTGGGCTGGATGTATGTTATGTATCGTTGATTTTGTGCACAACTGATTTATTACTTATCATCGAGTTAATCTCGTATGACTTTCACAATTAAGAATATTTGGCGCATTGGCGTAAGCTGTAATGCCAAATATGTTTTTAAATATAATAAAAAAATTAAAAATTAAAAAAAAAAAAAAATTTAAATGAGTCCAAGTCTCATTTTGTTATTCTTGTAGATTTTAAATATGTTGTTCCTTTAACAGCTTCACATGTCAATTCACAATAACAGATTTACGAATCAAGAGAACAAGACTCGATTGAAATACGTGTTAGTCATAGTTTAACAGTAAATTCTTGAAAAAAATAAACAGAAATAAAAAAAAACTTCGATCTTTCATAAGATATAAATCAGCATCTTATGAATGCGATGTAATTTTTAATAATACACTTGAGCTCCGTCTTAGGACGCCGAGAACGTTAGCCGCGATGCAACTGACAGTATAATATGGCCGGCAAAATAATACGAAGAGCACACTCGAAGCCAGGTCCTCTCGGCGTGACCATATACGACGATGGAGAGGAACATTCCAGGATGCTGCGTACATATACTGGATTCGAGACGTCTAGTGCATTCTATTGTATGTAGATTGTGTACTGCTGTATATAAAATTAAGAGTTGCAGCAAAATGCCATCATATGATTGAAGGAACAATTTACAATACATATATACATAAATATAACGTATATAGGCGCGCGCCTAAAATATCTTAGTGTCGTTCAACCAAGAAAATGCTTATTCAATCAAAGAAATGCATTATATTTTAATAAATAACATTTTTTTTCAGTTAAAATCAAAAAAAATAGTTAAAAACGCTTGCGGTAAGCGAAACCGGTTCTTATAAATTAATTGTGGAAACAGTTAAAAACTTGCCGGTCCGTGGTGCAGTGGTCAACGCCGTTGACTTCCTCGACGGACCAGGTACGAAGAGATTTTTTCAGTCGATAAATCGATTCTTTTCGAAGACAATGGGTGTTTGTGTTGTTAAAAATCCCTTTCCACCTTTCCGATTCCAAAAAGCAGCGCTTGGCGAGAGCGATTGGCTAACAACTAGTCCTGTCCTAGATCTCGTGTCTTTTCAATCCCTAATCTCTTGGATAAACTACGTTGAGCAACTGAGTAACAAGTAGTTCTCTTAGAAATAAAACATGTTGAGATATATTTCGTGTGGAGTCTTTATGTTCAAAGTTGGGAGCGGACATGGTAAAATAAAATAAATGAGTAAAAAAAAAGGTCATTTTTTAAAAATATAATGCCTTTCTTCCAAGTATGGATTGTCATCACATTAAAAAAGATCAAATTAATCCTTAGAACTATGCGTCTATTTTTTAAAGCCAGCAAACCAAATTTCATGACAATTCAATTTCAAACATACATGAAATATAATACATTTTTCTTTCCGTATTATAATGGAGTTCTACCAAGTAAATGCCTACTCAATCAATAAATTGCAATTTGCATTTGCTTGTAATTTTTTCGTGTACTTATAATCTAATTGCTGCATATTTTGTGGAATTACAAATAATATATGTCGAACGAAGAATAGCAAGTTTTTCCTTTTAGATACCTCATTGTACCAAATAGTATTATCCTTTATTGATTGAGTAGGCGCTTACTTGGCAGAACTCCATTATAATACGGTAAGAAAAATAGCTATGAAAATTCTACAGAAATTATTTTATATATCTGTTGATAGATATTTCGGCTTACGCTCTCGTCAGAACTACGAACTTACGCCCTAGTTCTGACGAGGGCGTAAGCCGAAATAGCAATCAACAAATATACAAAATAATTTATGTAGAATTTAAATACATTGTTATATTTCTTACCGTAGTATTATCCTTGTTTAATCACTTTTTTACCAAAGCATTAAAAACTTACCTGCTGAATTTGTCATCTCATACAATCGACCACTTTCACTGTTTTTTAAGCTTTTGATTCCTTTAACCGCGCGGGACATCAGTGGACCAGGAATCCAAAAATTCCAGGCCCAATCTTTCATTCAAATACTGACCGGTTTCTGGGAGCACGGTAGAGCCTTTGAGCGTTCATTCCACATCAAATGAATCTCCACATTTTACGAATAATTTACTTTAAATCATGTCTGTTGTATAAATTACTACAAATAAAATATTTTTAACCCTTTGATTGACTAATTTCAACATCAAATTTCAATAGTTTGAATTTTGTACTTTTCCATGAGCTTTGTCGCTAACGACCTGGGTTTCGCCAATCGGTGCCTATTTCGCCATTACAAGTGCATGAATGAACTTGAACTAACACGTCGTAAATAATTTATATCGTTAATATATACTAATACAAGTAAATCACTAAGATCAATTGCTATCTTAACGACCCGGGTTGTAAGCGACAAAACTCATGGAAAAGTACAAAAGTATAACGATTCAAAGTTTATAGGAGAACATTTTTTTTTATTATTTGTTATTATGTATTAATTTATCAGTTATGAAAATTATGTCAGTTCAAGTACATCAGTGCACTTGAAATGCCTGAAGATGCCGAAAGGCGAAACTCGGGTCGTTAGCGACAAAACTCATGGAAAAGTACAAAATTCAAAAAATTCAAATTGAAATTCCATAAAGCACCCTCAGTTGAAAACCTTAATTAATGAGAACCTTGAGTCTGATGCTGTGAGAAATTGTGAAGCAAAATTTTGAATGATTTTAAGGTAAACCCAAAAATCGCCCACCGCCCACCACGGAAGCTACTAGTGGGCGATACGAACCAGTTTGACGACCAGTAATGTATACTGTATGAAAGAATCTTTACCGAATCTTCACCGAAGTATTTATTAAACTTTCAGCCGTCCAAAAATAATAGTTTTATCATCCACTTGTTAAATTTATTATTTGCTTGCCAGCATACACAAATAAAGAAGTTACAAAATAACCCATCAAATTCTCAAACTTAACTATTATCGGAAATGATATCATATGTCCAAAGTAATATCTGAAGGTTTTCATATCAACCAGGTTCGTAAATATTCACTGCGAAGGTCGATTTTCCTTAAGTGGAGTGGAAGACGCGAAGAGATACTTAGCCTGAAGCTAAAACAACTTACTCCGCGCGGAAGCCAGACATATCGTTACCTTACTTTAAAAATGTTATAGTTGAAATTTTTGCATAAAATTACCTTTTGGTCGGAAAAGCTTGTATTCACCGCATTCTATCATATATCTACTTCTATGTTCGTACATAAACGATACAAACTGTTTACTACGCGTCAGTTCAAGTACATCCGTTCACTTGAAATGCCTGAAGATGCCGAAAGGCGAAACTTAGGTCGTTACCGACAAAATTCATGGAAAAGTACACAATTCAAACAATTAAAATATATCAGGAAGTAATTTTCAAACGTAGTCAGTTCCAAAATATTTTTTTTCAACTGCCAATTTTAGATTAAACTTTTGAGACTTTTTTTTTATTCACATGGAAAAGTTTGAATTATTACTCATTGTCTGTAATTTTTTAGTTTAAGACATATTTGAAAAATATTGATAGTAAACACAAATTTATGAGGAAAAAGTAATAAAAATATCTCATATTCTCAGTATTTCAACAAATGGATTTGACCACTTTTGAAAACTACCTCATGATACATGAATTTCAGAATTATCTATGGTTGAATAACGGAGTTAGCAGAATTCCAGAGTTGCACTGCATCTGCACACTTTTTTTAGTAAATTTATTTGTCAAAGATCTAAGATTGTCATCATAAGATCTTTAGGTTCATTGTTTGTCAGCAAGAGTTGTGAAAAAATATTCTTAAAATAAGTAGTTTGAAACATTTTGTACTTGCTAATTGTAACAAGTGAATTGTAATCAATCGAAACTTCAAACGCTCATATCTTATAACAGAGCCAAGAGCAGTTAGAACCCTTTCAAAGTAAGGTGTCGATATTTAGATTTTGACAAACACATACGTTTATATGACTGTAAAATGTCTTGATATAGAATCATCGGTTAGCCATGAGTTTCATAATGTCCGGGAATCATTACTGGGAAGACTGGAATATAACCAAATGTAAAATTGATAGCAATCAATCCATCACATCATTGTCGGTCCCTGTGGTCTAGTGGCAAGAGTATTGTCCTAGCGATCAGGGGACCCGAGTTCAATTCTAGGCAAGGATGGATTTTTCCAATTGAAAATAAGAGATCTTGGGCTGGGTGTATGTTATTTATCGTTGATTTTGTGCACAACTGATTTATTATTTATCATCGAGTTAATCTCGTATGACTTTCACAATTAAGAATATTTGGCGCATTGGCGTAAGCTGTAATGCCAAATATTTATTAAATTAAAATTAAAATCACATGCATGCTAATTTAATCAGTTTGTGTCGTTTATATACAAAATAAAAATAGATCTAATTGTCTAAGTTTAATTGCTATAAACGTAATCTTATATGAATTCGCGAAAATGAAATATATATGAGTTTCAATTAATTATGTGGGCTTATTATAATTATCGAGTATTTTTAATGTAGTATCGCAAATACTAATAACATCGAAATGTCTATAAATAATTCGTGGATTTTATCCGACCTTTTATTATTGAATTGATTGATTTCAAGTATTTGAGTTCATAATTCAAAATATTTATCTAAAGGTTTATAACAATGGTGAGTTTGGAAGATTAAGTTGTTCGTTTAAAATTGGCAAACTATTAAGCAGAGTCCTATTTAAGTCCAATATCTCTTGTCCGGTCCGTGGCACAGTCGTCAACGTTGTTGGTTTGCGTGCAGGACCACCCGGGTTAGATTCCAGGTACGAGCAGATTTTTTCTGTCGATAAATCTGTTCAAAAGGCATGGGCGTTTGTGTTGTCCAACATCCCTTCCCACCTTTCCTATCCCTAAAAAGTGACGCATAGCGAGAGCGATTAGCTAACCACTAGTCCTGTCCGATTCCTTCGTATCCTTTCCATCCCCTACTCTCTACGAAAAAGAGAGGTTGAGCAACTGAGTAAGAAACAGTTCTCGTAGAAAAAATATATATTTTGAAATTCCATGAGGAGTCTACATGCTCCATGTCGGGAGCGGACATGGTTAAAAAATAAATCTTGATAAAACAATTTATGTTCGCCCGTGTTTTTATGTAACAATTTAACTCCTTTATATGCATCGAAAGCGTGATTCTCGAATAGTGAATGATCTGAATGGCTTTGTATCTGTTAAAAATAGGTAACATTGATTACCGTATCGAATGTACCGTAAAATGGAATGAATAGAGACTCATATAGAATAGAGGTTCATATATTCAGTTTTTTTGTCTGAATTCACCTGTCAAGTCTCTATTCACCCCAATTTGATGTGAATGGAGACTTCGAACAAAATTTACTGTGTCTTAATAACGATAGTGAATATTAGAAAAATATTGTCATGAATGTGTAGTAGGGTCCACAGATACACGTTTCAATCCATTCATATTTGAATTATGTGGCGCAGGTATGAAGATATTTAGTCATAAGAAATATAGAGTTAGGTGTTTAGGTCTCTAATGGGCCGATATAGAAGTGTGTTTATCAGCTATATACCGATACTAAGGTTTCGTCAAACATACAGCATATATAAACAATATTCTATTTCGGTGACAGGTGAGAAAATTCAGTAACCCTGGCATGTGATTGAATGACTTTCATTTCGGTCGCAATATTGAATTGAAATGGAAAAAAAGATACGCGGTGTGGAAGCCTCAGAGAATAAAAACTGCTGACATGGAATTTTCTTTATAAAGCGATTCTGCATAAGTAACGCAGTGAAACCCCGTTCTAAAGGACACCACAATATTCGATGCGTTTGAAAGAATTTGATTTAAAAGCTGTTACTTTCAATTTGAGGATACATTACCGGGTAACCTGTATTTAGACGGTTTTTTTTCAAGATTAAGCACCAGTTTTTAAAACACTCTGTACTGATATAGTTCAATGGTTGTTTTCCTAGCAAGAGTAAAATCTAGAATAGATTTTGCTTACTTATTTGTCCGAATAAGCGATTTCAGAATTTCTGAATATTTAATTAATGGTCAAAATATCGTTTATAAACTGATGAATAGAAAAGGGTTATTTTAATCAAATTGAAACATGACATCAAAAATATAAGGATTCATAAATACATAATCATACATAAACGGAATCAGATTGTCAATTATCAAAATGTTTTTGACATCTAACAAAATAATGGACACGATTCGATAATCGCAAATTAATCCCACCTTAAAAATATTCTAACTTAGTTAAAAGTAATTGGGATTTTTTTTATTATATAACAGCCAATACTTACACTGTCAATACTTGGTGGAATGGCATTATATGTAATAGAAAATAGTCAGACGTTTTTTGTACTTATTCCACATTAATTTTATTTGGATCAGGACTTGCCATTCTCATCGCGAGCATTTTCAACTGACAAAAGTTATTTATACAATTGTTTTTTATAAATAACTCTACCCTTAAATAATTTGTATTATTTACTACCAATTTTCTGTCACATCTTTATTAGTCTTGCTTACTTTTTGTACAACCCTGTATTTTTGTATTTCTTATCGGTGGAAAATTCGATACAGATGAGCGAAACCGGTCCTGATCAAAATACGTTTAATATGGAATAAAAACAAAAAATGTCTTATTATCTTTTTAACAGCGTTGACCATTTTAGGTTAATTGCGCACGGCAATCAGTTGAAAACCCTTTTCGCTGCTGTGTTCAAGAATACATTTTTTTATAAATACGGGCTCTTACTACGTATCGATAAAATACAATTATCTACAATATCGAGTACCATGAGACGAATAGTACACAGTTTTCTGTTTTTTATTTGTTTAAAAACAGTGCAATAAAAGCCATGTAACGCAGTACTTACTGAATCATAGGTTGAAATAGGTAAGATGCAATATACACAATATTTAATTAAAGATCGGCGAGCTTCGTAGATGCGATATTGTTGAAGTTCCCCAAGTGCTCAGAGATGCTTATAAGTTTTCCGCTCACCCTTCCAGCTTTTCCAAGACTGATTTATATTGCCAATTATTACTTGGTTAGCTCGTCTGCTTTTCTGCTCGCCTGATACTATGATACCCGCAATATGTTGGTAAATTCTTACATTCTACAACTCGGATACATTTTTTTCAATCTTATATATAAAACCGAACCGGCGTATGTATGTATGTGGGTCTGTAATTCCCTTTTGCATTGTTGTTGCAAGTTCAAACAAACGAATTGATTTCGCTCGCGAAAGTTTCGACGGTAAATTTGTTTCGTTATCAATGTGTGTGTAGAGACTCCAATTACTCGAGTTTCAAGTAGTACATTTTACAAAATACTCGAGTACTCGAGTAGTTTCATATGAACCAAAATATCTTATATATAAAACCGAAACGGCGTATTTATGTCTGTGGGTCTGTAATTCCCTTTTGCATTGTTGGTCATTAAGTTGCCATTTGTTTCAACTTGGCCCGTCTGAATTTACGCGCCGAGGTGAACATAACCCCAAACTGGTCCGAGCGAAGCCGGGTTCGAATACTAGTATATCGATAAAACGGGGTGAATAGAGACTCGCAGGTGAATAGAGCCAAAGACAAGGATTGAAATAAAAAAAAACATTTTTAGTACTTAGTACTAGAAAGCACAATTTTTTACAGTTTTGTATTTTTCAGGAACTAATTTCCAAAAATGGATGTACTTCTTTCCCTCTCTTTTTTCTTCATCTGATCTGATGTTGACACGACAACGACAATCTTCTTTGAGTGATAAGAAATACAATAAAACTGATATTTATACAAAAGTATGAAAAACAAGGTATGACCAAACAATTGGTTAAACAACTAAGCAAATAAATTGAAGCAATGACATTGCTCGCCATGAGCGAAACCGGTCCTGATATCAAATTATATGTGAAATTATTCGTTCCTCCATAATCGCTCTTAGTAGATATGTAAATAAAATAGCGATTAGAATATTTAAACTGCTATCTTTCTTTCCTTAGATAAGAGAAGACTATCAATCAGTTTTAAAATATAGTATGCTTCACATGGGCGGACATGGTTTGATAACGACGTGAATGATTTCAGACTTATTTTTCCTATGTTACAAATTGTTCCATTTTTTTATAGCAATAAACTTTAATAAAATGCTTTTCGTCATAAACATAATATTTCATATTTTTATTATATTTGTCAAATGCATGGCGCATTGGCGTCAATTGTAATGTCACATGTCATAAGTTTCATTTAAAATAAATAAAATATAATTATGTTGTATCGATATTTCAAGCTAATTAATTAATGGACGTCGTTGCACGAATAATTTTATATTAATAAATACAGCCTTTTATCAAAATATATAAAATTTTCTCACGAAAATACCAGGCAAGCATAAAATGTAATCGGAATTCCTTTCACGAGTTGTCGTTTTTAATGAAAGGTGATACCTACATGTATGATAAAATCGCAATGCAACTGAGCCTTGAACCCTCTCCATCCTCACAAGTTTCATGCGATCCTGTTCTGTCGTCGCGAACCATACACGATAAGGAAAAATAATACGCGACGACTTCGTTAAAATAATACCGCGCTTGTTTTACATATTTCTCACGGTGCAAGGTAAATCGATTACCTCCTCACTTTTCTGTGCTCCTAGTATTTGGATTGTCACTGAGAGTAAAATATATCATTTTATCAAAGGCGTATTTATATTTAGCGATCCCGTAGCCGACTTACGATCATCATTCTAAGTTGCAGTATTCACGGGTTGAGCCTCCTTCGAACGGAGTAATTAATAAGCTTACAATTAGTCCTTTTTTACCATTACGTTAGCCTTGATGAAGTAGTTTTGTTTCCAATTTTACAATAAAAAATAGTAAAAGATCATTCAAGGTAGATAATATTTGTTTCCAAATGAATGAAATGTTAATTTGTTGGACTCAACCAATCAAGGATTATTTCAAATATCAAATATTTATTTCTCCTGTTACAAAATTGAACAAGAGTGGCATACTACTAACGATTGTCAGTCTTTTATTTCGGAATAGTTATTTTGAATTCTAATTGATTAGTAATACTTTTAAGGTGTTCACTGTCAATACTTAGTGGAAAGGCATTATAATAAAAATAATAACACATTTTTTAGTACTTTTTCCACATCTGATTTATTTCATCAGGACTGGTTTCGCTCATGGCGAGCATTATCAACTGATAAGTAATACAATAAGACAGTGGTATTTATGCAAAAGTATGACAAACAATTGGTAATGCAACTAAGCACATAAATTAAGTAAATTACAAGACAAAAAGACTAAAAATAAAATGTTCAAGACCTCTTAGCAATGCAAAACTAAAACATCAAAAATCAATTAAGTATGAATTTAACATTAACAAAGTAAAAGCCCAAATATTAAGTGAATTTAATTAAAATAAATAAATCTAATGTCTGTCAACCATAATTAGATGGAAGTCCCGGTAATGAGTTCAAATGAGTCAGTACCTGTAACAGAATAAAAGCCATATCAATTCTTACAAATTAAAATCAAAAAAAGGAAAATAAAAATTATCAGCCAAAAGTAGAAAGAAATACAATAAGAATTGGTTTAGTGAATTGGGTATTAATTCAAAAGATCAAATTTAAAAGATTACAATTATTCATAAATTTATGTCACATACCTTGTTTTCATCCTTAACTTTTTGCATAAATAAATCAGATGTGGAAAAAGTACTAAAAAATGTCTTATTATTTTTATTTTTGATTAGTAATACAATAAAGACTGATGCCATAACAAGCTGTAATATCTATCGGTATTGAGTATTTTATTAAATGTAAAAAATTGAATTATACTAACTGAACGAAACTGGTCCTATTTTATCACAACATATTCGTTTTAATTCACTTGTTCAACAATCTCCATTAAAAATAAGTTAGTAATTAATAAGAAGAAAAAATATCAAATCCGATTTTGTTATTTACAGTGTAAGAATATTTGAATCAAGCTAAAACTTATTACTGAAGCAAGATTGTGATAGTAGGTCTGCTGAGAGGCGAAACACGTGTAACTATTTGTAACACAATACGTGAAATAGACAATGATATTTTTAATTTTCTCATAAAATATAATTATGACTTTACTATTGACCATTTCATACATTTTGAATCGTTTAAATTTTTGTAACTGTGTCAGTGCAAGATCAATCGTGCACTTGAAATGCTTGACGATGCCGAAAGGCAAAACTCTGGAAGCGACAAAGTTAATGGGAAACTAAAATATTTAAACGATACAAATTTGATACGGTAAGAAAAATAACAATGTATTCTACAGAAATTATTTAGTATATTTGTTGGCTTACGACCTCGTCAGAACTTGTTCTATAATGGTAGTATTATAATGGAGTTCTACCAAGTAAATGCTTACTGAATCAATAGATACAATATACTTTTGATACTGATATTCAATCAATTTCTTTCTATGAATTATCTTATATATAAAACCGAAACGGCGTATGTATGTCTGTGGGTCTGTAATTCCCTTTTGCATTGCTGGTCATTAAGTTGCCATAAAAACAAATATGAAAGAAAATATGTTTGAATTTTTATCGGCGAAGACATTTAGTCAAAATGTAATAAATTAGTCTTCTACTGAACTTTTCCCGGCTTTTATTAATATAATAGTGTTTATTATTTACATGAAGGTATTATTTGACAGCAAATTAGATTTTTTCCTTGAATTTGGACATTTTAATGGGCGAGAATGCTGTCATCAAATTTAATAAAGTTTGTGATTTTATGTTAACTCTATTTTGGATGTTAGATTTTGTGATATAATTATTTCGAATGATATAACATTAAATAATTATTAGTCGCTTAGTCCGAGCGACGCCGGGTAGCAATACTAGTAATCTTATAAGACACGCACCGCTACTTATATTTCTTTAAAAAGCACCCTTAAAATACTGTCGTTTTCAACTGTCATTAATTTTGGTAAAGCATTTTCTAACGAATAAAAAATACCAACACACTTTACATATTTGATGGTCACAAAAAGTTTATAAAAATGCCACCATTTTCGCGAAATACATTTTTCATTTTTTTATAGTAAAACCCTTTTGAAAACTTTTTAAAAACAGTATTTCTCGGCAGAGGCAAGACAAACCGCCTCATAAATATATAAGAACTGTGTAATGATCAGGTGTTCTAAAAGTTTTAAGTGGAAAGCGCCGCGGCAGGCGATGCGCCAGGAAAATAATAGTGGTGGAAAGTGGAACTAAAGAGTAGACAATTGAAAGACCCCTTTTAAAAGTTTACTCGCAAATCATTACGCATTGTCCCTATTGGTGGTTTGGAACTCAGGTGGTTTTACGAACACGGACTTATAATAAATATCACGTTAATTATTATACACGCTTTTTCGAATGATTAATTGCCTTTACAATACTGTGAATAAAGCAGTGTAATATCAGTATTAATATCATTATATAATATAAAATTTGCCAGGTCCGTGGTGCAATGGTCAACGTCGTTGGTCGTCCCGGGTTCGATTACCTGTACGTGCAGAATTTTTCAGTCAACAAATCAATTCTGTTGGAATAATGCAGTGGGTATTGTTACAAATCCCTTCCCACCTTTACGACCTTAAAAGGCGAAGATTAGCGAGAGAGATTAGCTAACAACTAGCCCTGTCCTAGTCTTTGTATCATTGTCATCCCTACTCCCTTCGAAAAAGAGAGTTCGAGCAACTGAGTAACAAACAGTTCTCGTAGACTGAAAACATGTTAAGATAAGCTCCGTGAGGAGTCCATATGCTCTAAATTGGAAGCGGACATGGTTTTTTTTTTAAATTTAGTACTTATTACAATTAGATCAGGACCGGTTCAAATCAACGCGAGCAATCAGTTGGTTATGCTGATAGCGAAATCGGTCCTGACAACAGTAAATACATTCATTGTGGAATAAGTACTAAAAGTGTTTTATTATTTTATATAATACTGTAGAAGACTAATTTATTACATTTTGACTAAATGGCTTCGCCGATAAAAATTCAAACATATTTTCTTTCATATTCGTTTTTATGGCAACTTAATGACCAATAAAACATAAGGGAATTACAGACCCACAGACATACATACGCCGTTTCGGTTTTATATAAATATAAGATAATGCCATTTCTCCAAGTATTGACAATGAACACCTTAAAAGTAATTTTAAATAGACAACAATATGTAGTGCATAAACGTGTAAAGAATACGATAAAGTTTGTGGTTATTTCGCCTTCACACCATCGTCAGAACAATTCTAGCCGTCTCACTAAATGCGCCACTGCGCCAAGCATTATAAATACATACATATTTATATATATAAAAGAATAAACATTTATTTATTTATATATTTACCTACAAGTATAAATTTATGTTTGTATATATGTATACTTATGTATGTACATCACAAAAATCACAAATTATAAGTTTAAAGCTTTTACAATTTGAAAAAAGATGTAATTGTACAGTTTTTTGTTGATAGTTATTTCAGCTTACGACTTATATCATATAATTTTTGTGTTGTATCTCTTTTGACACCTTGAAACTTAACACTGTGTTAACCCATTACTTACGGTGTGCAAAAATTTGTGCGTAAAAAAAGTGTTAAACAATGTCCTGTTTAGTCAAAGCTTCATCAATCATTTAATTTAATCAAATAACTATTGAAATAATGCCATGATTATCATGTATGTATTATATATGCTGGGCACTTAATACTTTTTTAATATTATTTTTTCACTTCGGAAATAATACGGTAAGAAAAATAACAATGTATTTTAGTTCTACATAAATTATTTTATATACATTTGTTGATAGCTATTTCGGCTTACGCCTTGTAGTTCTGACGAAGGCGAAAGCTGAAATAGCTATCAACAAATATATAAAATAATTTACGTAGAACTAAAATACATTGTTATTTTTCTTACCGTATTAAAATGGAGTTCTACCAAGTGAATGCCTACTCAATCAATACTTCGGAAATAGACTTAAATAACCACGGTTTTATCTGATAATTCTAATAATGGCATGTTAGGATTTAAACTCGATTATTGCTCAAAAAACATGGCATCGATTTGGATCAGCCCCGTGCAGCTCTGTATCGGGCCAAGTAAGTGAGTAGTAAATTCGTTTCTTTTCTTCATCGTATAGCGTTATGGAAGGCGTCTGTGAAAAACGGCTGCACACACATAACGGAAGGGTGGTGGGAGAACCAACTTGTTCACCAAAATATATAACTCATTTAAATAGTTAAAGAGATCGATTAAAAATGTAATAAATCCATTTATTAATAAGTGTTTGCATATGAAAGAGATACAGGCTTTTTATTTTTCCATGCAACACTTGCATGAAATTCAAATTTCGAACATGAAATTTCGTTTCGAAGATACTATTATATTTTCGATCTTCTCGGTATTTTGTTCCTCGTATAACTCTGATACGCGAAACCTAAACTCAATAATAACAAATTTCCTGGTAGCACGCGAACACGTATCATAAATCGTGGCAAGATTAAAATACAAGCCACTAACTCAATATAGATTGTAGTTATAAACGGATATGCCTTCCATACTTTAGTAAAATTGCATAAGAAACTTATCAATATTGAGGAAACAAATAGCAGGGTCACCACAAAAATTATGTAATAGATTTTTGAATTGTGAAAGGTCGTTGACCTTTATAAAAAGCATGTTCACAGAAATAATTGTGCAAGTGCACAAAATTGTGATTCGTCGGAAATTCTGTAGAAATTCATTTGAAGTTCAAGTATATCCGTGCACTTGAAATACGTGAAGATGCCGAAAGGCGAAACCCGGGTCGTTAGCGACAAAACTCATGAAAAAGTACAAAATTCAGACAATTCAAATTTTAAGAATTTTGACTCAGGGTGCTTGATGGAATTTCAATATCAAATTTTAATTGTTTGAATTTTGTGATTTTCCATGAGTTTTATCGCTAACGACCTAAGTTTCGCCTTTCGGCATCTTCATTCATTTCAAGTGCATGGATGGATTTGAACTGACGCGCAGTAAACAGTTTGAATCGCTTATATACAAATAAAGAAGTAGATCACTAAGTTATATTGCTAAACAAATTTAAATTAGCGAAAATTTTATGTAAACGAGTTTCAATAAATTAAGTGGGTATGTTATAATTATCGGGATTTTTTAATGTAGTATCGCAAATACTAATAACATAGAAATATCTAAAATAAATCTAGGGTTTTAAACCTTTATTTTAGATATTTCTCAGTTATAATGATTTGAAAACGTTGCGTTTATATGGTTACATATAACTTGCCGGGGTTAAAACGATTTGTGCCAACCCTGCAACAGTAGTTGCTCAATATTTCCCCCACCATATCATCGCATCGCATTTAGCAGAGTGCACACTCTTCCTAAATCATAATGATGGGAAACAGCAGATGCTCTCGCCACGATAAAAACTTCTTTGCCCGCCATAAGCGAAAATGGGGTTACCCTACTAATTTATTATTATGATATAAAAAAAAATACTCAGCCAGTGAAACCTAATCCGCAGCCGAGGGGTTGCTTCGAAGCCTTAATGGAGAATGAATGGAAAAGTCCTTACTTTAGGATCATACATATTTAAATAAATATTATTTAAGTCGAGAACAAAGCAACTCACGTTATGAAAATACTTCGATATTAAAGTGCAAATATGCAGTAGGTATTGAGACGACCTCGATCTCAGATCTCTCGTAAAATGAGAGAGTGCCTCCTTTCAGCCACTCGGGAAGAGGAAATTAGGATCCGGAGGAGGAGAAAGAAGGATGCTCTGATTTAAAAACGATCTCAAAGGGTTAACAAGTGCGATTATCACTCGCACAATTTATTTCGTTATTTAGACATGTACACAAATAACACAAGTGCAGATAACATTACGATGACACAGAATTTAGTTTAAAAATGGCAAAGAACGATTTGACCAGCTTCTCGCCTTGACAAAGGCGATATCAGGATTTTATAATGTTGAGAGAGCATTAAGAGGTTGAGGGCCACTTCCAGGGCCTACAGTTGGGAGAACCCCTCAACCAAGACTGTACGGCTTATCTGACAAGTGCACCCTCACAGCTCCCTAGCCTCTAACTGTGACTGACCGTCACTGCGACTGACTGATAATTGAAAATAAAACCGGCTCTTATGTGCGCCTTACCGCCCGTTCTTAGCGGATTGTGTCTTTCCGATCGCGATCTGCACAGCGCAGCATGCGACAGCTGTACCGTTTGTATCCGGTCCAGTGGAGGCTGCGTGAAATACCACGTATCTCACGCAGTCAGGGCGTAAAAGAGCCAGCTATATTTAGAGCGAGACGGCTGTGCAGATACATCCAAGGAGACGCCGCGCCGATATGTCGCTTTTACAAACTTTAAAAATTACTCTATATTGAATCGCTATAGATTTTAATATGGAGTATGATTAGACTAAATGTACTTCCTGATATCGTCTTAAACTCATAGACAGAGGTGAAAAATAGATCGTTCGAGAGAGTGCTGATGTCCTTAAATACGATCCGGTATCAGTATGTTTCGTGATTTCCTAATTAGAAATTTTTATATGCCGGGACCATATAGATTTTTCCGATGAAATGAAATTGAAACATATGTTATTTTATTCAACATAAATTTGCTGTTTTCTCAAATAATTGGACTAGATCAAGACCGGTTCCGCTAAGGTTAAAAATGCTCGCGATCAATATCAAACAGTTAAGAATTTCGACTGAAGGTGCTTGATGGAATTTCAATATCAAATTTGAATCATTTGAATTTCGTACTTTTCCATGAGTTTTGTCGATAAAGACCCGGGGTTCGCCTTCCGGCATCATCGCTTAACCCCCTTTAAATAATTATCATTCATTATAAACTACAAACACTTGAAATCATTTCAATATAAACATGTCGAATAAAATTCACGAATTATTTATCGATATTTCCATATTATTATCTGGTAATTAGTATCTGCGATACTACATTCAAAATACGAGATAATTATTATTTACCCACATAATTCATGGAAACTCATTTAGACAAAAAGTTTGCGAATTCATATAGATTACGTTAATAGCAATTTAACTTAACGATCTAGTTTTATTTTTGTATATGATATTTTACTAAGCGTCAGTTAAAGTACATCCGTTCACTTGAAATGCCCGAAGATGCTGAAAGGTGAAACCCGGGTAGATAGCTAGAAAACTCATGGGAAAGTAAAAAATTCAAGCGATTCGAATTTAATATCAAATAGATTAAAGTTTTGAACACCTCTTCTCAATACAAGCTACAACATTAAAACCCAATTGAGTATAAAGGTCATTTACATTTTTAAAAATTGAGTCGGAATTAACTTGGTCGAACTCCATCATAAAACGGTAAAATGTAATAGCGATGTTTTTGAGAACGGACCATTACAGAAAGATGAAAAATATGATATTTCATACCCAAAACAGTTTTTACGAAGCGATGTCAACACACCACACGATGCAGCCATTAAGGTGAGCTTTCTGGTCTGAAGCACACCGGCAGCGGTGAAGCCTCCTCCACGGCACTCAACAGCCGTGAAAGATGAGGGCGAATTTTCCCATGAAAACTCTCCAGCTCTCCGCAAAAGCTTCAAACGCGTATTATTTCATATTTAAAAGCTCTGTGCTTAAACGTCAACGGGTTAGAGGTAAACAATTTTGAACAAGATTTTTAAGGGATACCATGAATAGTTGTTCCCTATTCGACACTTTATTTCGAAAAGGTTCTAACTGCCCCTGACACTGTTTTGAGATATGAGCGTTGGAAGTTTCGATTGATTTAAATTCACCTGTAACAATGAACAAGTAAAAATGTTTTTTAAATGACCTATTTTAAGCATATTTTTTCAAAACTCTTGCTGAGAAATATTCATGACAATGTTTTTTTTTTTTTTTTAAATTTTAAAGAAAAAAAATATTTGGCATTACAGTTTATGCCAATGCGCCAAATATTCTTAATTTTGAAAGTCATACGAGATTAACTCGATGATAAGTAATGAATCAGTTGTGCACAAAATCAACGATAAATAACATACGCCCAGCCCAAGATCTCTTTTCAATTGAAAAAATCTGACCTTGCCGGGAATTGAACCCGGGTCTCCAGATCGCTAGGACAAAGCTCTTGCCACTAGACCACAGGGACCGACCTGTTAGAACTTTGTCAAATAAATGTAGAAAATAAAGTGTGCAGATGCAGTGCAACTCCGGAATTCTGCTAACTCCGTTATTCAACCATAGATAATTTGATAACATATGATAGAATGTGGTAAATACAAACTTTTCCGACCAAAAGGTCATTTTAGGCATCAATTTCAATTAGAACCTTTTCAAAGTAAGGTAACGTATTGTTAACCATTTACTGAAAGTCCTATTCTGAAAAGAAACCAAGGCTTTAAGCAACTGTACGAAAAACTTATTTACATCATTCTATTATAAAACGATGAAAAAAAAGATATATTATAGTTCTGTAAAAATTATATTATGTATAGTTAAATTTGAATCTTCAAGCATTTCAAGTGCACAAATTAACGTGAACTCACGCGTAGTATTAGTTTGCGTCGCAAGAAAAACCACCCATTTTGACCAAATTTCGAATATGATATTGAAATTCCATCCAAGAACCTTCAGTCGAAATCCTCAATAATACAGTTGCTAGCTATTGATAACTATTTCGGCTTAAGCTCTTGTCAGAACTGCTTTTAAACATAAATAAACTTGTATAATATACTGGTGTAGAAGAGGTATACAATACATCTTCTCATATATTCTCACATCTTAATTTTATATTGAGGAACATAAAATTAAATGTGTGTAATGTGACCTAATAGAGATAAATTGAAGATTTATTTACGAGAATTTCTTGTAGCTCAACCTCTCTTTCATGAAATGATATATATAAGAATACAGATAAAGCAAGACTAGTTCTCTCGTTACGTTACCTTGAAGGAAAGGAGGGAATTTGAGACATCACAAACTGTTGTGCCTTTGAACGTCAATCCACTAACGAAAAATCGATTTATGAATGTGGGACTCGCAAGACGGTAGGACTGTGACGGTGGTTAACCAATTATGGACTCCACAGAAAATGTCCATAGAGCAAAATAATTTATGAATTAGTATTACTATAAAACAGGACTGTGGAGTCGGAGTCGGAGTCGTGGAGTCGGGGTTTTTTGGCCGAAGTCGAATTATGGCGGCGTTTTGGCCGGAGTCGGAAAGTTTGAAAATTTTAAACTTTTTAATTTTGCATATAATATGTAAAATTTGGGAATTGACCGGATTGGTTGGTTGATATTTAATTGAATACACATAAATAGGAAAATTAGGCAAAAAAACGTGACGAAATTAAACTTTTTTTAGTTGTGGTCGGAGTCATGTTTTTGGTTAAAGTTGGAGTCGGAGTCTTAATTCTTTTAAACACTCCACAGCCCTGCTATAAAATAATAAAAAATAAAATATTTTTTCATAGACATTGTTCCTATGTTGCTAGCCATGCACTTTTTTTTAGAAACGAGCTCTGTCTGAGGATTTAAAAAAAAGTGTTTTTTTATGTAAAACAAAATGCACACGTGACTTGTTTCCCAAGAGTATTAGGCGGTATCCCCATTAAAACGAAAACTGTCGCGAGATAAACACGTAACCCTCCCCCATCCGCCCCTCAAGCTGCATTTGTATGATTCCCTAATCCCGGCTCCCTCAATTTCGAAATGTTCGTAAAACCGGAACACGGAAATTCTCTCGGCTAAAACAATGCAACTGCGAATTATATATTTGGGTGAACAAGTTCTGCTCGCACTGGGAATCAAAACCTGGCGGCCCGTCACGGTAGCCATCGACGTTGTCCACAACACCACGGACCGGGCATATATCTTATATATAAAACCGAAACGGCGTATGTATGTCTGTGGGTCTGTAATTCCCTTTTGCATTGTTGGTCATTAAGTTGCCATAAAAACGAATATGAAAGAAAATATGTTTGAATTTTTATCGGCGAAGACATTTAGTCAAAATGTAATAAATTAGTTTTCTACTGAACTTTTCCCGGCTTTTATTTTTAATAATAATGTTTATTATTTACGTGAAGGTATTATTTGACATTTCTTAGATTTTTTTGACAGCAAATTAGATTTTTTCCTTGAATTTGGACATTTTAATGGGCGAGAAAGGGGTTTCATCAAATTAAATAAAGTTTTTGATTTTATTTTAACTCTATTTTGGATGTTAGATTTTGTGATATTATTATGTCGAATGATATAACATTAAATAATTATTGGTCGCTTAGTCCGAGCGACGCCGGGTAACAATACTAGTTATAGAAAGGGTCTTTTTATAAGGACGCTTAGTTTTGAAATGTAAATAAAACAAGTTGTTTGTGAGATTTCTACTGAATTTTAATTTCATTTGTAAGTATATTTTACGGCATTAAATATGGAATATAGCATCAAATATCTGCCAATATCCATTCATTATAAAATTGGCCATGTCGCTAAAGTTGACTTTTTTGACAAATTTGGGTAAACTTCCAACTGCTCCAGAACCCAATCAGGCGTTGTCTGCGATCGTTTACCTGAAGTTCCGTGATTAGTTGGATTTTATACGGGTGCAGACATAAGGCCCGATTCAAAATTCGCCAAGTTGAAGTCGCAGAAAAGCCAAGTTCTTGTGAACAACGAGAAATAAGCTGCCTTGGGTTTTCCTGTACACTTTCACAAACATCAGCAATGTTTTCACCAGATATTGTATTTTGATGACGTACAGGTAGGTGTTGGCCGATTATTTACCAAACTGGTTGACTCAAATTTGGCCACTAAACAATGAATAATCTATTCAGCAGGACAAAGTAACATATTTTGAGCGTCCCTATTGAAATACCCTTTATAATACTAATACAGGACTTTTATATATACAGTGAAACCCCAATTCAACGTTTTTCAAGGGACCGTTAAAAACAAACCATTAATGCGGGAAAGTTTTAAATATAAACTTAAAAAAAACTTTTAAAAACTTATTTATTTATTATAATTCTTATTATACCTATAACATTTATTTTTTTAAAAAGGCCCTAATACAACATCGCTTCATTGCAGCTTGGCACTTCGAAGGCCAACTACGCTGCTGTAAATGTCATTGCATGTTTGATTATTGCGTTTTTCGCCATTTTCTTCTACAGAAGATACAGATGCTCAGTAAGTACCGGAAACATTATAACAATGAATCGTAAACATTTGCACACTTGCAGTCTCAGTTTTTTTCTATGAATCGATAGGTTGCGGTCGAATGTGCTTCTAAGAAATATTCAACAAAACGGTCAATCGGGATAATATTTGTGACGGGACCATAATTTTTCGACTATAAATCGGGGAACGGTTAATGCGGGAGATTTTAACATTCTTATGGGTGTTTTGTCGGGACTTTACAAAATGAACGAATCACACGGGAAAACTATTAATGCAAGAACGTAAGATCGGGGTTCCACTGTATAATATCAAGTATAATCATTTCTTCAAACACTTCAGTACATGGTCAAAAGATCAATCCCGATCAGCTCTGTCTCGGGCCAAGTAAGTGAGGAGTAAATTCGTTTCTTTTCTTGATCGCATAGCGTTATGGAAGACGGCTGTGACAAACGTCTTCACACACAAAACGGAAGGGTGGTGGGACAACCAACTTGTTCACCCAAATATATTCAGTACCCTCGCCCAAATGTTTAAATAACCTTGTTTGTTTATACATCAACAGTTGATAATTCCCGCAATTGGTGAAACCAGGGCTATGGAGTCGGTTAAAAAAAGTCCGACTCTGACTCTAGCATTACCAAAACCACGACTCCGACTCTGATTAAAAAAAGTTTAATATCGTCACTTTTTTCCATAATTTTCCTATTTATGTGTATTTAATTAAATATCAACCCTATCAATGCGACTGTAAGCCAAATTAGACATATTAAATCCAAAAATAAAAAGTTCAAACTTTTCAAAATTTCCGACTCCGAGAGCGACTCCGGCCAAAACGCCGCGACGACTCCGACTCCGGCGTAAAAAGCCCCAACTTCGACTCCACAGCCCTGGGTGAAACTGATGAGACCGAGATCAAGACTAACTTGAACATTATAAAAATGTGAAATTATTACAAAAATAATACTGTAGTGTATTTATTGGAATATCTTCTGATAGTAGTGACTATCAATATTGTAAGATAACCTTCATTGGCTTTATGGCATTCTTTTTTATTTGTTCTTTTCCTTTTGTCCTTTCGCGGCTTTGCGTCGATGTATTAAATAATGGATGTTGATTTTTATGGTTTTATTGGGTCATAAATATGTCGCTTATAAGCTATGAGTGGGTGTATACAGTATAGTGTTTACGTATAGGCTCTACCATTATTCGTGATATGATATTGCCGTTGGATTCTGTGATTAGTTGTCAGTGAATCATTGTTGTATACCAGGGCTGACCAAGCTTTAACCACTACCGGCGACTTTTTAAAATTCTCAGCTGCGATCGACTCACAAGATTATTTGAATTTATTATCATTGAAATAAAAGAGGAATCAGAGATGTGTACGTCAGAACAGTAGACAGGCGGGCGACTTGGGATAGCTTCGCGATCGACGCTTTGGCCACCCCTGTTGTATACATTCAAGTAAATAATTGTATGAATATCATTTCATAATATATGATACTTAGGAGGCAGATTTTTTTTAATTTTTTATTTCAAAAGTATATTAGATGCCCCAAACCATGGTTTTTATGTACCTAGCTTTAAGAAATAAAAATTATATAAATAGTATTTTTTTTAACCATGTCCGATCCCACTTGTAGCATATGGACTCCTCACGGAGTTTATCTCAACAAATATTTTTTCTACGGGAACTGCTTGTTACTCAGTTGCTCAACCTCTCTTTTTCGAAGAGAGTAGGGATGGAAAGGATGCGAGGACTTGGACAGGACTAGTGATTAGGTAATATGCGTCGCTCTTTTGGAAAGGTGGAAAGGGATTTTCAACAACACCAACACCCATGACTTGGAACAGATTTATCGATCCCTTGTACGGGGAATCTAACACGGGCAGTCCGGCACTCAAGCCAACAACGTTGACACTGCGCCACGGGCCGGGCTAATCCTTCATAGACACATCTCAATGCTTCTTAGCACTGTTCGTTTGAAAGAAAACGGTGGAACAAATATAAAAATTACATACACCCAGTCCAAGATCTCTTTTTCAATTGATAAAATCTGACTTTGCCGCGAATTGAACCCTGGCCCACCTAATCACTAGGCTCTTGCCACTAGACCAGAAGTACTGACTCCCCGATGATGCACTCTTATTAGGTGTGATACAAACGGAGGCATTCATTTGACCATCCCGATATAAAGAACACTTACCAACAAAAACAGTGCAAATGTAACATCTAATATACTTATGCCTAGTTAGGGGTGGGAAGGGTGTTATATAATACAGCAAAGGGTAGTTTTGTTCGGTATGGAAGGGAGCAGTTAACATGGCACAGCCATTAGCTGCAAACAAAGAGAAATGATTCCATGTCGAGAGGCTGCTGGTAAATACAACCTCTCTACCCGCCGGGAACTACTAGCAAATCTATATTTCTTACTGTAATTATTTACTGGCAAAAAAAAAATATAAAATACATAGCATTTAAGCAAGTGCCAATGCACCATGCATTTGAAAAATTGTTTGTATAACCGAAACACGGAAATTCTCTCGGCTAAAACAATGCAACTGCGATTAATATATTTGCGTGAACAACTTGGTTGTCCCACCACCCTTCCGTTATGTGTGTGCAGCCGTTTTTCACAGTCGCCTTCCATAACGCCCATGTATGGTATAATACATGGGAAACCACCGGCCCACCGAGCTATTTTGTCCGGCCC
Source organism: Himalopsyche kuldschensis (assembly GCA_028554975.1). Taxonomy (NCBI): domain Eukaryota; kingdom Metazoa; phylum Arthropoda; class Insecta; order Trichoptera; family Rhyacophilidae; genus Himalopsyche; species Himalopsyche kuldschensis. The sequence goes on along the minus strand of JAHFWI010000064.1, from coordinate 1,971,835 downwards.
TAATTCACACAACAGTTTTTTTCGAGGATGAAACACACTAAATCAAAAATTCGAACGATGATAATAGATGAAAATGTCGAAATTTCTATGCGATTATCCCCAAGCAATATGAACGCCAATATTGAAAGTATCGTAATTTAAGTACAAGGCCAATCTTAACCCTTAATTTTGTAATCAGTATATAATATTAATATTATGTCGTTCATTATATAAACATTAAAACATATAAAAAGGAGCGTGTCTTATTGAATTAAATATTATTTTATCATGTTTAATAGTTTGGTCCGGCTTTTGACTCAGAGACAGAATGATAATTTGGCCCCAGACCTAGGAAAGGTTGCCCATGCCTGCGCTATACGATCAAGAAAAGAAACGAATTTACTCCTCACTTACTTGGCCCGAGACAGAGCTGTACGGGACTGATCTTTTAACCATGTCCTAAAGTGCGTAAAGAGAAGAAAAATAGAAAGAAAAAAAAGAAAATGTGACTTGCTCAGCCACTTTGTTAAAGTGATATTAAGTATCATATGTATCCGTATACTCAATAAAAATTACATAACATATTACACAAAAATCAATCATATCAATAAAAAATAATCAGGACTAGTTACACTCATCTTTTTTGGGATCGGAAGTTTGGGAATGGATACTTAACAACAGACACTTATTACCTTCGAACAGAATAGATTTACCGACTCAAAAAATCTGCTTGTACTGGGACTTGAACCGGGGTGGTCCGTCACGGAAGCCAACGGCGTTGCCTACTTGAACCACAGACCGGGGAAATCTTTACGATAAAGTATTTTTTTAATTTGTTTTTAATATCATTTGTTCACTTCTAAAATAGGCTAAAATAAAAACAATTTAAATTGGCTCACTAAGGTTACTCCACGGCTTAAGACGATACTTTTTTACGACGGCATGGAGCGGGTAAATAAATTGATAATAATTGTCACTTCTTGGTGGAAAAGGCATTTTTTAAATCAGCTGATGATTTTCGTGAAAAGCGAAACCAGTGTTCATCAAAGACCTTCCGAGGCGTCGGGATCCATCAGGTTGATAAAAGAGGCAGGCAGGATTCAGGCTCTCTATTTATTTAAATATATCAATAAATACGTTATACACAGTATTCGCCGAAACGGTTTTCAATAAATTTAACATATGTTTATAAAGTCTTTATTTTCTATTGACATATATATCCTAAACATACTTAATACATAGAACCTTCAGAAGGTCGAAAATTTTCTAAATTACATATGTATATTTAAATTATTCAATATATGTACATATATCGAGGTCTTTGAAAATGCCTATGAATGATAAATGAGATAATATATTTCAAATTGGAAGGTTCTTGTCTACAAGTAATCGATATAATGCTGATAAATATTTTAAGATTACAGAACTGAAAAACGTTTGTTTTTTATACGTCATACTATCGTAAAAATACATGTTCTTATAAACCTCTCATCGTGTGGCTTTGGGATTCCTTATCAGGGGTTGTTTTTAAGAATCAAATTGTATGAGTTGTTCGGTTTTTCCATAGTGTAAAGATTACTACTGTTTTATTGATAATTAAATTTTGTTTGAAAATGCCCATTTCCTTTAAATTAGCTAAACAATTGGATTTAAAAGCCCTGGCTATCCAACCAGGCAGGAAAATGTCAAGGCTAGGTCCATCGCTGCATTTTTATTTTGGGCTGGTTTGTCCGCTCTCTTACCTCCGCGTTCCTGACAAAGGCAAGCAAGCGTACTCCTAATATTCGCCGCAGGCATCTTTTTTCGAAGCACAGTATACGGTTACCCTGTGCTTTTATGATGTGCCATGACTCGCAACCGTAAAGCAGCACTGTCAGTATGGTGAGTTCACTGCAAAAAATGTCAACCTAAATACAAGTGCATTGATCACATGAATAGCTCTTGTGACTGGTGACTCAAAAGACCTACGCTACATTAAAGTTTGTGAAATTTAATTTAAATTGACACTTCTGCATTAATTACCATCCGTCGTTAACGAAACTGGTCATATTTTATAAAAACATATTCGATGTCATATTCTTGGTCGAGATCCTTTTAAAATAAGTAAATTTAATAAAAAGGAAATATATCAACTTTCATTTTGTTAGTTTTACTGTAAGAATGTTAGATTCAATCTCACATGATTATTTATTGTTAAACAATATAATACATAGCATTACAGCCAGCTCTGACGCCAATGCGCCAAGCTTTTGACAAATTTAATAAAAAAATTTACAAAATATACCACACAAAATTAAGAAATAAACAAATATATGAAACATATAAGTTACATGAAAAGTACAAGCAAAGCAAGTTCACTGCCGAAGTTTCCACATCAACAGGCATTGCATTCATGAGCCAAACAGCCCTTGCGACTGGCGACTCAAAAGATCTACGTGACAAACCTAACCCTATTAATAAAGCAACGATGCGACGGTAGGTCTAATGATGCTTCTGAAAGAGTCGAAACATGTATCAATATTTGTCGCACAATACGTGGAATAAAGTTATTTAAAATTGTATACTATTTACATACAGAATTTGTATGATCATTGCTTTATTTTTTTACTATCAAATTCGTATCGAAATTTGGGTAAATTATGGATATACATATGGTCACGGGACAGAATTTTTGTAAAGATTTATGAAAAATAAGCACATTAAATGAAATGAATGTAAGGCTTACGATTTTTATTGAAATGTTTGGTCTTTAATTTTTAAATTTATTATAATAGAAGATCCTAAAGAATACTTCGCAATAAGTATGAAATCGAGTTGTTTTAATTTACAGAAGCAAAAATGCAACCACAAACTACACAAATAATAATATTATACAGATAGAGTCAGTCACATAAGTTTATTATTCGGTACTCATACAATAATTAGTAATATTATTCAGATTTATTCATTTTGATTCTACATTTTATAATAATCCACGAGAACTCAAAGAGTGAAAACATAAAATTATAAGCCAGTATGTATAAATTTTTTGAGCTTAGCTCGAGAGGATTGGGATTCTGTCCCGTGACCATATATCCATAATTTACCTAAATTTGTATAAACGGTATTTAAATATCCGTAAGGTAGTGCAGAAATAACAATCGTTCCAAATTTGGAAAACTTAAAATAAATGTCTTTTTTTTGTATGTTAAAGTAATATACATATGTTATCATAATAATTCGTATAGCTTTCAAAAACACACAAATGGTTTTCGATATACGTTATTTCTTTTTTTTGTAATTTGCGGCGAGGCAGGGCCAATTATTTTGTCGTATACAACATCTGTTACTCGGTGGGCCAAGCCAAAACTCATTATAAGTAATACAACAATATCATGATGGGGGAAAACTTAACAATATATAGTGATATTTTTTATGCAGGCATTCCAACTCGGATATTCGAATATTCGATATCCGGATATATTCGGCCCTTTTTAAACTATTCGATATTCGCATATTAAAGAAAATATCCGGATAGTATTCGTTTTCGAGAAAGATCACATCACTATTTCTCCACATTTAAAGAATAATTATGAATATCCGAGATCGTGGTTTTTTTTGCCTTCGCCCGACTCGAGTGCTATCAATATCTTATTATAATACTTTATTTAAACGAACCGGCTAGGACTCCGATCTAAAAAAAACTCTATTGCCGCAATTTCATTTATTGTGCAGTTGCAAATTTTAAATATTGTAATACAATGGAACGGTATTGAAATGTGTATTTCATATTTTTGATTTTGTACTTTTCCATGAGTTTTTTTTTATCTAAGATCTTACAAAAGTGGGTTCAAATGATTAATGTCTGAAATTAAACCCGGGTCGTTAGCGAAAAAACTATATAAAAATCAAAAAAAATTTAATTTGATATTGTTCCAAAGCACCCTCTACTTTATAAGTTTATATGTTTCGTTTCTATCTAAGATCTTACAAAAGTGGGAAAAGATTAAGTCTGAAATTATTATAAAATGTATATAAGTGAACAAGGAAACGTTGATCGTGCAACATCTCTACTTTTGTGCGAGTTATACGATTTTTTAAATCATAATTTTATTCCTAATTCTAATACTATTGTACAAGATTTTTACCATTTCAAAACTATCCGGATATCCGAATATGTCCGGATAGCTTAAGTTTTACTATTCGATATCCGAATAGTTGATTTTGACGAAGAGTTGGAATCCCTAGTAGCCAGGCGTTTTGCGGCAACCACTAGCCGACTTGTTAAATGATATAAATTACGATAAATAAAATAAACGTTTTTTTGCTACGGCAAGATTTCAAAATAATACTTATTCCTAATTGAAGCAGTTCCAAAATCAAATTTTTCTTTGACTATTTTCTATCACTGATTTTGTAACAAAAAAGTTGAACATATTTCGCCTATTTGAGAAGAGTTTTTAAGAATTCACCGGTTGAAAATAATACTCGCGACGATCGAAACAGGTCTCGATTTTTGCATTATATAATAAAGGGTATTTCAATAGGGACGCTCAAAATATGTTACTTTGTCCTGCTGAGTAGATTATTCATTGTTTAGTGGCCAAATTTGAGTCAACCAGTTTGGTAAATAATCGGCCAACACCTACCTGTACGTCATCAAAATAAATACAATATCTGGTGAAAACATTGCTGCTGTGTGTGAAAGTGTACAGGAAAACCCAAGGCAGCTTATTTCTCGTTGTTCACAAGAACTTGGCTTTTCTGCGACTTCAACTTGGCGAATTTTGAATCGGGCCTTATGTCTGCACCCGTATAAAATCCAACTAACCGAGGAACTTCAGGTAAACGACCGCAGACAACGCCTGATTGGGTTCTGGAGCGGTTGGAAGTTTAGCCAAATTTGGCAAAAAAGTCAACTTTAGCGACATGGCCCATTTTATAATGAATGGATATTGGCAGACATTTGATGCTATATTCCATATTTAATGCCGTAAAATATACTTACAAATGAAATTAAAATTTAGTCGAAATCTCACAAACAACTTGTTTTATTTACATTTCAAAACTAAGCGTCCTTATAAAAAGACCCTATATAAGTATATGAAAGTTGTACAAAAAATAGTTTTATTTGCAATTAAGTTATACTTTTGTATGGTATTGATTAATTAACTTTATAAAAACAGCAGATAATGCTCGCAACGAGCGAAATCGGTCCTGACATTCATCAGAATATATCGTCGCTACCGTGTCAAAATTGCATACATTTATGTTTATTGCTTTTGCAGGGTGAAAAAAGATTATAACATTGTAACAAAAAAAGTATTTCACATCGGAAATTGATTCAAAAATTCCAACAAAGTACTCGTCTGAACTCATTCACGTTGATGTGGAATATATTGAAATCCGAATCAGTAAAATTCTACTGAAAAATTTCAAAGCTTTTTAGTAGCATCCCATTAGCAGGCTGGTTCTACTCGTTGGAAGTAGTAATATAAAATGTGTTTCATTTATTTTTAAAAAAATAGGTGATATTCTGTAGCCGATGATGATGAATATAGTGTATCTGTATACAAGTGTATATATATCTACCTCTACATAAGGCAACATAATGCAATTCAATCAACATGTGCCTCGGTCAAGCTGTAATCACTTTCCGAATCGTTGCAGATTTTTTTTATTTCGCATCGAAAGTTCTCCCCTATCAAAATGGTTGAGCTTGTATTAATTACAGGAACGTTCGTGTCCGGACTGTTAATGAGATACTCGCGGAGAAAAGGTCGGGGACGAGTGGTTGTGTTATATATGACTGTAATTTATTGGATTGGTTGCGTATTACACGGTCGTATATATTTCATGATTAGTATAAGCTTATTTTGGCTAACACATACGTTATAGAAATACCATTAAAACTATATTTTTGTTTAGTAAAAATAAAAAAGGATCGATTAACAATAGCAATGTATACTAGTCATTGATATTTCGACTGTCACTTATATTCTGTGAATATGTAGTCGTTAATACACTATGTTATTTGCAAAGGTTTATATTCATGCTGTTTAACCTTAAAATAATGAAAGATATTATATAGCTGTAGTGAGTTATCTAAGCCCGGTCGTTATAATAACTTAATAACTTAAGCGTTATAATAACTTAAGCGTTAAAAGTGATGTTTTTGTAACCTAATGTATTTACTTAGTTAAAATGAAAAACTTGCACATACATACATATAAATAATTATGATGCAGTAAAAATGATCTCATGGAATTACCTCCTGCAACTCTATATATACAAATGAATGGGCCTTACTTTAATATAAAATTTAAAATAACTTTGATTATTCCACGTATTGTGTAACTAATTGTGACACGTGTTTCGCCTCTTTCAGAGGCATCTTCAGACTTACTATCGCAAAGTTTGCTTAAGTAATTGCGATAGTAAGTCTGAAGATGCCTCTGAAAGAGGCGAAACACGTGTCACAATTAGTTACACAATACGTGGAATAATCAAAGTTATTTTAAATTTTATATTAAAATGAACTTCCACAAAGTTACCGCCGAAACCATCGAAAATATGGGCCTTACTTTATTTGATAAATTATTTGAAATCTTTTTAGGATAAGAAAGATAAGATAAAATAAAAAAAAACATTTTTAATGTAGTAATAGTTGATTCTTGGTGGAAATGCATTATATATATATGTCAATGAATCATTTTTCTGTAGATATACTGATGTTAGCAACGTATAATCAATGACCGGTCTGTGGTACAGTGGTCAACGTCGTTGGTTTCCGTGACGGACCACCCGGGTTCGATTACCGGTACGATCAGATTTTTTCAGTCAATAAATCGATTCTGTTCGAAGGCAATGGGTGGTTGTGCTGTTAAATCCCCTTTACTCTTTTCCAAACCCAACAAAGCAAGGCATAGCGACAGCGATTGGCTAACCACAAGTTCTCGTATCGTTTCAATCTCCACTCACTAACGTATTATGTTACTATTTTTGGCACGTGTTTCGCCTCTTTCAGATGAATCTTCAGACTATCTTACTATCGCAAAGGTTGCTTAGGATAGTCTGAAGATGTCTCTGAAACAAGCCAAACACGTGTTTATCTACGAGAACTTCGAGTTGCCCAGTTGCTCAAACTGTCTTTCCCGAAAAGAGTATATAAAGACTAAGAGATTGATAGAGTCAGATTAGGAAATGGCTTAATGGTTAGCTAATCGCTTTCGCTATGTCTCAGTTTTTTAGGTGTGTCGAAGTAATTGTGGACAACTCAGTCATCCATATCTTCGAAAAGAAATCACTAAATTCAATTGAAAAATGAAACTGCCCATTGACAAATTGATATATTACATTTATCAAAGCTTACAATAAAAAAAAACAAAATCAACAAAAAATAATAAATCTAGATTTCCGAAAGGACATAAACAGATATTATTGTCAAAGGAAAGTAATTTCACATTTAGACATTTTTAAGCCGATGATTCACAAAGAAATACAAATGAGTTTTTCTTTGGAAGCAAGAAAATTATATTTCTTCTATCTTTTGAGGGATTAGGGAGGGCTTAATTTTGAGACAGAAATGCAAGGCTGTCATTAAAATACTACAGTAATATAGCAATATCGAGTAAAGAAGACCTTTCTAAGATATGCCTTGACTGGCTATTATTTGAGTGAAAATACATAATACATATTTTATTTTGTAAAAATCATATTCTACCATAATTATAAAAAAAAAATATTGATTGAAATAGTTGCAAGAAGTAAGTAAATATATGTAATTTATTATTATTAATTGAATAGGACATGGGGTTCATTCATTTGAAATAAATATAACTAGATATCTGCCTTCCTCAGACGTGAGTAACTATTTCAATATTATTTTTATGTTTTTAACATGTCCGCTCCCAGTGAAGGGCATATGGAGTCTTTGTGGAGTTCATATCACAGTATATGTTTGTCTGCGAGAACTGATGGTAGCTCAGTTTATCAATCTCTCTTTTTCGAAGAGAGTAGGAATTGAAAGCATAAGATGACATGGACAAGACTAGTGGTTAGCAAATCTCTCTCACTATGCCGCTTTGGGATAGGATGGGAAGGAGGGAAATTTTAAACACCACAAACCCGTGAGATCTGTCACGGGAGCTAACGACGTTGACCACTGCACAACGGGCCGGCATTAAATTTTGCTTCTTTTCAAATAGACATTATTCAATTTATTGATTGAGTAAGAATTTACTTGGTAGAACTTCATTATAATACGGTAAGAAAAATAACAATGTATTTTATATAGAATTAAAATACATTGCTATTTTTCTTACCGTAATACATTATTCAATTTTAAGAAATGCTTCGATGACGTATAAACTTTCAATGGATTCGGCGGTAGCTTTAGTAAATATGTTAATAGTTCTAATTTCTTTTTTTTTCAGTTGGGCGGTCACGTGGTCTTATCCCAAAATGGAGACTTTCATAATATCGATATAGAACGAACTGGGTACCTACTTTACTCATCCCGTAATAATTGTATTCCTCCCCTAAATAAAATGTTCCGAGATGAGAAAATGACTGACAATCAGACTTCGTAATATGTTTATTATGATGTTTTTAGCTTGGACACAGCTCTTAGTGTCCATATATTTCAAATTGGGTTCGGACATGGCTTATAAAAAGAAATTTCCATCCGATGTTTGATTCCTGAAAGTATCAGGCAAACATAAAACTAGATCGGGATACGATTGAAGAAAACAATCAATTTATATTTCGGTTGTGTGATAAATAAAATTCATCAATTTATTCACATTAATGCCTTTCTATTCTCCTGAGGGGATTGTAATGCGGGTATCAAGAGAGCATAAAAAGAGTAAAACGGGTAGGTAGTATTTCTTCGCAAGATTTAGTGTCGTCCCACCGCACATCCATTTCCCATGTGGAAGGGCTCTCGTTGCAAAATTGAAAACAATATGTTCCGTGTTTTATATCGTATCAGGAACTTTTGGGATTCCCCGGCACGGCAAAACAACAAAAAAACTTATTTAAAATTCTGAGGTTAACCTCGCCAAATGCTCCTAAAGTTGTGTATATTGCTGCGACCCTTTCCGTGTGTGTGCCTTTCTTTCATTAATTACAATTACTCGAATGATATCTCAAAAAGAAATGTGCTAAATAAGAGAATCTTCTTCTTCCTTCATTGTCTTGTATTTTTTTATGCGTTTTTTTTTAAATAATTTTTTATTTTTTGAAATATATTTGTAGGACTATATAACGTACATAATATGTAATAAAATTGACAGCGCGATCACATACCTACTGTACGTACAAAATCCAGTGTTTCGTCTGTTTATTACATTGTGACCTTGACACGTGCGTGCTTGTACATGTAGTTGTTCCCATATAAGGTCATAGCTTTTTTTGTGCGAATTTCTGCGGAACGCATTAACGCACAAAAAAGATGGTTTAGGTGTATTGAAATTTTTCAGAAAATAAATTATTTGTCCTTATTTCACGTTCAAGGTGTTCCAATACTTGGTGAAATGGCATTATACTAAAAATAATAGCACATTGTTAGTACTTATTGCACATTGAATTTATTGAGATCAGAACCGGTTTCGCTCACCACGAGCATTATCAACTGAATATCATAAGATCATCACAAATTTGTAGCCACATATAAATACCCGTCGGACCGCAAGTATTCCTAGACTGGTATTGAAATATGAAAGACCTTTGATCCATCATCGATTGAAAAGAATACATTTTTAAGGATTCGCACCCTTGATTATGCATTTGATTAGGACGAAAAAATACTCGGTTGCGTAGATAAGAAATTAAGTATAATTTTACTAAAAAGATTAATATTATTATGAATTTGTAACAAAAGTTTGATTGTACTTTTCTATTTCAATAAACACTTCATATTTACCAGGCAGTCAGATTATTGAGGAGGTAGTAAATGATGATTTTTTAAACTTTTATACCAGTTATTAAATTATCAGATGGGGTTAATTAATTACGCAAAATTGTATACAATAAAATTAATCATGTAACAACTAAACATCTTTGATGAAAACCATACATACCAAGCTGATGTTTCAATCTTCACTCATTACAATAAATAACCCTTTCACGTCCACGTTTACTGAGTTTGGACTATATTTGTACCAGGCGTGCAGATCGACGAGGAGATAGAAAAAGTATTAGTCGTCGACGAAATTTAGTGGCCGTACCGCGACACGTCCGTCCCGAGGGGAGAGGTCAGAGACAAATTGAAAAACAATCTGCTGTATTTTGCTGCCCCCCTGATACTTCGGCGCTCCACTATGGCCGATTCTTTATTCACGGCCGGTAAAACTTTACTTTCTTTCTATATCCTATCCTACCCTCCGAGAGGCAATGGGGTCGTATTTTTATTTATGTTCAAATGGAGATCGCAGAGTTTTCTGTATTTAGAACTTTATTCTATACTGCACCGTATGGCTTCTTTTAAGACTTTTCTATGGGTTGTTTTGTATACAAAGGATCGTACTTTGAAAGGAATTTTTAATTAGATTTTCCTTTCGTGCGGTTTTTAAAATACGCCAATTTAAAAATTACCTTTCATGCATAAAAATAATTCTTCGTAAAGCTCTACTTAATATATTCCAAAAAAAATACCAAGAATAACAACGTTAGTTGGTTTTTAAACGTTAATAAAAATCCTGAATTCTGGAAATCGCGAAATGCCCAAAAAACTTTCCTTTATATATTTTTTTAATTGTTTTTTTTGCCATATTCCGACAAATAATACTTAGTTTACTTTAATCCTATGGCCAGAACGATAGCATTCAACAAATGAACATTTTTGAATGATTCAATACATCAGCTGTTGAATTATATTTCCATCAACGACGCGAGATTTTCATATTTTGTCGATTAATATGTGGTTAGGTTAGGTTAGGCTTCTAAGCAATTTAACGTAAATAATTAATTTAAAAATACATGTCAATATATTATAAATACATAACAGAATTCTTGTAAAAACAGTTAAATATTTTAAAATAATTAACTGACATTCAACATACTCGAAAACTTTTAAATATCAGGCTTTATTTCAATACCCGGAAATAGATCATAGTATCATATTATGAACTTCTTATTATTACAACTGACTGTATATCTTTCGGTCAGTTTTTCTCTTAAGATTAAATTAAAAGGAATGGGCTATAAAAGGACTTGTTGTTAGCGTGTAGCTTACTATCGACCCCTGATATGAAGATAATGTATATTTATACAATTACTTTTGATCAAAAGTCTGAGGATAAACGCAAAATTATTGAATTAATCTTAAGCAGGGGTTGTTAAACCTATGCCAATAATAATGTTAGTAAATTATATTATTTGCGCTGGCATACCGTTCATTTTGATAACATGTTGCACTTGCGCTAAGGTTATAGGCATAGTAAAATTAAATTTCATTAGGTGGCGCGTGTAGATAATCGGCAAAAGACAAACAGCATACGTCAAACGGCAAATGTCATCGACACCGATCAATGTGTAGTGAAAGTAAGTGAAAATTATTTTTCTAAAACATTTTTTTAAAGCCAGGTCCGCTCTCATCTTGGACCTTATGGACTCCTCACGGAGTTTATCTCAACATATGTTTTTCTACGAGAACTGCTTGTTACTCAGTTGATCAACCTCTCTTTTTCGAATAGAGTAGGGATGGAAAGGATACGAGGACTAAGACAGGACTAATGATTAGCTAATCGCTATCACTATGCTTGGCTCTTTGGGATCGGAAAGGTGGGAAGGGATTTTCAACAACACAAACACCCATGCCTATGAGCAGATTAATCGACTGAAAAAATCCACTCGTACCAGGAATCGAACCCGAGCGGTCCGGCACGCAAGCCAACAACGTTGACACTGCGCCACAGACCGGAAAATCTAAAATATTGTGCATCCGAAAGCACTTCAATAAACACCAACTCTTTCAGTAGTTCTGACGAGGTCGTAAGCCGAAATAGCTATAAACAAATATATAAAATAATTTTTGTAGAATTAAAATAATACATAATTATTTTTCTCACCGTATTATAATAAAGTTCTACCAAGTAAATGCCAATTCAACCAACGAACACTTTCTTTATTTGAGTGACATTGCACGCTTGCCACGGCTAGTTTTGAAATAAAATATATTGAAAAGACTCGCAAATGTATTAGGGCGTCAGTCAATAGCAGGAGATAAAATTTCCTTTTATAAACTCTGATTTAAAATGCACACGTAACATCACGAGACCCTTCTCCAGGAACACACTTACACTTATTTTAAAGACAGAAATGTCCCCCGAAAAGTGTCATGCACCAAGTGTTTTATTTGATAGAAAAAGGGTTTTTCGAGTCAGCCGAAGGCGTCCTCGAGATGCGTCGACCGTGAAATTTCCAGACGGGGAAAACGGGAGATGTTGAGTTGTCCTCCAATCAAAGGAAACTTTTCTGGCCTTTTCGCTGCATTTCTGTAACTGGAAAAGCCTCCGCCGCGCATAATGTAGGAGGTGTGACGTTTATGCAAAGAGACTTATAATAACTACAAAAATATATTTAAATTTAGTTTTATAACGTTTAGTTATACATTAATAAAATACATGCGTAAAATCTTATAAAAACGTGACAAAAAATGTTTACTTGGATATGCACACTTACAGTGTGCAGCATTTTGATAATTTACTTTGAGAAGGTTCTAACTGCTCTTGATTCTGTTTTGAGATATGTGAGTTTGAAGTCTCGGTTGATTAAACATGTTTCAAATAACTTATTTAAAGCATATTGTTTCAAAACTCTTGCTGAAAAATAATTTTCTTAAATATCTAATAATAGAAATAATGATGGCAATCTTAGAACTTTTTCAAATAAATTTAGTAAAAAAGTGTGCAGATGTAGTGCAACTCTGTCAGTCAACTATAGATAATTCTTAAATTCACATAAATATGGTAGAATGCTGGTAAATACAAAATTTTCCGACCAAAAGGTAATTTTAGGCAAAAATGTCAATTAGAACCTTTTCAAAGTGAGGTAACGATATTATAATAGAGTTTATCTCATGAGAAATTTTTCTCTCATTTTCTTAAGCATTCTATTTCAAAGATAGTATTAATCAAAAGCATTATAAAAAAACATTTTAATAATGCTCTCACGATGAGAAAAACCAATCCTGATCTATATAAAATTATCTGTGGAAATAACACTACAAAATGTGGTTTATTTATTTAAAACAATATATTCACTTTCTTAAATTAATGTCATATCTATATTGATTGTGTGTTCAGTCTCGCTACATTTATATCATCCCTTGTATGGTTATGGTAGACCCTTCGGCAACGGGCCATGTTTTATGTTCGCATTTCCGTCGCTCAAACACTCATTTTTCCATCCATTTCCACCCCACCTCGATCACTAAGCGACAATGGCGTCCTTGTTTTCCGCCAAACAACCCATACAACACAGAAGAAATTCTATTTCCACAACATGTAATATATTGTATTAAACAGAACAACGTTTTTCAATTTAGAAGCATTTTAGAAGCATTGAAAAATGTTGTATACAAAATTTTTCCTGTTTTTAGAAATGTGGAAAAAACTAAACCAATCATGTTTGCTTAAATTTTACATTTCAAATACAATAAAGATAGTACCATTCCATAGTGCTAATCTTAAACGATGCAAAATAACATACCCAACACTGTTCAATTGACAACTAAACATTGATACTTTTATTGCATACTACATTCTTCCAGGGAAGGCTTAATTATTGTTTTATATCATAAATTTCACTGTTTAATTCTGAACCTCAATTTTATGATAACAGTCATAAAATGGTATATTACTATTAGATAAGGGTAGGGTGACAACTTTCATGAGCTGGACGGCAATAGTTATTGGAAACTTCATCTTCAACCGTACAAAATAAAAATTGCTTAGGGTTTTTCTTGGTGTAAAACACAAGATATATTTTTCTCCTTAACACCAACAGCAATTTTAGTATTTTTTTTCATATATGCGCCTTTTTTCGGAGCAAATGGCTGCCACACATAGTTTCCAAGATTCTCTGTCACCCTCCAACCTCCTCGCTTCTTCACAGGTCAACCCAGCGGCCCGTAGCTCCGCTGAGTACATCCTATGGATAGTCATCTGCGGTGTTCCATGACGACGGGATAATCAGGTTGATAGAAGAGGCATTCTTGACCATCCACCACCCGCCACGGCCATACGTCTGGTTTAAGCAGACATTTCCCGCGGCGTAACAACGTGAGGCATTATACAGTTTTAGTTATGGAATTGTCCTGGGATCAGTTACCCAGGACTTGCACTAAAGTGTGCATGATTGTCCCTAACTTTTCTTTTATACAAAAAATCAAACAAAATGGCAAAAATGCCGTGATAGAAGAGACAGGTAGGATTGTAGCTACCCAGGGCATCCGCAGCACATTTCCAAGTCAGGTCCATCGTCGCCTTTTTATGTTGAACGTAATAGGGCTGGCTTGTCCTCTCTCTTACTTCCGTGTTCCTTGCAAAGTCAAACCACCGCTCTCCTAATATTCGCCGCAGGCATCTTGTTTGCGAAATGAATGTTTAAAGTTGAAGTGTTCAATAACTATAGCCGTCCAACTCACTATAAAGCAGCCACCCTACTATGCGAACGAACATAACCAAATAATGTTGTATTTATAGCAGGCGAGAGTCAATCGTTTCCTTCTATGGAAATATTAGAATCGTCGTGAATCATTTACTGTAACTATTGTGAAAATGCTTTGTCAACAACATTCAAAAGTCTGAAATAACAATTTGTGACACCCCAAACCATATATTTGCAATTCGCTATCAGCAGGCGTAATAACGAGAAAAAAATTATCTTTGACAACTGGATGGCATTTATGAGGGATTTGTCAAAATTCATTAATGGAAATCTAAGCTTGCGTCACGTAACACAATGCTACGAATCAAATGAACGGATCAGTAAGAAGAAATCATAAGGGGGAATCGCTATAAAGTCTAATAAAAATTCTTTTTATACTCTGTAATAATATTATAATCATACACTTACTGAAACTAGTAGATTGTCCGTAATAATTTGTATTGAATCTTTCACCCACCTGAAACAAAACAAAGAATATGAATACATTAATGTGTTAAAAAAGAAAAAATATCAACTAATATTTTAAAATTATTCGACCAGTGCTGTAGCGGTCTGGTAGCCGTGGTAGTGTGGTCAATGGCGTAAGGTTTGTTTGTTATACTCACGAATTCAAATCCTAATGCAAACTATTTCATTAAATGATTTTTTTAATGGATTAATGCATTTCTGTTTGAAAGAATGAACTGCGGCGATGTCTAGATTCTAAAACTAACACCCTTATTTATTTTTACAAAAAAATATATAAGCGTTACAAACTCTTTACTACGTATCATTACAAGTTCATTTGTGATCTTGACATGCTTGAAGATGACGAAAGGCGAAACCCGTGGTGTTCAATTCAAACGATTCAAATTTTATCATAACTCTCTTGGAGGACTTTGGAACAGTTCAGGTACACGTCTCATCCTTGCCAGGCTATTTTTACGACCTTTAGGAATCCAGCGTCTTGGACGACAGCTGGGTTCTAGGCGTAGGATGTTTCCGGCGGAGCTGAAGGATGCATGCATGTCGTAAGAAGAACTAAAGCAGATGATGGAATCATGGAGACGAGAATCCAAATAAGAAGTGAATATGGTCAAAGAAAAAGAAGAAATTATGGCACGGTGAAAAAATAGTAAAGTTTTTCAGTTCTACATAAATTATATGATATATTTAAGTATTTCGACTGAGGGTGCTTGATGGAATTTCAATATCAAATTAGAATTTTTTGAATTTTGTACTTTTCCATGAGTTTTGTCGCTAACCACCCGGGTTTCGCCTTTCGGCATCTTCAGGCATTCCAAGTTGTTGTAAATTAATTTACATTTTAATAACCTTTTAACTTAGTGACCTACTTATATTTTTGTATATAAACGATACAAACTGTTTACTACACGTCAGTTCAAGTACATCCGTGCACTTGGAATGCCTGAAGATGCCGAAAGGCGAAACCCGGGTCGTTAGCGACAAAACTCATGGAAAAGTACAAAATTCAAAAAAATTCTAATTCATATGATATATAGTTGGAAGCTATTGCGGCTTACGCCATCGCCCGAACTTTTTTGCAACATGTTTTAATGGAGTTCTACCAAGTAAATGCCAATTCAATTGAACGAGAAATTATGTTTCAATTCCCTCGCTTTTCTTCTTAGCCCTGTTTTTCTATCTATGTCATGCGTTCAATTAATATTAAGGTTATTACGTTTGAATCACAAATAAAATGGTACTTTTGTTGAGTGTGGCTTGAAATGGATTGATATTTTTTCTGAAGCACGTCACTGGCCGTATGGGGTCCAACCCCAGGACCTTTGCACCATCTTCTCTGCACAGCCACTGCGCTCTTCTAGCAGAAAATATATACCAAACACCACCCATGTCGATATCCACTGGATACAGCCCATAGGGCGACGCAATACAACGTAATGCGTCAGATGCGATCAACAAGTTTTAGCTAACAAATCGAAAATTTATATATTACGATAAGCCGACTCGGCCCGGAAGGACGAAGCGAGCTGAAAAAAGTCAAATTATAAAGGGTCTTTTTATAAGGACGCTTAGTTTTGAAATGTAAATAAAACAAGTTGTTAATGTTATAATCAATGTTATAATCTTTTTTCACCCTGCAAAAGCAATAAACATAAATGTATGCAATTTTGACACGGTAGCGACGATATATTCTGATGAATGTCAGGACCGATTTCGCTCGTTGCGAGCATTATCTGCTGATTTTATAAAGTTAATTAATCAATACCATACAAAAGTATAACTTAATTGCAAATAAAACAATTTTTTGTACAACTTTCATATACTTATATAGGGTCTTTTTATAAGGACGCTTAGTTTTGAAATGTAAATAAAACAAGTTGTTTGTGAGATTTCGACTAAATTTTAATTTCATTTGTAAGTATGTATATTTTACGGCATTAAATATGGAATATAGCATCAAATGTCTGCCAATATCCATTCATTATAAAATGGGCCATGCCGCTAAAGTTGATTTTTTTGACAAATTTGGGTAAACTTCCAACCGCTCCAGAACCCAATCAGGCGTTGTCTGCGGTCGTTTACCTGAAGTTCCTCGGTTAGTTGGATTTTATACGGGTGCAGACATAAGGCCCGATTCAAAATTCGCCAAGTTGAAGTCGCAGAAAAGCCAAGTTCTTGTGAACAACGAGAAATAAGCTGCCTTGGGTTTTCCTGTACACTTTCACACACAGCAGCAATGTTTTCAACAGATATTGTATTTTGATGACGTACAGGTAGGTGTTGGCCGATTATTTACCAAACTGGTTGACTCAAATTTGGCCACTAAACAATGAATAATCTACTCAGCAGGACAAAGTAACATATTTTGAGCGTCCCTATTGAAATACCCTTTATAAGTCGGACAGACCAAAAAAAAACCTGTACAAGCAGATATTTACAATAGATAAATCGATTCTGCTCAGAGGCAATAGATTTTTGTGTTGTTGAAATTCCCTTCTTACCTTTCCGATCCCAAAAAGCGACGCATAGTAACAGCGATTAGCTAACCACTAGTACTGTACTAGCTCTTAAATGGCGCATGGAAATCACCAGCGGTCTGGTTGTGAATCATTGGACCAGCCAGTTTGTTTCTGGCCATGGTGGTTTTGCTGCCAAGCTCTTCAGGCTTGGCCGGATGGTAGATGGGCCGACATGTAGATGCGGCGATATAATGGATGCTGATCACATTCTATGGATTTGTCCTTTTATGTCCTCTGAGCGGGAAGATTTACTCAGGTTGGTCCGACCAGCTGTCGGGCCAGTAGGCCACGCCGACTTGGTAGCCAATAAAAATAATTATTTGGTTTTCAGCAAATTTGCGGCGTCATACGGTGCAAGGACGGATCTATTCGTATAGGTCCGTAACCGGCCTTTGTTGATTGCATTAATGACAGCATTGAATAGCATTTCTAGAATCAGTAACGTATAGGGTTTGCTAATTACTTAGAGTCAGTAATGCACACTTGAGTGCCTTGGCCTCCAAGTCCTGGGCAAATGCTCCCGAGACAACTCCATACTCGCAAACAGAACAGATACGCTTAACGTTGTTACGCCACGGGACACGATCGCTGATACCGAATGTAAGGCCGTGGCGGGTGGTGTTTGGCAGAAGTTTAGTCCTGTACTAGCTCTAGAATCTCTTCCATCCCTAATCTCTTCGTAGAAGAGAGGTTGAGAAACTGCGTAACATGCAGTTTTTTTAGAAAAAACATATGTTGAGATAATCTCTCTGAGGTGTTTAAATGCTCCAAGTAGGGAGCGGACATGGTAAAATAAAATGGTGCAGGGCCGGTTTCGCTCATCGTGAGTATTTTCAACTTTTCAAAAGGTATTGAGAGTAAACGCTTTGAAAGTGGCGATCAAGTGTCAAGGGATTATTTGTGTAACGCCTCGAGCACAGAAAAAAACGGACTGGCTCAATAGCTTTAAAAACAATTCAAAGCGAAAAAAACTATGCGAATATCCCATTTAACTCCCCTGCCTAACACGAGTAAGGATCGAGGGTGTAAATTAATAATGGGTACATGGTGTAACTATTCTACGCTGGCCTGTCTTGCAAGGCCTCCCCAAACTTCTTCATGAAATATTTACGCAGACTTTCCCGCTTTGTACAATGCCCTTTTGTAATACTAGGGTCACTGATGAAACAATTTCGCTGCATTCAAGAACGCTGGAGTTTTATTATTTGACTTTATAAAATACAAAGATTTGAGGGTTTAGTATTATTTAAAAAATCATGGTTAGTTTATTAAAGTTAGCCGGTTATATATCCTAGTAGTCACAAGGCTTGGGCAATCGTTTTGTCTGGTTGTGTTGGTCACGGGCTCAAATCCGACACACACTTAACCCTTTAAACGCCATGCCAATTCCATGAATATTTGCCACAGGCCACCATTTTCAACCATCGATTTTTTGTATGAAAATGCCACGTAACATACCCGGAAAATCATTTCATACCAGACTTATTTTTGGTTTTAAAAGAAAAAGTGAAAAAAAACATCCAGGGGTATTAACGATAATAAGGTGCAAGCCCTAGTGACATCTGTTAGTTTAATCTCAAATAAAACTGTTAAACATATCGATATTTTAACAATTACATTGCTTGATTGAAAAGATGTGTCTGCATTAGGTTTCATTTCAAAATATGATATTTATTCATAAATAAACTCGAAATGGCGTTTGTTTGCATGCACACCGTGGCATATAAACGGTTAAAAAAATATTTTTAATATGAAATTTCAAATAACTTTGATTATTCCACGTATTGTGTTACTTACGATGACAGTTGTTTCGCCTCTTTCAGTAGCATCTCCGCAAAGTTTTCTTTGCTTTGATCAAATAACTCCCTTCATGCTTCCCGTAAAAAGAAAAAATCTCATACGCCATTTTGTAATTTTATCATTTTAAAATATTAGAATCAATCTTTTTCATTACTTAAAGCAAACTTTGCGATAGTAAGTCCGAAGATGCATATGAAAGACGCGAAACACGTGTCACAATTAGTAACACAATACGTGGATTTTTATATTGTAAAAATATTCGTTTAAAATTGTTAAATTATTAAGCTGAGCCCTGTTTATTTCTAATATCTTTTCGATAAAATAATTTATATTCGCCTTTAACTCATTTATCTGAATGGAACGCGTGTTTGTTATATAATTGTTAAAAATAAATCGATTTAAAAAAATTAAAATATAAAACATTCCGCATTGAGACTCGAACCAGTGAGTTACAACAGACACAATTTAGTTGAATAAAACATAACATAAACAATGTTCTTTGATAGTTATTGCCGGTAAAAGATGCAGGAGGCGCATTTGAAAGCAATTTTATCACACATCGAATTGAGGTGCGTGCCCACTCGGGCAGGGCGATACGAACCCGCTGCAAAAACAATGGAAGGAAGTGTATTTAGTCAGCCATCGTTCCGTGATCAACACAATCACCATTTTGATTCATCGGACCGAGGGTCTGATCGCCAATGAAAGATATAATTCGAGTTACCAACATTTCAATAGACTTATTGATGGAGACTGCGAGATTAAATGAACAATCTTGTAAGATAAGAGGACGTATCAAGACCGATTAAATGCAACCAGTTATTTTCACTTAATCGTTTTCGACTGTAAATAAGTAATAAACATAAAAATAATAAAACATTTTTAGTACTCATTCCACATAAGATTTATTGGATCAGGACCGGTTTCGCTCATGGCGAGCATTATCAACTGAAATGATAATGACTTTATTTGATAATACTCGCCATGAGCGAAACCGGTCCTGATCCAATAAATTTGATGTGGAATAAGTACTAAAAATGTTTTGACAGTTAAAAGTGAAAGAAATTCTTAACCTCTGTCTAAAAGTCTTAAAGTCTGGCTCACATCTTATTTTTATTTTTAAATCAATTTCCGCCCTGAATGTGAAGCATATGGCCTCCTGGAGGTATCTTAACGTAAAATATTATATTACAAATAGTGACACGTGTTTCGCCTGATTCAGTAATAAGTTGATCAGGGAGAGTATCAGTTGATGCCGCCATGAGCGAAACTGGTCCTGATCCAATAAATTTAATGTGGAATAAGTACTAAAAATGTGTTATTATTTTTATAATAATTTTTTACATCAATTGAATAATCTTCACCCTTTGCAATTATCAATATATGTTTTTTGTCTTTCCAGCAACTCCTCAATAGATTTGATAAATCGATTAATATCACAGGGTTTGCGTATTTATTAGCATGGTAAAGCGAAATACCACATTATAACATGTTACAAACTTCTATTAAGGCACATAGTCCAATGAATACTGTTTTTGAATATAAGGATACTTAAAAAATGATTTTTTAACCAAGTTTTTCAATCTTGACACAGGATTTGCGCGTTACTTATATGATTTCGAGCTAGACTCGACATATGAATTGTAGGTGTTAAACAGGAGTCACTCAGTTCTAAAACAATCAATATTTTTTGAATCTATGTACAGTAGAACCTCGATTATCCGGATTTTCTATTATCCGGATTGGTCAAAATAAACAAAAATATTACAAATTTGCTGATATGCACGTGGCGAATTGCGTCTTAATATTTTGATCGGTGCATTTGTTCTAATCAAATTCGATACGCATTGAACGTTTGTTTCCTGAAAAATTGATCACGATTATAATATTTATTTTTATAATACCGATATGTCAACGAAAAGTAAACGTGTCGTAGTTTCATTAAAAGACAAATTGGATATAATCGATGCTTTGAAACAGGGTGAATCGGGACGTTTTTTTGTCTACTAAATTTGGAATCGAAACGTCATCTCGGATATGAAAAAACAAAGTGAAAAAATCTTGAAGTTTGCCAATTGTTTAATGTCAAGCTTTAAGCAGAAGTCGATAATTGATTTTTTCAAATAAAAAATAATTTATTATTAAAGCTATGTATTAATCTAAGGCAGGCATGGGCAACCTTTCCTACATAGGTCTGGGGCCAAATTATCATTCTGTCTCCGAGTCAAGGGCCGGACCAAATTATTAAAATAATAAAGTAATATTTAAGGAATTACGGATTTCGACTGAGTGTGCTTGACGGAATTTCAATGTCAAATTTGAATTGTTTGAATTTTGTACTTTTGAATGAGTTTGTCGTTAATAACCCAGGTTTCCCCTTTCGGCATCTTATTGCATTTCAAGTGCACGGATGTATTTGAACTTTCAGTTCAAGTACATCCGTGCACTTGAAATGCCTGTTCACACGTATATGTGCTACAAACAATTGGTATTATAACTAAGCAAATAAATTGAAGCGAAATACACTATAATTTAAATGTTGAAGACCTCTTAGCAATGCAAGCTATTACATCAAGAATCAATTAAGTATGAATGATTATGAACAAAGCAAAAACCAAAAAAGTGCATTTAATAAATAGTGTATGTAAGCCGTAATATGTCATGGAAAGTCCAGGAAGAACACTCAGTCCGACGAAAAATATTCTGTGAAAAGTTTATAATAATATTACAATAAAGTTTGTCAAATTCACAATATGTTATTCAAAGAGTTCTAGCTTAGAAAACACTCTGCGAAATAAATTCAAACGTCTTTGAAAAGTGCGAGCTTTTTTGATTTAAAAGCTTCATACCCTTTGACAAAATCGTATTTCCTACTTCAAGTTTATATGCGGAAAGTTGTGCTTATTGCACAACTGAATCCGATATCTATGCACTAGTTCAGTGGCTGTGAAGCTTCAACATACATCTAAGGTCACTTTTGAGTAGCTTGTATTGCTAAGTGGTCTTCAAACATTTTCTTTATACGTTTTGTTTTTATTTTACTTTGATTTATTTTCTTAGTACTTTGGTAGTTTTACCTAACTTTTGTACAAATATCGCTATATCTTTGTATTTCTTATCATTTATATAACGCTATTAAATATTTGTATAATGCCCGCTGTGAGCGGTCCTGATATAATAAACTCAATGTGGAATAAGTAATATTATAAATCTAAGGAATAGTTTTGTATATTTATTTATTTACCGGCAAAAAAAATATAAAATATGGCATTACAGCAAGCGCCAATGCGCCATGCATTTGATAAATTAAATGAAAATTACATAACAAAATACACATTATTTTTAAAAATAAGAAACAGAACAGAAACATATTATTTACATTTAAAAATTAACCAAAGCATCAAGTTCACTGCCTAAGATGTCTACATCAACAGGCAGCGCATTTATCAGCCGAATAGCCCTTGCAACTGGAGATTCAAAAGACCTACGTGACAAATAAATTATATTTACATATGTATATGAAATATGAATCGTTATAATGTTGTACTTTTCTATGAGTTTTGACACTTACGACCCAGGTTTGTCTTTTCGGTATCTTCAGGCATTTCAAATGCAGGATATTTGACATGCATGTATGTCATTTTTCGTTGTTCGAACTGATTCATAACATGTCTCATCGAGTTTATCTCGCATGTCTTTCATATTTTAAAATATTTGGCGCATTGGCATGAGCTGTAATACCAAATATATATATATATATATATTTAAACCATGTCCGCTCCCAACATGGAGCATAAGGACTCCTCGCGGAGTTAATCTCAACATATGTTTTTCTACGAGAACTGCTTGTTTCTAAGTTGCTCAACCTCTCTTTTACGAAGAGAGTAGGGATGGAAAGGATACGTGGACTAGGACAGGACTAGTGATTAGCTAATCGCTGTCACTATGCGTCGCTTTTTGGGATCGGAAAAGTGGGAAGGGATTCGGATTTTCAACAAAACAAACACCCATGCCTTTGAACAGATTTATCGACTGAAAAAAACGTACCGGGAATCGAGCCCGGGCGGTCCGGCACGCAAGTCAAAGCTGTTGCCACTGCGCCACAGACCAGACGATTTTATTTTATTTTTTAATTGTCAACTCTCGCAATCTGGATGAATTAGCATAAAAATTGATGTAATGAATTTCAATGAAATGTATAAGTCATTCTGTGGGAAATAATAATGGTCAGTTATTTTAAATGTAGTTTGGTTATAACCTTCAGTCGAAACCAGCGCTGTGGAGTCGGAGTCATTGAAAAGTTCAAATTTTTTATTTATGCATATAACAAGGTTGGTTTCTAATTTTATACACTTAAATTAAAAAGGTAGCAATTGATTTTTTTTAGTCGGAGTCGTGTTTTTGGTCAATAGAAGAGTCGGAGTCGGAGTCTTGTTTTTAGTCGATGCTAGATTCGAAGTTCTGTTTTTTTAACAAGTCCTCAGCCCTGATCAAAACCATCAATTGACTATTGTCATCTAGACTCATTAAATAAAATTTGATTTTTGAAATGCCTGCCGATGCTGAAAGGCAAAACCCGTGTCGTACGTGACAAAACTCATGGATATGTAAAAGAAATCCCCAAGAATCTAATATGTTCGCCGAAACTCAAATGGCAATAACTTTAAGAATATATTGCAATATATACTGCATAGTTTAAAACCCTTATTCTTTATTCTATGCAACATGCAGTGCGCTCGCGAAGCACGTATCTCGCATTCAATGTTTCCAGGCTGTACTACGTACACTTTTTACAGTCCAAATGGGGCTTATAAAAGTTCCCAGTTTATGGACAAACAGTACATGCAGAAAGAAGCTTTGCACGAAACGAAATCAATTCGCAACAGCTTTTAGCATGATAGCAGACTGATTTTTACTTATTTTACGAACATATTTTTAAAATTTGAATTCGTACAATTTATAACACTATATGTATTTATATATTTCTTCGAATCAAAGTCGACTTGGCAGGACGGTTGTTGTGAGAATAAAAATTACGTTTTTCGAACGGAGCAGTGACTTTGATAATAAAATTAAAATTTGATGAACACTCGTTGTTCAACGCTACATCATTCCATGGTGATTTGCCGTACAGAAAAAAAAATGAGAACAAATGTTACAGACGTTTACAACATTTCGGCTATAACTTAAAAAAAATCAGCGACTCCATGGATAAAACCGATCCTCTTTTTGCAAGGTTTTAAAAAAATACTAAGAATAGCAGTAAACGGGCACATTTGCAAGAAAAATCATTTGTATTTTTCGAGGATGAAAAACAATAAATCAAAATTCGAACAAGGTTAAGTCATGAAAATCTCGAAAATTCTATGCGATTATCCTTAAGCAATATCAACGCCAATATTGATAGTCTCGTTATTCAGGTACAAGGCAAATCTTACTCCCACACTCGGCAACACAAAATTTGTTAATCAGTATATAATATTTTATAAATATCAAAATATATAATGGGGGGGTATCGAACCCATGGATCCGCCAATGGGTCCGGCCCATGACTCGGAGATAGAATGATAATTTGGCCCTAGACCTAAGAAAGGTTGTCCATGCCTGGCTTAAAGAGTAATGTTGTTTACTCCACTTTTGGCTGAAAATGACTTCATAATGCCATCTTATTGTATCATGCATTGTGCATGGCTCGTAAAAATTTATAACCAAAAATTATTTAAATGCATCGGAAAAACGTTTTAAGAAAATTTTATGTCTCCATTGTCGTACTAAAACCTACACTGATAATTATTCAACTCCGCCATTTTGTATTGTCACCTGTCATTTGTTCGTTGTTTTTCAGCGGTGGTACAAAAAATCGTTTAAAAGAGCAAACTATTCATTCAGTTTTTACCCTCTCCTGCACAATAGACAAAAACGGAGATAGCAATTTTTCTCTCTACGCCATCGATATGTAAAAGTATTACTATAATATTTTATTTTTTTTCCCATATCCGCTCCCTATTCGGAGCATATGGCCGCCACACGGTGCCTCCAAGATTCTCTGTCTCCCGCCAACCTCCTCGCATCTTCCCAGGTCATCCCGGCGTCCCTTAGCTCCCCTGAGTACATCCTATGGATGGTCATCAGAGGCCTTCCGCGGCGTCGGGATCCACCAGGTTGTTAGAAGAGGCAGGCAGGATTCAGGCTCCCCTGGGGCATCCGCAGCACATGTCCAAGCCAGGTCCATCGTCGCCTTTTAATTTTGGACGTAATAAGGGGCTGGTTTGTCCGCTCTCTTACCTCCGTATTCCTGACAAAGTCAAACCACTGTACTCCTAGTATTTGCCGCAGGCATCTGTTTTCAAAGCACAGTATACGGTTACCCTGTGCTTTTGTGATGTGCCATGACTCGCAACCGTAAAGCAGCACAGTCAGTATGCATGCGTTGAACAAGTGGCACTTGGTTCTGACCGAGTACAGCCGTGAGTCCCAGACTTTCCGCATTGAATTAAATGTTGCTCCAGCTATCCCTCCCTAATCGGATCGCGAGCTCATTACGCGGGTTGCCATCTCCCGTGATGTACTATAATACTATGTACTATAATATAATGTGTTTTATTTATTGAAAATGCTACTAATCTACGTTATTTAGAAATAAAAATTCTCTATTCAAATACTCCACAGTCGAGAAAGGGAAAAAATATTACGCTCCTGTTTACTAACAACATTACTGAAAAACGACATAACATAATATCTCATACAGCAAAATAACAACAAAGCAAAACGCCTAAGTATAGGCAAGCGTGTATAAGTTGTTTATCGCGTATCGTATGGCCGGGTCGCACAATTTTCCAGGCGGAAGTCGCTTATTGGATAGCGAGTGTTGTTGAATTTACTGGTTTTATTTTATTTTATTTACTTCACTGAGAGACTATCCACTTTTAACCCCTCTTTATACTTATTTTTTTTCAACGACTTTTATCTAGCTGACTATATGTTAAAAGATAATAGAGCATTTTTGTAAATATTCCACAATTGATATACTAACCCGTTGACTGGTAGCGTCTCACACGTTGATACGCCTGATTGCGGTGTGTTGTAAATTGATATCAAAAAATTAATAAAGTTAATGGAAAATGTTTTTTTATTCAAATATCTATATGTTACAGTGAAACTGTATTCTTCTCCAAGCTGTCATTGAAATTAAATTTGACCGCTCTATCTTCAGCCCAATGTTTGTTTGAGTTTTTTTTTGGTTCTCCTTTTATGAAAGGGACTACTTGCTGATTTTGTTTCATTGAAGCAAAATAAATTTTAGGCCGGCAAATCATCGACTTGGGCCAATAGTTTCTTTGATCGTAACCAGTGAAATCATGTTGTCATACAAATCTATTACTGGATACATTTTTACTGAGAATACAGTTTCACTGTAACATATACATTAAGTTGTTTTAATATTTGTATTCAGCTCATCAGCTCAGCAGGAAAGAGTTTAAGATCAGGACCAGTTCCGCTCATCGCGATTATTTTCAACTGATGAGAATAAAACGGAAAGAAAAATAACAATGTATTTTAATTCTACATAAATTATTTTTAAATATTTGTTGATAGCTATTTCGGCTTACGCCTTCGTCAGAAGGCGTAAGCCGAAATAGCTATCAACAAATATTTAAAAATAATTTATGTAGAATTAAAATACATTGTTATTTTTCTTTCCGTATTATAATGGAGTTCTACCAAGTAAATGCCTACTCAATCAATAGATGAGAATAAACATCAACACAGAATTATTTATACAAATCTAAGAATGGCATAATAAATTGTTACACCTTTATAAATCTTGCTTCGTATTGTATAATTACTTTGCTTACTCCTATATTGTTTTGCTAACCCATGTCCGCTCCCAATGTAGAGCATATTGCTTGCTGATGAATGTATCTGAACATATTTATTGTTATACGAGAACCGTTTGTTACTCGGAGAGTAGGTATTGAAATGATATGGCTAGGACAGGACTGGTGGTTAGCAAGAGGCTCACGGTACGCCCCGTAATAAGAAAAAATAGACAAAACAAAAATTCATGTCTTTGAACAGAATCGATATCAAAAAAATATGGTCGTACTGGGACTCGAGCCCGTGAGGTCCGTCACGGAAGCCAGTGACGTTGACCACTGCACCACGGTACCAACGTTGCAGAATAACAAAGCAAAAAACAGATAATATATATTTCAGTTAATATTAATTATTTTATTTCATGGTTTACTGTATGTCACGTTATAGCGAGCTAAATTTTCCTCCATCAAAGTGCAATATCGAGGCGTCTAGCCAGAGCACGGCTAGACTTCGGGGGCATGCGGTTTCACTCGCACTCACTAGATACAATGTACTGAAATAGTCTGACCTCTCTGGCAGGAGCTTTCCGCGTAACAAGCGATAGTATCGAGTTGCTCGCTAACAAGCAAAAGAGGATGAATGTTGAATTTTCGGGTCGGTAATTAAAAGTAATTAACTAGATATTTTTAAGTATCTGAAAAATTGACGTTATATGAATAGAAAATAAATATATTACAACAATACAATGATTGGCACAGCGCCGGCGAAAACATCGTAGCTTTATAAATTCCAAATATTTTACCCTTTTCCAAAAATGCATTATTTGAAATACGGAAAGAAAATAACAATGTATATTAGTTCTACATAAATCTTATATATAAAACCAAAACGGCGTATGTATGTATGTGGGTCTGTTATTTCCTTTTGCATTATTGTGGCAAGTTGCAATATAATAATGTTTATTATTTACGTGAAGGTATTATTTGACAGCAAATTAGATTTTTTCCTTGAATTTGGACATTTTAATGGGCGAGAATGGGGCTGTCATCAAATTAAAAATAGTTTATGATTTTATTTTAACTCTATTTTGGATGTTAGATTTTGTGATATAATTATGTCGAATGATATAACATTAAATAATTATTGGTCACTTAGTCCGAGCGACGCCGGGTAGCAATACTATTATCTATCTATATATATAAAAATGAATGTCTGTGTGTATGTCCGCTATGGACTACTAAACCACTCGACCGATCTATGTGAAACTTTACAAATTTATTGAGTACACTCCCGCAATGGTTTCTGGTTTACCAACCCCTCCCCCCAACCACCCCCCAACCTCCACTCCCCAATTTTTTTTTTAAGCTTCATGAATTTTTCGAGTTCACACCTTTGAAGGTTTTTGGCATACCCGCCCCATACGCCCCCCAAACCCTACCCCGCCAAACAACCCCCTTCCCCGCCAAAAATTTATATCGAATTTTTACAAATTTCTACTACACTTCCGCGAAATTTTCTGGCGTATTTAATTTGTCAAATACATGGCGCATTGGCGCTTGCTGTAATGCCATGTATTTTATATTATTTTTTGCCAATAAATAAATATTAAACAATCGCCACTTCTTAAGCCTTTACAAGAAGTTAATGCAATTATTACTATAAATTGTCACTATAAAGTCAAAAAGGTATGAATTTCACCAATAATTGACAGTGAACATCTTAAATGTCATTAAAACCTTACGACACCATCTAATTAAATCAATTTTGTAACCTTACTATACTTGTAGCGGATCATGTCCCAGCGGGAGACCGGCAATATAGAATCGGCGACGTCCTTCCATATAGAGGTTAACTTAAATGATGTGGCCACCACGGGAAGCCTTTACACCACGTAATACGTTATTTATTGCAGCGTAGAAGCAACGTAAAGTTATGGCGAGCTACCACGTTGTGATATTATATGAGATATAACAATTTTATTTTATTGCCAATAAAGTAGCTACAGTGGCAGTACGTCGCATGCATTATGAGAGCATGTTAACTATTGTACGTATGTATATCAGAATATTGCAATACACGTGTGGTATAGTGGTAAAAGCTCTTCCCTAGCGACCAAGAAGTATTATTAGCTGAGACTTGAGCGCTTAAGTCCCGAGAAAGTGAATATCAGATTTAAGATTTTTTTAATTTGAATCTGTGATCTTTTCTGGTGTTATTTCTTATTGAGTTTTTGAGGAGGAGAGAACGAGTATTACAAATTTTCCACCACTCTATATATTTTCGTTTCAATATTGACCAAATACAGTTATATCACCTTCAAGGTTTTCTTTCAGTCAATATTTTTTGTACTTATTCTACGTTAGATTTAATATGATTAGGACCAGTTTCACTCAGAATCAGCTGATAATTCTCGTCATGAGCGTCATTATTTTTAAACAGTTTTCTATAATCTAAATATTATAATATCACATGTGTTTTAAATATAATACTAAAAATATTTTTGTTTCAGCATATCTTACTGAATGCTTCATTGAAGAGTCTCTCGTCATCCGACCCTTCTATCCCGTATTAAATCATCAAAGACAGTACCAGGGCACCAGGTGTTTCGAAGAGGTAAAGTGCAAGTAGATAAAAACCTTCGGAGATCATCGTCACATAGTTTCCCCCTAGCCGCGCCCCATAGGTGGTGCGATTGAAAAGTCCACAGGTGCGTTTCACCGCTTACATCGAAAACGACCTCGTAAAGGAGTGAGTATATTACATCATGATGCCCTGGTATACGTCCCACTTCCAAGCCGAAGAACCTAGGTACCCCATATTCAGTATGCTTTCTAGTACATTGGCAGTTGTGTCATCTTGGTATTTTCTACAGAATAAAAATTCTAATCAATATTTTCTGGCGATTGATCGAAAAATAAAGCCGTTTTTCTTATATTCAAACAAGTGAAAAATAATTAAGAATATCGACTGAGAGTGCTTGATGGAATTTCAATATCAAATTTGAATCGTTTGAATTTTGTATGTTTTTATAAGCTTTGTCGCTAAAGACCCGGGTTTCGACTTTCGGCATCTTCAGGCATTTGAAATGAAATGACAGATGTAAAGATCTGAAGCAGTTTTGCTCATCCACTTTTAACTGATAGGACATAACCAAGGAATTTTTCTATTATATTTGTGACAGTGTATCTGACATCTTATGCGGAAATGGATTCTGATAGTTCGCTTTGTCGCCAAATCTCATAGTTGGGTAAAAACCAGGGCTGTAGAGTCGGTGAAAAAAAGTCCGACTCCGACTCCGACTCCAATATTGACCAAAAACACGACTCCGACTCCGACCAAAAAAGTTCAATATCGTCACTTTTTTCCCCTAATTTTCGTATTTATGTGTATCAACCCTATCAATGCGACCAAAAGCCAAATTTGACATATAAAATGCAAAAATAAAAAGTTCAAACTTTTTTAAAATCCGGCCAAATCGACGCGATGACTCCCACTCCGACTCCACAGCCCTGGGAAAAACTCAAATGATTCATATTTGGTATTGAAATTCCACGAAGCACCTTCAGTATAAAACCTCAATATGTGGAAGAAGTCAAGAAAATGTGTATATTTATTGATATAAATTCTTTACACCAAAAATTTTCAGGTTACAAAATTTAATTGAAATTCCATCAAGCACCTTCAATATTTGGAAGTTTATTTATCTATTTAAGTAACGTCTTTCCACCAAAAAATTACATTTGACAATTTAAAATTGAGTAAACAAAAATATTTCTATAGAAGTCATAGTTGAGTTAATTCTGTTGAGATACGTTCATATGATTTAAATTGGTAGCGGAGATAGTAAAAAAAAATGTTAACACCGAACTCTCAAAACTGAAATGAATATTCAACATTATTCCTTGCAAGATTTCAGAAAAGCTTTTTCGCTCGATGCATTGACACTTTACATTGAAAAGGTTCTAACTGCTCTTGACACTGTTTTGACATATGAGCGTTTGAAGTTTCTATTGATTTAAATTCACTTGTTACAATGAGTAACAAGTAATAATGTTTTAAATTACTTATTTTAAGCATATTTTTTCACAACGCTTGCTGAGAAATAATGATGACAATCTTAAAACATTGTCATATAAATTTATTAAAAAAGAGTGCAAATTCAGTGCAACTTTGGAATTCTGCCAACTCCGTTATTCAACCCTACATATATAATATTAAAATTCATCAACTCAAAACTGAGAAAGTGAGATATTTTCATATAAAATTTAAAATAACTATGCTTATTCCACGTTTTGTGCTACTAACTGTGACACGTGTTTCGCCTCTTTCAGAGGCATCTTCGTACATACTATCGCAAATTTTGCTTAAGTAATGAAGCAAGATTGATTCTAATATTTTAAAAAGTTATTTTAAATTTTATATTAAAATGAACTTCCTCAAAGTTACCGCCGAATCCATCAAAAGTATTGAGATATTTTCATTACTTTTTCCACAAAAGTTTGTGTACACTAGCAATATTTTTAAAATATGTTTTAAATTAAAGAATTTCAGATAATGTGTAAAAATGCAAACTTTTCCATGTGAATAAAAAAGGTCTCAAAAGCTTAGTCTAAAATTGGGAGTTAGTTTGAAAATTACCTCCTGATTTATGATTGAATGCGGTAAATACAAGCTTTTCCGACCAAACGGTTATTTGAGGCAAAAATAACAATTAGAATTTTTTCAAAGTAAGGTAACGACATGTAGAGAAGCTTTAAAAGCTCTAACGGCGGGAAATTTCTTTCCGCGAAGAATCCCCTCACAGTACCAGGCTGGCAACATTCTACCGCCAATTTTTTAATGCAACGGTAGATTTAGAGTGTGCTTCGCTCTTTGTTGCTGTTGGGAGTTATGTGAAATATCTGTTATAAAAATACCGGAAGGACATTAAATTTTCATTTGTATTTTATGGCAACACCTCGTCCTGACAATAACATTCTGTAACAGGGATTAAAGGGTATTTTATACCGGACGTTACATATCAAGGTACGTTTTGCAATAATTCTTTACAGCAGTTGGATTTTTTACGCGGTGAAAAATAGCAATGTATTTAAGTTCTACAATTGCGAATTTGTTTTTTTACTGGATTGAAAGTCAATAATAATTTAGGCACACACATTACAAATAGTACAGACCAGCATAATTAACTTGATAGAAGCGGTATCTATAAGATGTTATGTGGCTCATGCGAATCGATATACATTGGACAAAAAGGCAGGAGTATATTGTATCACGCTGAAGAAGATATATGATCATTTATAGGAAAAAAACTGATTCGCAATTTTCTAAACCATCTCATAATGGATTCGCATAACATAACTTTAAACTCAGTGCCCACATGTTAGCATCTTTGTCGTGAAGGCCTAAACCTAAATGCATTGAAAAAATTGGAAATTAATAGATATCATCAATCCAATGACATTTTCAATGAACAAACTAATATTAATCCATCACCACTTTCAGACAGTTAAATTTAATTTTAAATTTCTGTAGAATTAGAATTGTTATTTTTCTCACCGTATTACAAATTTGATTTTTATGCAATAACATTACATAACTCAACTAAATCTCGTTTCCCTAATATGAGTTTTAGATGAAAACTCTTGGCTATACTGTGCGGTAGGATTTGGGCGTCAAATATTATCAAATTAAAATATCCGCATCGGCATATAAATCATTTTTAATTGAAGCCGACCCAAAGTCGGGTGGGGTGATGAGTTATCACTGCCCCCACCCCTAAAACACGATGACACTGCTCTCCAGTGTCACCCCTGGTCTCAGGAGCCGTTATTAAATTATATATATAGCCTTTATTACTAACTAATATTTCATCGCCAGAAGAAAAAGGAAGAGTAAGGTTGTTGGTCTTCGTCACATTGTTTCTAAAGTTTTAGGCGTGGGTTAAGTTTTCCCGGTCCGTGGTGAAGTGGTCAACGTCGTTGGATTCCGTGACGGACCGCCTGGGTTTAAATCTCTGTACGAACAGATTTATCGAATCTTTTCCATTGCAATGAGTATGTGTATTGTTGAGTAAGTCCTTTCCCAAATTTCCAATCCCAAAAAAAGCGGGGCACATATAGACAGGGTGGGTGGAGTCGGTAAAAAAAACCCGACTACAACTCCAGCATTTACCAAAACCACGACTCCTACTCCAACTTCGACTCCAAAATTTACCAAAAATACGACTTCAATTCCGACTAAAAAATGTTTAATATCGTCACTTTTTTTTCTAATTTTCCTATTTATGTGTATTCAACTAAATATCAACCCTACCAATCCGGCCAATAGCCAAATTTGACATATTATATGCAAAAATAAAAAATTCAAACTTTTCAAACTTTCCGTCTCCGAGTTCGACTCCGGCCAGGACGCGGCGACGACTCCGACTCAGGCCCAAAAAGGCCCGACTCCACGACTCCAACTCCACAGCTCTGAATATAGTTAACCACTAGTTCTTTCTTATTCCTAGTATCTTTTCAATGCCTACTCTCGTTGATCTTAATAGAGATTGAGTAGCTGATTAACAAGTAGTTATCGTAGAAAAAAAATATTGAAAATTCAACTCCGAGAAAATTACATGTGCTTAAAATAGTGACACATTTTGATTATAATGCCATTCCACCAAGTATTGACAGTGAACACATTAAAAGTGAAATATATTTGCTCCAAATTGGGAGCGAACGTGGTTAAAAAAATTACCAGCGGAGATTACCACTCCGGAAAAAAAAATTCTCATGCATGTTTTGTCACTAATGACCCAACTGGTCACATCTTACGACTTGTTAGCCCAACAGCGTTGACCACTCACCTACATCGACGACTATTATTACATTTACCTATGAATAGTAAAGTTTTTTGAAAATTACTTAAAATCTTTTATTATTTTTATTATAATGCCATTCCACCAAGTATTGACAGTGAACACGTTAAAGTGAGTAAAGTCTTTGTTCATCCTTTCCGATACATTATTGGTTTCCGAACTCTTTTTACTCTAATCGGAAATTCGGCGAGCAATTTTCATTAAGCTTACAATCGAAAAGTATGTAGCCTTAATTGAATTTGTAAGCTCTCACCCCATATGTTAGAAATGCTTACGTAATACAAGTTTCGAAAAATAGCTGCAAGGTTAAATAAGAGTTTCTCACATTTCACATATTTTACCTTACTAACTGCTCTTGACACTGTTTTGAGATGAGAGCGTTTGATGTTTCGATTGATTAAAATTCACTTGTAACAATGAGCAAATAAAAATGTTTTAAATTACTTTTTTAAGCATATTTTTTCACAACTCTTGCTGAGAAATAATGATCTTAAAAAACTTATGATGGAAATAATGATGACAATCTTAGAACTTTGTCAAATTAATTTAGTAAAAAAACGTGTGCAGATGCAGTGCAACTCCGTTATTCAAGCATAGATAATTCTAAAATTCATATATGAGGAGCTAATTTTCAAAAGTGGACAATTCCAAGATACTTTTTTTCAACTGACAGTTTTAGATTAAACTTTTGAGACCTTTTTTTATTCACATGAAAAAGTTTGAATTGTTACACATTATCCGTAATTCTTTAATTTAAAACAAATTTTAAAAAAATTGCTATTAAACACAAATGAGGAAAAAATAATGAAAATATATCACATTCTCAGTTTTTCAACAAATGGATTTAACCACTTTTGAAAACTACGACAGAAAAAGTTTCATTGCAAATTAATAAATTCTGGAAAATTTAACAGATAATTAATGTTCACATCTTCATTCTGTTGGAAGGTTATGATATACACTCATGAGGTTTCATGAGTCTTGTACTATACTATGACCTTTGTCGCTCA
This sequence comes from Himalopsyche kuldschensis, assembly GCA_028554975.1. Taxonomy (NCBI): domain Eukaryota; kingdom Metazoa; phylum Arthropoda; class Insecta; order Trichoptera; family Rhyacophilidae; genus Himalopsyche; species Himalopsyche kuldschensis. The sequence continues at coordinate 1,936,733 of JAHFWI010000064.1, read as the reverse complement.
CGACCCGGGTTTCTCTTTCGGCATCATCAGGCATTTCAAGCGCACGATTGAATTTGAATTGACGCGTAGTACATATGTTTTATCCGACATATTAATAAAGAATTTTAACGCTGAGAAAAATATCTTGCATATATGTGGTGTCAAATGCAGCTATAGTGCACATTGCTTCAACCTTAATTTTGTTTGAATGTACCAATGTTAGCAATAAAAAAATGAATAGAAAGTTATACATCAAAAGGGCAACACAAAACAATCAATTGCGTAGTAGTGTATAAAAACTGTGTTTTACTTATTTTATATAATGCTGAAAAATGAAATCACGTATCTATTTCTCACATCATTCAATAATAATAATTAACCAGGGCTGTGGAGTCGTTAAAAAAAATACGACTCCGACTCCAGTATTTCCCAAAAACACGACTCTGACTCCGACTAAAAAAAGTTTAATTTCGTCACGTTTGTTCTTACCTAACCAATTTATGTGTATTCAATTATATACCCACCAACCTCCGACTCGCCGCAGTCCTGGTTTACATATTATATGCAAAATATTTTCGAGAATGGTAACCTGGGCTGTGGAGTCGGACTCCACAGTCCTGGTTTTTAAAGAGAGATGTTCGATATTTTCGGGTTTTGGAGTCGGGCTGGAGTCGGAGTTTTTGGCTGGAGTCAGAGTCAGAGTCGGCGCGGCGATTTGGTCGGAGTCGAAATCGGAAATTTTGAAAAGATTGAACTTTTTATTTTTACATTTAAAATGTCAAATTTGGCTATTGGCAGGATTGGTTGGTTGATATATAATTGAATACACCTAAATATGATAGGTAGAAAAAAAACGTGAAGAAAATAATCGTTTTTTTAGTCGTAGTCGTGTTTTTGGTAAATGCTGGAGTCGGAGACGTCGAAGTCGTATTTTTTTTTACGGACTCCACAGCCCTGATGGTAACATAGAATGGCTAACAAACACCGACTCCATTTCTCCGACTCTGACTCCACAGCCCAGAAATAAAAAAAATAATTGCAATTGAATTTAGTATCGAAATAAGCTTCTTCTGTTGGCCAGCTAACGCGGAGCTTTCTTGCGTAACAAATGCCTTAATTGGATTGTGTTAGTCGAATCGGCTAACCATTGTGTGCTTTGTCAGCGCAATTAGGTGGGAGGAAGCCATTGCCTCTCTAATAACGTAAATAGTCCCTTATATTGTAAGTTTTGATTACAATTTTGTTCTCATTTTTTAGGGTAGTTCTATAGTTAGTTAAAATGTGTAAGATTAAGGTTTTGATCACCTCTTATGTGTAAAATAATCGGCCCCTTAGAGATCGAAAAACCTTAATCAGTTTTTTCTACTTTTCAGAAAAGTCAAACAACAGGTTTGGGGCAATGGACTGCGGCCCGCCATCATTAATCGAATGTCTAAGTAGGAATATTTTTTTTATAAAATAATATTGAAAATCGAATAAATATCAGGTCTTGTTGAAATTAAAAATGAATTAAAATTTTAGAAGGTAAACTTATCTCGACGAACCGTAGTAAGAAGAATTGACGTTATTAATAAAAAAAAAAAATAATCCATCACAATCAATACTCGAATGGTACTCGAAAGTAACGATCAAAAAGATACCACACAGTTATTAAGTGTACCTCTAAATTTAAAATTTATAAGGAGCTTCTTTCCAATGAATCTCTTAAAGACCAAACAACAGAAGCTAATATCAAATTTGAATTGTTTGAAAATTGTACTTTTCCATGAGTTTTGTCGCTAACGACCCGGGTTTCGCCTTTCGGCATCTTTAGGCATTCCAAGTACACGGAGGTACTTGAACTGACGCGTAATAAACAGTTTGAGTTACCGGGGATTTTAAAATTTTTAATTTTATCCACTAATTCCAAAGAGTTTTTTACGCTGTATAACTTACATACATTCAATTTTCGCTAATTTACATTTTAACAGCCTTTTAACTTTTTGTATATGAACGATACAAACTGTTTACTACGCGTCAGTTCAAGTACATCCGTGCACTTGGAATGCCTGAAGATGCCGAAAGGCGAAACCCGGGTCGTTAGCGACAAAACTCATGGAAAAGTACAAAGTTTAAACAATTCAAATTTGATATTGAAATTCCATCAAGCACCCTCAGTCGAAATACTTAATTATAGAAGCTAATATATATGAAAATTGTTTAACAAAATATAATTTACGATGAAGCAAGATGGTAAGCTGAAGAACTGACGGAGCACCAAGTTTGACGGGAACATTGTTGAAGCGATAAAGAAAAGTCGAGATAAAATTTTCGACAACTATGCTGTTTATAATTTAATTAAAATTAGTTGCATTATAAATCAACAAATATTTTTTTAAATGTTTCCATAGTTGGACACGTCACATCGTGCATTATAAAAATTTGTGAATTAATACGATCGAGGGGCCTGAACCACAGAAAAGTTAGTGATCTTCAAGATATTGAGTGAGTATACAGATATTCCTTTTCCAGTAAAATTCGATGACTTTGGCTTTGCTTGGGAAAAGTGCTTTGCCGGTCGTAAATTATATCACAGAGTTACAATGTCAAAATGCACAATAATAAATACGAACTGAAGATAGGAATATAATTTTTGAATGAAAATGGGAATGTTTCAGATATATAAATTGACATTTTTGTGCATAAAAAAAATATTTTTTGGTCGTATTTGAAAAACTTTTTTGTTTTTACTTATATTTTGTATACTTTTTCGATTTTTCCGCAATTTATTTATGTGCGCCACTTTTTGAAACCAATGTATCGCGTAAAAAAACGATAGGGTGTATATCTAAAAATGGTATTTTACTTGCGACCCGCTGCTCATTTTGAATTCTTGGAATTGGCCCGCCATCCGAAAAGTTTCCCCCCCCCTGGTTTAAAAGATAGAGTTTTTTCATCATCTTTAATCATTCTCGTTTCAACTCTCGCCGTGTGAACACCTCTCTGAGCTGAAATCCAATTTCACAACTGCCAGTATTTTGGGACTGGTGAGCTGTTTTTAAACAGCTCACCGGACAAGTAGATACTATCATCATCATCATCCGACAGTTATCATCATCATCATCCGACCGTTATCATCATTCGACCGCTATCATCACCAACACCAAGACACCGAGCGGCCACATGAACCAGACATACCAGAAGATCGCCCAGCCGTCGGGACTCCTGCCGAGGCCTGGGAACCCCCGTCTTTCGTGTTAGCAAACAGATTCAGCGCACACCGTACGGGGTAGTAACACTATGCATGATGACTGACGGCCGCTGTCGCCTGTTTTTGGCTGCCTTCACTCACCCGATCATCACAAATACTATCATCATCATCACTCGACCGATATTACCACGATCAGACTGCGATCCAGACATACCAGAAGATCGCCCAGCCGTCGGGACTCTTGCCGAGGCCTGGGAACCCCCGTCTTTCGTGTTAGCAAACAGATTCAGCGCACACCGTACGGGGTAGTAACACTATGCATGATGACTGACGGCCGCTGTCGCCTGTTTTGGCTGCCTTCACTCACCCGATCATCACAAATACTATCATCATCATCACTCGACCGATATTACCAGATCAGACTGCGATCCAGACATACCAGAAGATCGCCCAGCCGTCGGGACTCTTGCCGAGGCCTGGGAACCCCCGTCTTTCGTGTTAAAACAGATTCAGCGCACACCGTACGGGGTAGTAACACTCAACATGATGACTGACGGCCGCTGTCGCCTGTTTTTGGCTGCCTTCACTCACCCGATCATCACAAATACTATCATCATCATCACTCGACCGATATTACCACGATCAGACTGCGATCCAGACATACCAGAAGATCGCCCAGCCGTCAGGACTCTTGCCGAGGCCTGGGAACCCCGTCTTTCGTGTTAGCAAACAGATTCAGCGCACACCGTACGGGGTAGTAACACTCTGCATGATGACTGACGGCCGCTGTCGCCTGTTTTTGGCTGCCTTCACTCACCCGATCATCACAATTACTATTATCATCAAACCGACACGCGCGACTGCTAGTGTTACCAAGATCCTACAACCAACCACGACGACCCGCAATCTCGACCACAGCAACTTTTCTACTGCAACGCTATCCTCAAGACATCGATCAGCCACGAACGCCGTCGAAGCCAGCCGAAACTGGGTGTTTACACCAAACATGACTGATTAAGGAATCTACATGGAACACACAGACTGAAGCAAACCGACAGAAGTGACTGTTATCATCAAGCCACCGCGGTCGCCGTCGAAGCCACGTGTTCACACAGCCGAAACTGAGTGTTTACACCAAACATGACTTATTAAGGAATAATCTGCATGGAACACTCAGACTGAAGCAAGCGGACGCGCGCGACAGCAAAAGGCAGCCAAGATCCTACAACTACTCGACCACTATCATCATCCGACCGCCAGCATCAGCCCCGACCAAAGCAATATCTCGGACCTCGCATCTCCACAATGATTACCAAGCCTACCGGTTGCTGTAGAAGCCAGCTAACGCCAGCCGAAGCAAGCGCCGAAACGGCTGCAAAGATTTTTCAACAACATAAAGCCCCACAGATGAGGGGGATTAGGCTAACGCCCAAGTCCCCGTACTAGTTGTCATTACAAAAGTCAATCATCTTTAATAGCGATGCATTAGTTTTCTGATTTATTTGTTAAAAACAAAATACGAATTCATGATTATGTGTTGTTTTAAACTATGAACAAGAAAGTGACTTTAATAGATACGTAAAATATATTAAACTATATCGGGATTCACTTCTTCTATTGATATGTCTCTTTGACACATAACGTATCATATTATTTCGCAATTAGTACCATTCATAGCTCAAAACTGGTAAAAATTGAGTAACGTTTTTTTTACCTTAAGGGGCCACGCTATTTTCTACGACAACTGCTTGTTAGTCAGTCGCTCAAACTTTATTTTATTTGACGAGTATAGAGATAAAAAGGATAAAGCTAGAACATGATTAGTGGTCGGATAATCACTCTCGATTTATTCTTTTCTTTTTTAATTAATCGCAACGAAGCTAGTCGATAAAAATCATATTCTTTTTTCTACAAAAGGTGTAAAAAACAATGATTTAGAAATATTAAAAGTTTACACATTGTATCACTAATGTTAGGATAGATATTTAAGATAATGTGGCAGTGGTAGGCGAGACTGTTTCACCCACCGGAAAGGAAAAGTATACATTAAAAAGCTTTTAGAAAATATTAACTATTTCTTGAAAGTTTAATTCCATTTTCAGTAACGTTCCGCTTAATATTCAGTCCAATAAAATTCTATCATTTTTAAATCAGCCAGTTACGCGTTAACGTTTTCAGCCAAAACCAACCGACACTTACTGCTACGTTGCTAATGTCACAGATCAAAATAATTTTTATGGTCCTGGAAATTGTGTCGGTTAAATTCACTACGGGAGTCGCATAACCCTTACCATCGGCGGGTCCCGGGACATTAATGTGGCTCAGTTTATGAGGGTTTTTGGAAGGTCAAAACGGTGTGGTCATCAACCGCTAACGACACTGCCCCACTATGCTAAATGACTAACGCAGCGGGGGAGCTTTCGCAAAGGCTTCGCTCAAAATAGAGCGAGTATGAGGTTCTTTTAAGCAGCCATTTTTTAAACTGAATTTTCCGAATACACCCAGACTTTTTAACGTGTTTTTATATGCGATTTCAATTTTGTTGTAACGTGACTTTTTTCAAACGATCCTTATAAAGGGATGTCCCAAAATTAACGCAAGATTTGAATTTACCGTCAACAAATTGTTGGCAACACTGAAAAAAAAACAATTTGACAGCTGAGAGTTTAGGGTTAGTAAAAAAGGAGCGTTACGCGACACAACAGTGTGTTTTCATTATTGAACAATATCTCAACAAGCGGATGATGATTTTTCGAGCAAAATTATCCTTAGCAATGAGCCACATTTTCACCTTGATGGGTTTGCTAATCGCCAATAATTGCCGTTTTTGGGGTTCGGAAAATCTACATACGATTGTCGAAAAACAAATGCATCCAGAACGTGTCACTTTTTAGTGCGGATTTTGGGCTGGATGCATCATTGGACCATATTTTTTTGACAATGAGGCTGGTCAAGCAGTGAATGTTACTGGTGCTACATCGCAACATGATAACACAGTTATTCTACCAAAATTGGATGATATTGATGTGGCCAATATGTGGTTTCATCAAGACGGTGCCACAAGCCATACAGCCCGTGAAAGAATTCAAGTACTGCATGAGACATTTCCTGGTCATGTACTCTTTCGTTTCAGTGATAAGAATTGGCCCCCTAGATCGTGTGATTTAACGCCATTAGATTTCTTTTTATGGGGTTATTCGAATTCAAAGGTCTATGTCAACAAGCCCACAACTACCCGTGCATTACAGAAAGAAATTAAACGCTGCATCAACGAAATTCAGCCACATTTATGCAGAATGGTCATGGAAAATTTCGACAAAAGATTGCGTATGTGCCAGCAAAGCCGTGGAGGCCATTTGCCCGATGTTTTATTCCATAAATAACCTATCCTATAAACTTTATGATTCAATAAAAAAATAACAATCTAATGACTAAAAACTGTGTTTTCTACTTAATTCAAATCTTGCGTTAATTTTGGGATACCTTATACTAGGCGAGCTATAAAATGTCAAAAGAATTACATATCTGCATGATGAAAATAATTTATTGTAATGAGGAATAATTTACAGTCAGATTAACAAAACAGATCCAATTTAATATTAATTAACTCATATCAAGAAACCCAGAAAAACAGCATTTCATCAAATGAGTCCGAGCAAAATTCAATACGTTCGTTAAAAAATTTGCAAACAATTATATTTACAACAGAGTGACAAACAGCGAATAATTCCTATAAGTGAACACAATTATGAATGCAAACATATGTATTTGTTTCTTATCGTATTTTTATAATCAATAGAAAAAGAAAATACGTATAAAAAAGAATTGCGTGAACTTTGTTTTTTTTCATATTTTATTTTTGGGAACATTGGGTATTATTACTTACCAAAGTATGGAAGTTTATTTTAATATACAATTTAAAATAACATTGATTATTCCATGTAGTGTGTTACTAATGTTGTCTCTGGAAAAGTCTTAATTAGATTATTTTAAATTAAATAAATACAATCCAAATTTTTTGTAATACACATATTTTGTTATGATCAGGACCGGTTTCGATTTCACCATCCTCAACTCAAGTTCAGTTTCTTCTTTTTAATTATTGAACTCCAAACTATACATACACGTCGTAAAGATGAAATATTAGCACAATGAAATAAAGGCAAATAAACTAATTTGTAATATTGTCGAGCAAATTCTCGCTCATGATTATTCATAAAGGCGGGTTGTCTCTGACCGTGTCTGTTAATTATTATTTCCCTTACTGGATATAAGGTAGGCGTAAGTAGGGTTGCCAGTTCCGAAATCCTGGGATCTCGAAGATTTTCAATACATGATGAGCCCCGAGTAATTATTAATACGAATTAATATTAATTATACCGTAATATTTCGTGTACTTGCAAGTGTCATCTGCAGAACACTGGACCATTGTGGAAAAAAATATTAGCTGCGTTACGCATTGATGAAAGCGTCGAATATAAAAATCATTGTATTGAAATGAATTTAGAGGATGAAAAATATTTAGTACCAACTTGATCTATAAGCAAGACCGGTCCTGATCTTACAAACTTAATGCGGAATAAGTAGTAAAAATGTGTAATTATAATGCAATTCCACCTAGTATTGACCGTGAACACCATAAAAAGATATTTTATAAACATAAAAAATATCTGCGATTAAAAAATATTCCGAATCCCGGGACCAGCTCCGGAATCGACTTATTACAAGTCCCGGGATTGGAAACCCTATGCGTAAGGCTCTGCGTGGAAATTGTTTAGTTGGAGGCACTTAGCTCGCAAAAGGTTGTAAAATTTATGTTTATGAAAATTACGTAAACTATTTCGGCTGCCGTATACCGCTAATGAAGATATAAAATTTACGGCATCGTCCCAGAAGGGCGCCGAGAAATTATTGTTATGCGTAATGCCTTTGGGGTTAATTCATCAAGACTCTACAGCAGTGGTAGGCAACGTTTTCATGAAGACTGGCACCAGGAATGGGCATGCTTGTGAAAAGGTGAACAAAATTAATTTTGTGTGTCAGTGGCTCTTAGCATACGACCATAGTGACAGGCGTAGCTTATGGCGTGGTGTAGCGTAACTTGCTAAATAATCAAAGATTGCCACAATTGCTTTAAATATGGCGCCGTCTGAGAAGTCGAAACACAGCGACATAACGTGAACAATTTGTACGCCAAAGAAAGCGCTACTAAATTTTAAACTCATTTGATTTCGGCATTTACGCTGCTTTTCTAATTCTCTGACGGCGCCATCGTAAAAGCCATTGCGGAAACCTTTGATTATGAAGCAAGTGACGCTACGCAACGCCAGAAGCTACGTTTGTCACTGTGATTATAAAAATACCATTCAGTTACACATTAATAAAAACTATGGTATCAAAACATCTTCGTAAAATAATTTCAATAAAAAAATACAATTCTGATGAAATTTGGGTTTTTCGTTAGTTGGTACATTGTAGCAGGCGCACGATAATAACTCCGCTGAAGCAAATGTGTCCGCATGCACAGAGTGAAGAACCCCTGTTTTATTGAATGAAGGAATTGGGGGTCAACGTAAAATAAAACGCATTTAAATCGAGTATAAGTTTAACCATACATTACCATGAGTCATGAATGACCAGTTCATTTCTCGGTTCTAATACTAGTGGAGAAAACACAACATGATTTGCGAGAATGATAATCAACTGCCGATTGAGGTGGACATATTTAGCAGTGAAATGGTGTGTTGTTTTGTCTTTTTTGCAATTTTCTGTTGAATGATTGTTGTGCTTTGTTATATCGTTACCTTACTTTGAAAACGTTCTAACTGACATTTCGGCAGTTTTGGATTTGTTTGTATTAACCGTATTCTAGCATATATGATAACTTCAGAATGATATATTATTGAATTCCAAAGTTCATCTGCACACCTTTTTTACTAAATTGGTTTGATAAAGTTTTAAGATTGTCATCATTATTTCCATCATTGGATCATTAAAATCATTATTTATTTATAGAATGGTTTGATTTGTGAAAAAAAATACTTAAAATAAGTAATTTGAAACATTTTTACTTGCTCATTGATGCAAGTGTTTTTTATCTTTCAAATCAAACATGATTAATCCAAACTACAAACACTCATATCTCAAAACAATGTCAAAAGCAGTTAGAAGCTTTTAAAAAGTAAGGTGTCAATATGTTATGTCTTGTCTTTATTATATTTTTCAAATGGATGGCGTATTGGCGTCAGCAGTAATTTTAAGCATTGTATTTTTTATATTAAACAATAATTAATACCACAGCTTTTAAAACTGTTGAAGGTCGATATTATGTAAAACTGTAGGCCCTATATGAAGAGCGCTGTTTTTGCGCCAACCAGAAAGATTAATGAACTAACCAATTATCAAAACCATATTCTAAAGCAGATAAAACAAGTTTAGTGACCTTTATGTATATAACAAGGTCACCAAAACAATTCCAGTAGTGACCCAAAGCCTTCCAGCTGTATTCAAACACGGAAAAGGCTTTACGTAAAGTTCAACGACAACATTCCTGGAATGGATTAACAAGGGTTTAAGGATTTGTCCTTGGGAAGAAAGGTATTTAGAATTGGATTTAAACTTCTGAGATCAATATTGTGTAGGCAATGACAATGTTATAAAACTGGATGAATAATAAATATTTAAATGAATGAAATATCAGAACTGGTTTCGCTGTATATTTATTTAAATATAATGTCTTTCCGCTTACAATCAATAACTTAAACAATACACTTACTTACAAATGTTTGGGCATATTTGCGTTCATCGCGAGCATTTTCAACTCATAAAAAATACAACAGAGAAATAAACTTGGCCATATATTTCTTTTTGCTTATCCGAGGCCAAAATGAGAATCCCACCATTCTTGAGTATTTTAAATTGAATTTTCCAAATAATTTTGAGTTGAGTTCAAAATGAGTTGTCAATGTCAGTCTGCCATTTGGGATGCCCCTAGCAACTGCATTACTTCTGATGTTCACATATTTCACATTGACGTGAGTGAGTTCAGACTATTTTGACGTGACAACGTCAATAAGCGGGTAAGCGATAGAGAGGCACGATCGGCCTACCGTTCGAATTGTGCCGCATCTATCTCTCTTCCACTCGATTGGTCGATGCGTCTGAGTAGAAAAGAGAAAGCGGCAGCACACAACTTATACACCTACAGTACCTACACGTGATCTGTTTACAACTGTTTATAAAGTGAAGTGAAATGTTAATGTGGTTTTCATTGTTTATATTACAACAACAATTGCGGCAATACAGGTAATTAATTCTTGCATATTAAAAATCTGATTAACGTATAACAAATATACAAAATATCGTATCCATACAAAATAATGATAATTCAATAAAAATGATTCCATTTAATTCATAAAAGTATGCAATCATTTCATCAATGTTTTCTTATGACGTTGTCACGTTAAACTATCGTCCGTAAACCGACTTTACAGACACCAATTTTATTTTTTATGCATAAAAAGTTGATGTTGTCGGAACTCACTTGGTTGACAACTTTGCCAATTTCCAATGTAATTTTATTTTTGTCACTTTCTTCTGATATGTACAACGTTTTAATCTTTTTTCACTTTTCAAAAGCAATATACTAGAAAAAATTATGATTTTTGTAGTTTATAAAATTTATATAGAAAAGAAAATATGTATATTTAAAAAAATTGACAAATACATAAACAATTCAGAGAAATTCATCACTTTTAGGGTTTTCGCTGTCAATACATAGATCAGGGCAGGTGTCGCTCATGGCGAACACGATGAACCTGATCTAATAAATTTTATGTGGAATAAATACTAAAAATGTTTATTAATTTTTATTGGAGTTATTCATACAAAAAAATATGTTACTTATTATTCTTAAAAACAATGCCTTTCTACCAAGTATTGACAAGTGATGAATAAGCTATGCTTTTAAAAATCTTTTAACATCATTATTATTTTGAATGAGCTTAAATATTAAATAAGGAAAATCAAATTGGAAACATAAAGCCTTAAAGTATTCCCTAAAATCAAAGTTTTCAATCGCATTTAATGAGTCGTAGGAAAGTTTTAAGTCTCTGAAAGCTCTTTGCGAATATTTCCACGATGGACCATTGAATTCGTTACACATAGCGAGAAGTGCCGTAAAACGGGGTGAATAGAGACACTTTTTACCCTTCACGACTATGTATCTTCATACCTGCGCCACATAATTCAAATATTTTAGGTTTGAAACTTGTTTCTATGGTCCTACTACACATTCATGACAATATTTTTCAAATATTCATTATCGTTATTAAGACACAGTCAATTTTGTTCGATGTCTCTATTCACATTGAATCGGAGTGAATATAGGCGAGAGAGGGTAAATCGAGACTTGGCAGGTGAATAGAGACAAAAATATAGATTGTAATGATTAGAATATATGAACCTCTATTCTATACGAGTCTCTTTTGATTCCGTTTAACGGTACTTAATAAAAAAAAAACATGATTGATTTTAATTTTCGTGCAATAAAAGAGAACACACAGGCATCGAACATAAACACGTTTATTTCAATTTTGGCTAATCTTTTAGTTGGTTTGGTTTTGTCATTCGAGAGATTAAAGTCACTGTAAAGAATTATTTATAAATAGTAAAAAATACATTGGATACTTAGTAAAGTTGTGCTAAAGTTCAATCCCTGTTTTTGTCTCTATTCACCCCGTTTTACGATAAAGCAAAGGTAAATTTCATTTTCGAGAAGCTGCGAATAAATTTGAATAAGTAATATCCGCTGGAATATTTCATTAAATATTTTACGTACATAGTTTTATCTTTGAGTTGAAATTTGCGTACGAAATGATAATGATTGCATAGTTCCAAACATTGTCAGATGTACACTTGTAGATGAATATAAATGTTAAATAATACAACAAAAGGGTTGAATGTTTTTGCTCATACTTAGTACACCCGATCCTCTTTTTGCACGGTTTCGAAATAACATAGTTTTCGAAAATTTACGAATTGTAGTTTTTTACGTTGATTTTTTGCCATTATAAAAAAACAAAAACGATCAAAAATGCGTTTGTTAGTACATATGTTTTTTAAAAATGACTCAACTCCAAAAACCCTTATGTCAAGTCGAGCTCGACAAGTCGACGAATTATCAAGACATAAGAAATACAAAAATACAGCGATATTTATACAAAAGTTAAGCAAGACTAAAAAGGTATCGCAAACAATTGGTGACACAGATATTTAAATAAATCCAAAATAAAATGCAATCAAATTTAGTATAATTAAATATTTTAGCAATACTACAATAGCTACTACAGTGGAACCCCGATCTTACGTTCTCGCATAATACGTTTTTCCGCGCGGTTCGTTCATTTTCTACAGTCCCGCCGAAACACCCATAAGAACAATGTTAAAAATTCCCGCTTAACCGTTCCGCGATTTCTCGATTTTCTCGATCTTACGTTTAAAAATTATGGTCCCGTCTCAAATATTATCCCGATTGACTGTTTTTGTTGAATATTACTTAAAAAAACATTCGAACCCTTCCAATCGATTCGTAGAAAAAAAAACTGAGACTGCATGTGTGCACTTGTTTTCGATTCATTGTCATAATGTTTCCGGTAATTAATGAGCATGTGTGTCTTCCGTAGAAGAATATAGCGAAACACACAATAATGAAACATGGAATGACATTAACAGCATTGTTGTTGGCCTTTGAAAAAATAAAAGTATATTTCTAATTCAAGGATATAGATGAATCTGTTAAAAAAAATATGAATATGAGGGAGATTTGCTTAAATTGAAATAGCAAACTGCAAAGAAGCAACGTAGTGATTTTTTTTAAAAATGAATGTTATATGTATGTATGTATAATAATAAATCTTTCAAAAGTTAATTTTTTTTAGTTTTTTACTTAAATTTAAAACTTGCCCGCATTAATCGTATGTTTTTTACGGTCCCTTCAAAAACGTAGAATCAGGGTTTCACTCACTGCACATTAAAAACCAGTAAGAATGGTCATTCACTCCTGCAGCTACTACGAGTCTAGCTCGACTACGTATAGGTAACGCGCAACTCCTGTGTCGAGTCCTGCTTGACTTTGTAAAACTTGATTGGAAAATTATTTTTTCCTTATTCTAACACGTTGTTGTCGGAACACGGCATTTGCCGTATTTTTCGGACTTTCGGTTGAATGCGGAACACGGCAAATGCCGTATTTGAACAGGTCACTACAGAACTAGCTCGACTTCGTATACGTAACGCGCAACTCATATGTCGAGTCCTGCTTGACTTTGTAAAACTTGATTGGAAAATTATTTTTTCCTTATTTTAAATTATACTTATTTAAAAAACCGTATACATTGGATTGTGTGTCTAAGCTCAATTTTGTAACATGACATAAGGTTGTATATTTTACGGAATTTCTATTTACAATGCTAATAAATACGCAAATGTGATATCAATCAATTTCTCAAATTTATTTCAAATTCAACATGAGTTGAAACGCCGCGACGACTCCAACTCCGGCCAAAAAACCACAACTCTAATACTCCGACTCCACAGCCATGAAAAAAAGGCATTTTATCTCAACATTATTTTTTTTTACTGCTTGTTACTCAGTTTGTTCAACTCTATTTTTTCGAAGAGAGTAGGGATGGAAAGGATACGAGGACTAGTGATTAATTAATCGCTGTCACTATGTTTCGCTCTTTGGGATCGAAAAGGTGGGAAGGGATTGGGATAAGCACAAACACCCATGCCTTTGAACAGATTTATCGACCGAAAAAAAATCCGCTCGTACCGGGAATCGAGCCCGAGTGGTCCGGCACGCAAGTCAAAGCCATTGCCACTGCACCACGGATCACCTCCCATGCCATGATAATAATATAAACACGTTTCTCTTGATTTACTTCCGTTTCACAGCGCTTAATTATAACTAAAGGTGCTGAATAAACTTACAAACAGACATGACACAACAAACTCTTAACTCTAAGTGTGCCAAAGTGTCTTTTAGGCGTAACTTCACGACATTCTTTACGACTCGTCTCAAATTAAACATCTTGACGTCGGCGGGGAAGGTTCCTCAGGCTCGTCAGACGCCGCCGAAGCCTCCGCGATGCGCCGGGGTGGTGGCGGCGCTGCCTACATCCGGACGGCGACAATTTGTCGAGTGCTCCATTAAATTTTATCGCCAGAAAGTTGTAAATATGAAGTGCCAGTCTTATACTCTCTCCCGACGTCATACGCAATCCTTATTTCGGAGTAAGTAAGCGTGGAAATAAGGCTTAGGGCATATTACGCTGATTAGTTCTTCGTCGTAACATTTGCATCGTCTCTTTACGTCGTATCTTGATGGAATATATTAAATATATTCAGCCATCATCGAGTCATGGTCGAGTGGTATTTTTTTGGCTTTGGATGCGGAGCGTACGAGTTATTATCCCAGTCAGGATAGTTTAAATACTTTCGATAGTTTCGGCGTTAACTTTGTGCAAGTTCATTTTAGTATAAAATTTAAAATAACTTTGATTATTCCACGTATTGTGCTACTAACTGTGACACGTTTTTCGCCTCTTTCGGATGCATCTTCGGACTTACTATCGCAAAGTTTGCCCTGATTTCCCTGAAAGTAATGAAGCAAGATTGATTCTAACATTTTAAAATGTTAAAATTACAAAATAGAGGTTGGGATTTTTTCTTTTTGCGGGAAGCAAGGAAGGGGGATATAGAATCGAAACAAAGCAAATAAATAAAACATAGGATAGTTTTATTTTAACCAATCAGATTGTTTACTTCCGTTAAGACACATGGGCTAAGACTCAACTAAAATCATAATAAGTCCTCTGATGATATTATGATTTTTATCTTTACTCTCCTCGAAAAAATAGGTTTAATGATTAAATAAAAAAAAAATATTTTAAAGAAAACTCATTAAAATAAAAAAATAAAATGTAATGATTTCGACTGCATGATGGAATTTCAATAATTACACAATAACACATATTGGATTTATTAAGATCACAGTATCAACTCATTCAGTTGATAATGCTCACGGCGAGCGAATCCGGTCGTGATTTTAATTAATCTAATGTGTAATAAACAGGGCCTATGTAGTCGGAGTCATGGAGTTTTATATTTAAATAAATACACATAAATAGAAAAATTAGGGAAATAAAGTGACGATATAAAACTTTTTTTAGTCGTGCTTTTGGTCAATGTTGGAGTAATAAGATGAAAATTGTGAGATTTTTTTTTAATATGATGCCATTCCAAGTATTGACAGTTAACACCTTAAAAGTGTGCAAAATGAATTGCTTTCTGTAACACGCATAAAATAAATATGAAATTTACACGAAAATAATAAGAAACATTAATTAACATCAATGATGCAAACTGATGAATATTTACCTTGTGTGTCTACGTCACGTCTAACTTGATCTCTCTCTCCTAGAGGAGAAGAGGAAATAAGGGCTTGCTGTATATTAATTCTGTGAAATAAAATTACGCCCCGTGGAAGTGTTGCCAAGTGAAAAAGAGACATTAGGCAAAAGAGTAAAGTTGCACAAGGGTGGGGGGCAAAATAAGGGTTCTGGAGCAAGTTAAATGCATGATTGTAAAAAGGAAAAACCTTGTTCTGTCACACATATTTATTTTCATAAATCTTAATGATAGTGAAATAAATAAAGAAACATTTAAGTACTTCTTCCACATACATGTATGTTTATATAATGTGTATTTTATTGTGGTCCGGTCCGTGGCGCAGTGTCAACGGCGTTGGCTTGCGTGCCGGATCGCCCGGGTTCGATTCCCGGTACGAGTGGATTTTTTCAGTCGAAAAATCTGTTCAGAGGCATGGGTGTTTGTGTTGTTGAAAATCCCTTCCCACCTTTCCGATCCCAAAGAGCGACGCATAGCGACAGCGATTAACTAATCACTAGTCCTGTCCTAGTCCCCGTATCCTTTCCATTCCTACTCTTTTTGAAAAAATAGAGGTTGAGGAACTGAGTAACAAGCAGTTCTCGTAGAAAAAACAAATGTTGAGATAAACTCCGTGAGGAGTCCATATGCCCCAAGTTGGGAGCGGACATGGTTTTAAAAAAATGTATTCAGACCTGTTTTGCTCATGAGATACACAATTTGGTAAAAAAAGTTTTGATATTATAAAATTAAAAATAGTAAAAAGTTTTTAGTACTAATTCCACATTGAATTTATTTATATCAGGACGTGTTTCGTTCTTTTCGAGTATAACAACTCAATGGTAATGCTTGCGATAAGCCAAACCAGCCATTTTACCAATTTTGACAGACCTTTAAAGCTAAAAATGACATATCTAAATATATCGTAAGTCCTGTGATATAAATCAATTTCTCAAATCAATTGAGGTGTTACTGGAAGGAAAAAAATATATATATTAAGGAGTGTAAAGGGTTAAATCATAAAGGTGTTTACTTGTACATTCGTTTTTGGACTATCGCCCTTTCTCATTTGTAAGTTTGATTTTGAAGTCTGAGTCGATGGGGTAAAGCGTGGGTGGTGGGGGTCGATTGTTAAAATAAATAATCACCGGATGCGGATGCCATTCTGTGGAGATTTTATTGTACTTCTTTTCACGGCCACTTTAATACCCCTGCGGAATTATTGCGATGGGGTAAACTATTGCATCGCTTGCATCCCTCAAAAACTTTACCAATCTGCTTAGCAGAAATTTTGACTCACTGCTGAATCCAAAAAAAACTGTTTTTTGCTATGTGTACACTCAAATCTTGTTTTATGAAATTTCAAAGCTATGCGGTTTTTATAATACATTTTTTTTTTAAATATATATAGTTTTGACGAGGGCGTAAGCCGAAATAGCTATCAACAAATATACAAAATAATTTATGGAGAATTAAAATACATTGTTATTTTTCTTACCGTATTATAATGGAGTTATACCGAGTAAATGCCAACTCAATCAATATATAAACGTACATATGTAACGTAATTAACAGCGAGTTGTTCACAAACTGTACGTGAAAAATCCAGTGTTTCACATGTTTATTACATTGTGGGCTTGATACGTACGTCATTGTACATCACCATATTAAGTTCTAAGGCGTGTTCAAGTTCTTCCCGTCTCCTTCGTCTCTAATTTATAGATGGAATGGCAGCATAATAAAAATAATAACACATTTATAGTACTTATTCCACATTGGGATCAGGGCGGTTTCACTTCTGCGACTAAAATATTTTCAGCATTTTTAGAGTTATCAACACAGGATGATTGAATCGTTTGAACTTTGAGTTTGTTCGCTAACTACCCGGGCTTAGCATTCCGGCATTTTCAGGCATTTCAAGTGCAAGAACGAACTTGAACTGAGAGTATAACCGATTTAATTTTTGCTTTTGATTTTAAAAAGTTCTACGAACTAAATTGTTTTTTTTAATCATATCCGCTCCCAACTTGGAGCATATGGACTACTCACGGAGTTTATCTCAACATTTGTTTTTCTACGAGAACTGCTTGTTTCTCAGTTGCTCAACCTCTCTTTATCGAAGAGAGTAGGGATGGAATGGTTACGAGAACTAGTACATGACTAGTGATTAGCTAATCGCTGTCACTATGCGCCGCTCATTGGGATCGGAAAGGTGGGAAGTGATTTTCAACAACACAAATACCCATGCCTTTGAACAGATTAATCGACTGAAAAAATCCGCTCGTACCGGGAATCAAACCCGGGCGCTCCGGCATGTAAGTCAAAACCGTTGCCAATGCGCCACGGACCGGACATGTTAATATTACAGTAATAATAACCAAATTCTAACATGTAATTTTCCTTCGAAGTTTATGTCAAATGATAATTTATCAATTGGGGTGAGTTAAATATCAACCCCTTAAGCGCCGGGTAAAATAGAAAACTAAAAACTCCTGCGGTCTCTGAAATTATAAATCTTTTTATGTAACTATTCGCGTTGGCTAAGCAATACGGTCTCTTCATGAATTATTCATAAACTTGCAGCGAATGAATATTCATGACACTTTTAAGATTTCCAAAGAACGCTAGACTCTCTTTTGAGCACTTTTCAATGCAGCCTCCATAAAGGTGTTTAAAGTACATCGTATTAAATATTAAAAGGATGTTAATTATCCGTCTAAGAAGTAAAGTAGAAGAAAGCGTCCTCGGGCGGAACTGTACTCTAAACTAGGGATTTCAAATCGGATATTCAAATATCCGGATATATTCGGCCCTTTTTAAACTATACGTTATTCGGATATTTGGGAAAATATCCAGATAGTATTCTAGGAATGATCACATCACAATTTCTCCACATTTAAAGAATAATTATGAATATCCCAGGTAGTGGTTTTTTTGCCTTCGCCCAACTCAGGTGTTATCAATATCTTTTTGTAATACTTCATTTTAACGAACCGACTAGGACTTCTTCATTAAAACCTTCATTGCCATAATTTCATTTATTATGCAGTTGCAAATTTTAATACAATGGAACGGTATTGAAATGTAAATGTATATGCTTTAAGTGGGAAAAGATTTAGTCTTAAATTATTATAAAATGTATATAAGTGAACAAGGAAACGTTTATCGTCCAACATTTCTATTTGCGTGCGAGTTATACGATTATTTATTAAAAAATTAGAAATCGAGACCACTGTCGGCTTGCAAAAGCAACTGGCAATTTCTTGTTTATTAAAATATTTTTTTTAAATCATAATGCTAATACTATTGTACAACATTTTAGCCATGTCAAAATTCTATCCGGATATCCGAATATATGCGGATAGCAAAATTTTTACTATTCTATATCCGAATAGTTGGAATCCCTACTCTAGACTCAATGGAAGGAAAATGCCTCAAAATATTTTCACGCAGGTTGAAATTACTGCTTAATTTTCATAATTGTTGTCTTTTTTACTTATGGTGGCTTAATTTCATTTCAATTTCATGCAGTAAAAATAAAAATATGTTAACTACTCATTCTACGTTAAATTTATAAGTTCAGGACCGGTTACACTCATAGCGAGAAATATCAACTAATTATGCATCAATTGATAATGCACGCTGTGAGCGAAACAGTTCCTGATCTAATAAATTGAATGCGGAATAAGTACTAAAAATGTTGTATTATTTTTATTATAGTACAATTCGACAAACTATTACATACTCAAGAATGGTGGAATTCTCATTTTGGCATGAACGTATGGTTCAGTTTGGGCCGTTAAAAGGTTAAGACTAGTTTATATTTGAAATCGAAACTGCCATAAGCCACTAAACACTACAGCATGTTTCAAATATTATTTTTATTTTAATGCTATTCCACCAAGTATTGACAGTGAACACTTTAAAAGTGATAAATTCATGTAAGTGAGGATTTCAACTGAAGGTGCATTATGGAATATCAAAATCAAATTTGATTCGTTTGAGGTATTCAGCTGTGCCCTTTTTATTTCTTATATTTCTTGTTGAATAGCTGAAAAGTTTGCCAATTTTAAATGAGCAACTTAATCTTCCAAACTCAAACTTTTAATTGTTTACATTAATATAATGAAAAATTCAAAGATTTCAAATAAATCAATATCAATTCAACTTAAAATACTTTGGATAAAACCCACCTATTTTATTAGTAGGCATTTTCATGCTATAAGCTGGTAATAATTGTTTATAATAATACCTGAAATAGTAGTTTACCCATACAATTCATTTAATCTCACAAACATTAAAACTTTCGCCGATTCATCCAGATTGCGTTTATTAATAACAAATAAACTTATCGATCTACTGTTATTGTTATTTATGAGCGATACAAACTGAGTTGAAATCCAAAATATGTCGCAAAGCGAAACCAGGGTTATTAGCAACATAGCTCAATAAAAAGTACAAAATTCAAATAACTTTATATGTCAAAAATTTTATACATCTTTAAGGTAAATGTATTTAAAGTGCAGTAAAGAGTTATATTCAACAATAAAATTTATTGTCAAAGCCAACAAAACAAACATCAAAAGTAAACCTTTTATTCATATTCCCCGGGTGCGCAATTTTACGAACCCTAAAACTGCAACATAATAGCCACTGGCCATTCATTTTTTTCCCGTTGCCTTCCTCCCACCTTTGCATTATCATAACTTTTGGAATATGCTTTTTTACTGCATATGAAATGTGGATTTACACAAATCCGAAAGTCGCTCCTGTTCCGCTGTCCCCATCATACACGATTCAGTGCTAAATCTGGAAAGAGAAGCGATCTAAGCGACAATTCAAAATAGGTGTTTATCAATTTCAAAAATTGAATAATTGGCTATTTTCCTTTTTTAATACGTTTCTTAATCGAGTGAAAGTAAATATCATTTAGAATAAGGTTTATACCAGTTATTCACCACATTTTTCACAGATGGGCTGCATTATTCATTTATCAGCCGCACAAGATAAAAGTTGTACGGACTGCTTCAGGGATAGATCCAGTCGCGGCAATAGAAATCCGCGCACCCTTCACAATTCCATTCATTTGCGAATATTTCCGTGAAATCTTTACCGACTTCCATTTTGTTTTCTTCCGATTGTAAAAAAAAACTAATAGCCATATTTGAAAGAACAAGCGAGATTGATTGACAATGAATGGAATTTTGAAGGGTGCGCGGATTTCTTTTTCCGCGACTGTATGTATGTATGTCATTATAATAATTTACTACTTTCGATAGACTGTATGTCAGTTTTAATAAAAAAATTTAAAAAACTTTGATTACTACACGTATTTTGTTACTTATTGTGACACGTGTTTCTCTTCTTTCAAAGGCATATTCGGACTTATGATCGCAAAGTTTGCTTAAAGAATTACTATTGACAGATATTTTTTTGCATATAACAATATGTCACTAAACGTTCACTGGGTCAGTGGTGCAGTGGTCATCGTCGTTGGTTTCCGTGTTCAGATTCCTGTACGAGCAGATTTTTTTAGGTTGATTTATATATCCTGTTCAAATGCATGGGTGTTTGTCTTGTTAAAAATTCTCTCACAAACTCCCGATTTCAATAGCGGTGCGTAGCGAGAGAGATTAGCTAACCACTAGTTCAATGCCTATCCTAATAGCAAATGAGTAATAAGCAGTTCTCGTAGAAAAAAACAAATGGTGAGATAAACTCCGCGACGAGTCTATATGCTCCATGTTGGGAGCGAATATGGTTTTAAAAAAAGTTTTATGTCGGAACTAAGTACAAGTCATATTGTTGCCCTCCTACTCTCACAATAGATGACTACTACGTCTGTCGTGATTAGAGACTCCAATTACTCGATATCTCAACTACTCGAGTATCGAGTAGTAAATTTTTAAAATACTCGAGTAATTTTAGATGTACTAAAATATATATTATTAATTCGATTTTGTGTATATTATTAGATGATAAATAAATAAAAAAGCTTAATTTCATATATATGTACATTTATTTCAATTTATGCAACTTATATTTCAACAATAACAGAGAATTAAACGTCTCAAATTTTTGATTGATTCGAAGTTTAGTTTTTGTAATTCTCGTAGTAGAAAAAACTCTCGACGATTATTACTAAAACGAGTATTACTCGAGTATTTTAAAGAATACTCGAGTCTCTAGTCGTGATCATATCTCTTCTATCCTCATTTGTATTGGAAAAAGAGGTTGATCGACAGGAAGTTCTCGAGGAAAACTTGTGTAAAGATTAACTTTGTTGGGAATCCACAATAAGAGCAGGCAGGTTTAAAAAACTATATTTTGAGAATTCTAGCAAATAAAGATTTCATCATTTCAACGGAAAGACATTGATCAACCTGTGCATGTGAAACTATAATATTTGCAGCGGATATAGTTCTTGCTAGGTTTCCCCCCCTTGTCCACGTCCGAGGACATCAAATCAAAGCGCAAGCTTTTATGTCTATGGTAATATTTGGAAAGGTGTCTCCGTGCACTTTTATATCACAATAAGAGGGGGCCATAGAGAAAAGGATTGCCTAAGGAGATATGACAATCGGACGACAATATAACACAATGAACTATTCACAAAGACATTAGAATTGATGAACCGGTATTGGTTTATGTAATCCCGATATTTGATACGACAAACCGGTATCTATATATTCGTCCAGTATTCAATTGGTCTGATCACTTTTAAGGTGTTCACTGTCAACACATTTTTCGTACTTATTCCACATAGATTTTATTGGATCAGGACCGGTTTCGATCATGGCGAGCGTTTTTAGTTATTGAGTGCATTGTTAGTTGACAATGCTCGCCATGAGCGAAACCAGTCCTGATCCAATAAAAATGTTTTATTATTTTCATTAAAAGGTCCGAATTTAAATCGATTTTTGGTCATGATATGAATAAACTTTTGGTCAGAAAAAAGATACTAACGAATAAAGAATAAAATTATTGATGGTGTGGTTAGGTCATCACTAAAAACACAACACCAATACAGACCAAGTGTCGAAACAAATTTGACTCAATTATATAAATTCAGTCTTGGCACTCATTCCACATTAAATCTATCGGATCAGGACCGTTTTCGCATGAACTAAGCCGGTACTGATTTCAATAAAAACAATAATTTCAAAAAAGTGTTTTATTATCTTTATTATAATGCCATTCCGCCAAAAATTCCATTAATCCAATAAATTTACTGTGGAAAAAGTACTAAAACTGTGTCATAGTCAAATACCAATCTTTTATCATAGGAAATAATCACTGTCATGGTGAAAAATATATATAGTCAGCCCTTCAACAGAAACTGCATGAAAATGAAAAAATCAAGCGTGAATCCATGACTGCAAACAAAGATAAATCAAAACTGCATACGTACGGTAAATATTCAAGCCGTATGGTAAATTTTCACACCGTAACGTGACTAAAAAAAAAAAAAACATTGGGAGCTTGTGCAAATATGTCATTTAGTTTTTAATTTAATTTTCGGTCAAAACCACTCGTATTGCAACGGCACCGTTTTCCAGTGAATATAAAACTTTTAAAGCCTTTAATTTGTTGTTAAGTTCACGTACATCAATAAGTTTATTAAAATAAATTTATATATCTTTCATACCCGCTACCTATTCGGAGCATATGGCCGCAACACGGTGCCTCCTTATCTGATTGATTGCATCTCATTATTTAATATTTTGTAATGCTAACGTCATTATTAGTATTTATAATTATTTATTTGCATTTTGATTCTATAACCCCCTTCTTGCATCGCGTAAAAAGGAAAAATGCCAAACTCCATTTTTGTAATTTATCATTTTAAGATATTAGAATCAATCGTGCTTCATTACTTAAGAAAACTTTGCGATAGTAAGTTCGACGATGCCTCTGAAAGAGGCGAAACACGTGTCACAGTTAATAGCACAAATACATGGATAATCAAAGTAATTTTAATATATTATACATATATGAAATCTTTAGACTTATAAACTCCTCTTAGATGCTCTGTCTGTAACCAGGAATATTTTTAATTTCAATCAAATATCAGATCGCATTTGAACGAAATCGATACCCATACATATTCATATGACATATTTTCGTCCTACAGGAATGGATGTTAACTTTTAATGCTAAATTAACATGGCCAATATTGAATGAATTCGACCAAATCGACGATTAAAAAAATATCCCGGGACCGACTAATTGCAGGAACACAATTTTAGCCCAGGATTGGAAACCCTAGTCATAACCGATTTACGAGAACATAAATAATATAATATTATGATATTCATAAGACTTGACATCTGTGATTTCTAAATCTCTATATTACATTCTTACTACTGCCTTATTCGTGTTCATTCCCTTTCGCTTGTCAGCGTTTGAACTGAGTGCAGAAAGGAAAGGAAAAGGCAAAAAAGCCATGAGGACCATGTGACGTATGGCAAAGGTAATCTTTGTGGACACATGTTGGCTGACCGGCGCAGTGATTGGATGGGGTTGAAAAGGGTGTAGGGGGTTGGTTTACGGTACCTTTAAGTGTGAGATAAAACGGAGATGGATTTTGCATAGACTGCGATTTAGATTTGTGAACAATATAAAGCGTCGTTTTCATTGCGAATTTGTATTAAAAAATAATAATTAACATTTTATGTATTTATACCACAATTAATTTATTAACTTATTGGATACGGGGTAATATGACAAAATCGACTACATATATCCAATGACGCGTATGCCACGTCCCCCGTAACCTGTGAACTCAGCCAATGTGTTAAGATCTGGACTGGTTTCGCTCATCATGTTGAGCTTTATCCTCCGTACTGCCAGGATCTTTCCAGGAGTAAAAAATTTGATACTAATTTATAATTCTTTGGTTCGAAGCCGACTTGAGAGTGGATCGATTGTTTGGTTCAGAAGAAATTCAGAGAGGGTTGAGAAGAGATTTTTGAGAATTCTCTATTTGAGGACATATGGGTACTTACACATAGCTTTATCCAACCGACTTTCTCTAATTTCAACAGATTGAATGCTCGAAGAGAAATGTACATGGTAATATATTTCTTTCGGCTTATCCGAAGCCAAAATGAGAATTCCACCATTCTTGAGTGTTTAAATTGAATAATTATTTGAAAATATTTCATATTGACGTGGATGAAGTCGGACAAATACTATTTTTTATGAATATAAAGTTGATTTTGTCGGAACTCACTCGGATGACTTCTTTAAAAAATTTCTAATATGATTTTATTATTTTTTCTCTTTGTTCTTATGACTAGAATTTGTTATTTTTACTTTGTATATACAGGTATGTATATCGATGGCTTATAGAGTAAATTTGCTATCTCCATTTTTTGTCAATTGTGCAGGAGAGGGTAAGAACTGATTATTTCAAACCGATCGGGAAAATTTCAAATAGGCCTTTCAAACGATTTTTTTGTACCACCGCTGAAAAACAACGAATGAATGACACAGGTGATAATAGAAAATGGTGGAGTTGGATAATTGGTAGAGCAGGCTTTAGAACGACAGTGGAGTTATCATATTTTCCTAACAAGTTCTTACGATACACTCAAATAAGTTTTGGTTACAAAAAAAATTACGGGACATGCACATTGCATGATACATCAAGATGGCATTATTTAGTAATTTTAAGCTTGCAACTGCGATTTAAAATATCAATAACGTTATCTCCGTGGTCGAATAAATCTTTTTAAAGCGATATGCATTCGCTAAATAATGTTTTAGCATAAAAAGAAATGGGTCTCTTTTAGTTGTCATGATCTATTACATTCCATCGGATATCAAAACGCTTTACGAGGAATTAAACGTCAAATACGGGCAGCATCTTCAAAATGTTGCCATAAAAATCATCGCGTAAAAAATGGAATTGCCACATCAAAAAATGATTTGAATACCATACTAAAACAGTTGAATTTCATTTCGACACCGAGCCATAAAAGGTCTAAATAAGAATCACGGCATTAGGGGAAGCGCTCGCATTGAATATATGAATATGATTGTTGGCATAGAAAAACAGGCGTGAATGGGTTTGTTTTTGTGTGCTAACACAGCTGAGTTGAGCTATCAGTTGTATATCGACATAAAAGGTGGGCAGAGTTAAATACTGAATCAATATACATATCTAACCAGGTAGAGTGACTGCCATAGGGAGTTGGGCGATTATAACTATTGGACGCTTCAACTTTAAACATCTAAAATATAAAATTGCTTAGAACTCCTATTGGTGACCCAAAGAGATGCGTGTATCTTTAATTTAGAATTTCGACTGAAGGTGTTTGATGGAATTTCAATATCAAATTTTGAATCGTTTGAATTTTGTACTTTTCCATGAGCTTTGTGGCTAACGACCGGGGTTTCGCCTTTCGGCATCTACATGCATATCAAACTGACAGTTTAAGTACATTTGTGCACTTGAAAAGCCTGAAGATGCTGAATGGCGAAACCAGGGTCGTTAGAGACAAAACTAATGGAAAATAACGAAATTAAAATTATTTGAAAAAAATTTAAATCAAATGTATTTATTGTTTGAACTTATTATAGAAGCACATAAACATACATAGTAATTTCATACGGTGAACAAAATGGCAATGTATTTTAATTCTTTATAAATTATTTTAATATTTTTGTTGTTAGCTATGTATTTCTTCCGCCCTCGTCAGAACTATAGTAATTTCACAAGAAATTTTAAAAAAACCTAGATTATTCCACATGACACATGTTTCGCCGCTTTCAGAGGCATCTTCAAACTAACTGTCGCAAAGGTTGCTTAGGTTAATTTTAAAATTAAATTTCACAACGTTACCGCCGAATCCATCGATAGTGTAGTCATTTAGACAATTTTAGATCACATATTTTGATTCAAGTATCAATTAGAAATCATTATTTATAAATTGAGGATTTCGACTGAAGGTGCATGGTGCAATTTAAATTCAGTTATCACATATAAAATGATTAAAATTTGAAAATGCAATTACTTATATTGGGAATACGATTAGTTAATTACTATCCATTATCTAGACTCTAGTGTCACCCTTCTAACCGTGTTCAGACAAAACAGACATACGTCACCAATCAATTTTATTTTTCAAGCCATAACTAATGTTTCATTAACCACACTATAATACGCTCTTTTGAGTGTCGAGTAGTTCAATCTTGTTAGAAGCATTTCATATTTTTGCAAAGGCGAAGAAATTTCAAAGATTTTCTCTTTGACTAAAAAGGTTAAGTAATGAAAACTATTTTAGTTCACTTCACAATGCAGTTATTGCTGACTCACATGTGTGTATTTTTGACAAGGAACCAGATATATTTCCACACACTTTCAACGATTGGGATCGGTTTCGTTCATCGCGAAAATTATCAGACGATAAAACTTAAATTCAAATATTTTGTCACTAAGGTAAGGTTAGATTGCTTGCGAGTAGCTAAGCCAGTTCTGATCTTATAAAATAGAGAAAAAAAAATAAGGGATAAGTTAGACAAAAAAGATATGACATCTAGGTAACTTATTGATTGAGTAGGAACTTGAGGACTTGGTAGAACTCCATTATAATACGGTAAGAAAAATAATAATGTCTATTAATTAATTGATGTAGAATTAAAATACATTGTTATTTTTCTTACCGTATCTAGGTAACTCTTTTAAAAAAATACTTTTCAACCAAGAGCTGACAATTGTTTTCATTGATGTTACGGAAACTCTCAAGGCTGCTTAAAAAATAATACTTTGAAATAAATAAATAAATGAATATCGTACGGTAAATATTAAATCAAAATAAAGAGGCTTGATTGGTAGTAAAATAGGAAGAAAGGTCGTTGTATTTTATGAGAATCCTTTGTAAAAATAATGCCTTGTGAAAAAGTAGTACTACAGATACAACCACAGAGAGAGAAACCCATTGTTATCATCCCCTTTTCCACAAACAACCCAACCCTAGATGCAAATTAAAAAGCTCGGAGTTATTACAACCCCTTTTTTTGTTTTTCTGTATTTGGTATATCGTTTACAAAGTGAATGCAACGAGATTTTAATATATTTAATACACGTAAATAATTATCGATGAATATATTATATCACAATGAAGAAGGCCTGTTAATTGAATTGGTATTTACTTGGTAGAACTCCATTATAGCAAGGTGAAAAAATAGCAATGTATTTTTATTTCTGTAGAACAAAAATACATTTTCTGGTCCGTGTTGCAGTGGTCAACGTCGTTGGCTTCCGTGACGGACCGCCCGGGTTCGATTTCCAGTTAGAGAAGTCGATAAATCGATTCTGTTCGAAGGTAATGGGTGTTTGTGTTGTTAAAAATCCTCTTCCTACATTTCTTATCCCAAAAGCGACGCATAGCGAGAGCGATTAGCCAACCACTAGACCTGTCCTGTATTTTTTCAATCCTTACATCGAAAAAAGTAGTTTGAGCCACTGAGTAACTATCAGTTATCGTAGAAAAATAGCACAATGCGATAAACTCCGTGAGGAATCCACATGCTCCAAGCTGGAAGCGGACATAATTTTAAAAAAAAATTCTATTTTTCACTGTGTAAGAACGTTTGTACTCGAAACTATTCAGTAGGTTTTTTAAAAATTATAAAGCAATCCTAAGAAATCCGTAATTCCAACGTGAACTAAAGTTTGTCTACTCTGAATTGTCATTTAAAACCGTTTTAGAAACTAAAAAGTATACTAAACAGATTCGCTCATGGCGATCATCAATTGATATTGCTCACCATGCGGAAACCGGCCCTGATCTAATAAATTTAATCTGGAATAAGTTCTAAAAACATTGTATTATTTTTATTAACTGTTTTATATTTAACAAATGAATCAAAATCCAAAGTATCACCTATAAAGATAATGTAAAGAAAATTTATATCACGATACGGAAAGAAAAATAACGATGTATTTTAGTTCTACATAAATTATTTTATATATTTGTTGATAGCTATTTCGGTTTACGCCCTCGTCAGAACTATTTCTGACGAGAGCGTAAGCCGAAATAGCTATCAACAAATATATAAAATAATTTATGTAGAACTAAAATACATTGTTATTTTTCTTTCCATATTATAATGGAGTTCTACCAAGTAAATGCCTACTCAATCAATAAAATTTATATATGCTAAAAAATAGGTATCATTGATTTCTGTGGATACTTGCTTATTGCTCTCCTGGTAAGATGACAAAAATGAGTTAAGTTTTTCTGTCTCTAAAATTTACCTTAATTTAGAATTATATTCTTGTCCGCATTACCAATGTTATACTAGGTTTTAACTGTACTTATTATTTTCCACCAAACGTCAATAATAATCATTTTTATTTCACTTCTCAAACAATCCTAAGAATCCCAAATCGACGATAAAAAGGCGTAAAATTCTACAACAATTGGCACAGTAAAAAAGATTCTGAAAGATATTAAAGGAATATGGCGCAAAAACTTAAAAGCTCCACGAAAAGCACTTTCTCGATAGCTTTTTTGACTAGTAGTAAAATCGATTTGCATATGCCAGTTCATGGAGAGCTTTTAACGCATGCAGGAAAGCTCTTTTAGCCCAAGCTAAAGCTTCATATATGTACTTACTATTCACAATGCGGCCTGCATTTTTTCCATGCTCAGTATTACTTCAGACGATATGCTTTTTTCAGTCAGGAATGGATAAATAAACTACAGGCTATTGTAAATAAAAGCTTTTGTTTCAAAAACCATGTTGGTTGGCAGCTTAAACATGCAGAACTTAGAGAATCATTCAGTGAATACTCCAAACGAACTTTTTTGAAATAACGGTCAAATTATATAAAACTACTATGCAGAACTACTATGATATACTAACGCAAAAAAACAATATGCCTGTATTCAAAGAATTGACAGTGACGACTGATTGGTGATGGTGCAATATACGCTGATGCATATTACAGTTAAGATATTATGCCCATATTTTCAGTATGAAATATATATTAAAAACTATTTCCACATTAGATGTAATAGGATCAGGACCGGTTTCGCTCATCGCGAGCAATATCTACTAAGCGAATAGAATCTGAAATAAACATATTTGTATATACACATCATCACTTTTAGGTGTTTACCGTCAATAGTTTGTGGGGTGACATTAACTGTATTAAAAAATCACTTTAAAGGTGTTCACTGTCAATACTTGGTGGAAAGGCATTATAATAAAAATAATAACACATTTTTAGTACTTTTTCCACATGAGATTTATTTCATCAGGACCGGTTTCGCTCATGGCGAGCATTAACAACTGATAAGGAATACAATAAAACAGTGGTATTTATCCAAAAGTTAAGGATGAAAACAAGGTATGACAAACAATTGGTAAAACAACTAAGCAAATAAATTAAAGCAAATTACAAGAAAAATAGACTAAATATAAAATTGGAATTTTTTGAATTTTGTACTTTTCCATGAGTTTTGTCGCTAACGACCCGGGTTTCGCCTTTCGGCATCTTCAGGCATTCCAAGTGCACGGATGTACTTGAACTGACGCGTAGTAAACAGTTTGTATCGTTTATATACAAAAATATAAGTAGGTCACTAAGTTAAAAGGTTATTAAAATGTAAATTAGCGAAATTTGAATGAATACAAGTTTCCATGATTTAAGTGGGTTTGTTATAATTACGGGGATTTTTGAAAATATTAATGACCAGATGATAACATAAGAATATTTAAAATAAATCTAGGGTCCTATCCGTCGTCTCGTTAATGAGTTGATTGATTTTAAGCCTTTATTATTATATTACATTAATGATAGTAAGTGAATTGATATTTAATAATAGCAAGTGCTTGAATTGTAAATAAATGACAATTATTAATAAATGACAATAAATTAAAATTAACAATTATTTAAAGGGTACAACAATGGTGAACTAGGCAAATATACAAATTGGCAGACCGTTGAGCTGAGCTCGATTAATCTCTAAGATTTCTTGATAAAATAGTTTAAACTCACCCCTGTTAGTATGCAACTTAATGCCTGAGTCAAAATTAAACGTATGGTTTTCAAGAATTAAATGGTTGGCGAAGGTGGAGGGTATCTTTTAAGCAAAAGCGGCTAAATGCTCAGCCACTCTTATATTTAAGGTTCTAGCAGTTTTACCAATATAAAATCTGGGACACTCACTACACTGCAATCTATAAATCCCAGATTTGTTTTTATAATCTATAACATCTTTATTATTTATCAAAATTTTACCTAAAGAGTTCTTACAGTAGAAAGCTGGTCTAACACTTTCTGAGAGCTGTTTCTTTATCTTTAAACTGGTGTGTCCTATGTAATTAATTCTCCGCCAAAACCTCATATCACCTGAGTCTTTCGTTGTTAATCCCTTGTATAAGATTTGTTGTGCTAACTTAATGCGTTTTTTATATAAAAGATTGTCTATAAGAGACATATCATAACCATTGTTAATGGCGATTTGCTTCAGTTCAAGTACATCAGTCAAGTACGTCAGTTCAAGTACATCCGTGCACTTGGAATGCCTGAAGATGCCGAAAGGCGAAACCCGGGTCGTTAGCGACAAAACTCATGGAAAAGTACAAAATTCAAAAAATTCCAATTTGATATTGAAATTCCATCAAGCACCCTCAGTCGAAATACTTAAATATAAAATGTTCAGGACCTCTTAGCAATGCAAAACTATTTTGGGCTTTTACTTTGTTAATGTTTATTCATACTTAATTGATGTTAGTTTTGCATTGCTAAGAGGTCCTGAACATTTTATTTTTAGTCTATTTTTCTTGTAATTTGCTTTAATTTATTTGCTTAGTTGTTTTACCAATTGTTTGTCATACCTTGTTTTCATCCTAAACTTTTGCATAAATAACACTGTTTTATTGTATTCCTTATCAGTTGATAATGCTCGCCATGAGCGGAACCGGTCCCAGATGAAATAAATCTCATGTGGAAAAAGTACTAAAAATGTGTTATAATTTTTATGTTTTATTGTATTAAAAAATATTATCACTTTTGTGTACTTAAGTTTTTGATTTATTAGGATCCGGTTTCGCTCAACGCTAGCATTATCAACTGATGAGCGAAGCCAGACCTGATCCAAATAAATCGTATGTGGAATAAGTAAAAAAAACTATGTTATTATTTCGAATGAAAAAATATATTCGCCATATTTTTGATAGGTTTCGTATCACTTATAAAGATCATGCGTTGGCAATATTTAAAATAAAAGCTCTGGGGCGCCCTGAATCGTCTTGAACTATTTACTCGCACGGGAGGATCATAAAATTTCATGCGGGTGTAGGGAAACAGTTCCTTCAATGGGTTAAAGACGGAAATTCTCATATTTTAAGCACACCGTTCGCTTTTCAATGGAAACAACGTTTTCACCATATTATCATTTATCACTTCTAATGTGTTCACTGTCCACTTGAGACTCCAATTCGAGTATTAATGAAGGGTTTTTTCTACAGCGGGGATTATAAAAACAAAACTTTGATCAATTAAAAATTTGAGAAGCTTAATTCTCTCTTATGTTTGAAACACATGTTTTATAAATTGCCCTAGCGATCAGGTGCGTCAGGTTCATGTCCCTGCAAGGTCTGATTTTTTCAATTGAAAAAAATCTTGGTCATGGATGCATGCTATTTTTCGTTGAGTTATTCTCGACTGATTCATTATTTATCATCGAGATTATCTTGTATGACTTTCACAAATAAAAATATTTAGCGCATTGACATTAGCTGTAATGCCAAATACTTCATTAAAATGTATCATTCAAAAAAAAAATAATCTTATTTTTTTTTTCTTTATCATTTATTTATATACACAAATTTATTATATTTTGGTACATCTGGAACTACTCGAGTATTTTCAAACTTTACCACTCGATACTCGAGTAGTTGAGATGTCGAGTAATTGTAGTCTCTTCTGTCAACCCAATTCATTTTTCTCGTCTTTCCAGGAGAGCAATAAAACAGGTATCAACAGTAATCAATTTTAGCTTTTTGTTTAACAGATACAAATTGTCTTTGCATTATCTTTAAATGTGATACTTTGGATTTTGATTCATTTGTCAAATATAAAACAGTTACTACTCTGATCGTTTTCTATGATGTCATAATAAGTAACACAATACGTGGAATGATCAAAGTTATATTGAATTTCACATTAAAATGAATTTCACGCTTAAGGTGTTCACTGTCAATACTTGGTGGAAAGGCATTATAATAAAAATAATAAAATATTTTTAGTACTTATTCCACACAATTTTTTTTGGATCAGGACCGGTTTCGCTCGTGGCGAACATTATCAACTGATAAGAAATAAAACGAAACTGTGATATTTACACAAAAGTGAAGCAAGAATTGCAAGGTATGACAAACAATTGGTATGACAACATAAATTGAAGCAAAATACAAGAAAAATAGACTGTAATTAAAATGTTGAAGACCTCTTAGCAATGCAAGCTATTACATCAAAAATCAATTAAATATGGATTATCATTGACTTTGTTGAATTTTATGTGGAATAAGTACGAATAATGTTTTATTAACTTTCGTAGAACTAAAATACATTGCTATTCTTTCACCGTGTTAAGTAATAAATTCTAGTTTTGGATACATCGATATCCAATATCTGCACTGCGATAATTTTGACGCCACGGCTTTGCACATAACACATTTGGAGTGTAACCCACATGCAAATATTGCGTCAACCCACAAAGAGAGAAATATTACTAACCAGACCATAGACGCTCCCCTCTCTACTTTACTAGTGAGGTTGACATTCAAATAGATATCCAACGTTGATAAAATCGGATGGCCTGAATCGCACATTTGATACTTTTTTTAAATGTCACTAAAACTTATCCGTCCGGTCCGTGGCGCAGTGGCAACGGCTTTGACTTGCGTGCCGGACCGCCCGGGTTCGAGCGGATTTTTTCAGTCGATAAATCTGTTCAAAGGCATGGGTGTTTGTGTTGTTGAAAATCCCTTCCCATCTTTCCGATCCCAAAGAGCGACTCATAGCGAGAGTGATTAGCTAACTACTAGTCCTGCCCGAGTCCTCGTATCCTTTCCATCACCTACTCTCTTCGAAAAAGAGAGGTTGAGCAACTGAGTAACAAGCAGTTCTCGCTGACAAATATATGTCGAGATTAACTCCGTTTAAAGTCCATATGCTCCAAGTTGGGAGCGAACATGGTTAAAAAAAAATACTGAGAATTATTTAGCGAAAAATTCCTTGAAAAATATTTTTCAATATGTTGGTTCTACCCTTATAAATGTGCAAACACGTTATTAAAGTGACATCTTACCCCCTTCCACCGACGCGAAAGTAATATTCGCTTTTTTGCACGCCGGGCATAAAGGGCGGCCTTATATCAAATACACACTGTTCAAAAAGACTCGTGCATTATTTACACCGATCGAAATCACCACCTGTTATTACTACTCTTAATGTGTTAACTGTCAACTCTTGGTGGAAAGGCATATTATATTAAAATAAATGTAACACAAATATTTCGAACTACTTTCACACATATAATCACTATATATAAAACAAATCTGCTCAAAGGCTTGGGTGTTTGTGTTGTTGAAAATCCCTTCCCACCTTTCCCGATCACAAAGAGCGACGCATAGCGACAGCGATTAACTAATCACTATCCTAGTCCTCGTAACCATTCCATCCCTACTCTCTCCGAAAAAAGAGAGGTCGGGCAACTGATTAACAAGCAGTTCTCTTAGAAAAAACAAAAATGCTGAGATAAACTACGTGAGGAGTCCATATGCTCCAAGTTGGGAGCGAACATTGTTAAAAAAAATGTCATCAATTAAAATCCTCGCAAAGAGCGAAATTAATTTCCAATATGAACATTTATTTTATGTGTAAATAATTCCAAGCAGTGGTACCTCATTTATTTAAAAATATAGTAAAGGTAAAGATATGATTCCATGATAATATTACTAGGCATAGCAACACGAGTGAATATAATTTAATATTTCGACTGAAAGTGCTTGATTGAGTTAAAATCAGGGCTGTGGAGTCGGAGTCGTGGAGTCGAAGCTTTTTGGCCGGAGTCGGAGTCGTCGCGGCGATTTGGCCGGAGTCGTACTCGGAGCCGGAAATTTTGAAAAGTTTGATCTTTTTATTTTTGCATTTTATATGTCGAATTTGGCTTTTGGTCGCATTGATAGGGTTGATATTGAATACACATAAATAGATTTGACTTAATAGTTTTTGATAAATTTTATTGTATACTGAACTGTTTCATTGCGATGACTAAATAAACCATCATAGATAACATATAGATTGATAAGTCCATAGACTACAAACGTCGAATATTTATGAACCATAGACAATGATAAAAGTTTTCGGGTTGTTGTAATAATGATTTTTACAAATGGATTATGGTGCATATAAAAATATTTTTATAAAGAGATTAAAATTAATGTGTTTTTCACATAAAATTATAACTATATAGTTTGAATACACATAAATAGGAAAAGTAGGTGGAAAAAGTGACGATATTGAACTTTTTTTGGTCGGAGTCGGAGTCGTATTTTTGGTCAATGCTGGAGTCGGAGTCGGACTTTTTTTCACCGACTCCACAGCCCTGGTTTAAATATCAAATTGTCATTTTGTACTCTTCCATGAGCTTTTTCGATATCGGCCCGGGTTTCGCCATTGTGATATTCCGTGTTTTTACGATATCACATTAAAAATACCCAATAACCGATTCATTTAAAATCATTAACAAACATTTGCTAATTCATCCGGATTGCTATGATAACAAATGAACTTATCGACTCACATATATTTAATCGATAAAAACAATAGATGCCAAAAGATGAAACCCGGGTTGTTGTCGAGAAAATTTATGGCAAAGCACAAAATTAAAACGTTTTAAATTTGACTTTGAATGAGTTAACAGTCACTTCTTGGTGGAAAGGCATTTTTTAAACTAATAAAACATATTGTAATTCTTCCACATATATTTCGTATAAAGATTTTCGACTGATCAAATTAAAGATAATGAATTATTTTAAATCGTTTATCTCTCTAAAAAGCTTTGAATCAATGTCAAAAAATCCACACGAGAAAATTTGCTCGCAGATTATGTGCAGACAAAAGGCCACGGTTTACGGGTCGTCTTAGCTGGGCGAAGCTGGGCGAGGCGATCCGGCGCAGCTTTAAAAGCGGCAGAGTTTTAAAATATCAAACGGTCCTCGCCCATGCAAGTGTCATATGTCGGCGACGCGATCCGGTCAGGACGGCATATGTCGTAAGTCGACTCAAGTGCCTGACTCATGGCGCACGCGAATCGCTTGAAAATATCAAACGGTCCAAGCTCACCAGAGCGTTAATTGCGTCTGGCCGAGCGATGGCACATAAGACCTTTGATCAACTACGTTTTAAATTGACTGGATTCGCCTAAATTCTCTTGCCGGTTCGCGTCGATTACCTAAGACACGGGGTTAGTATAGTTCAGGGGTTCTTAACCTAATTGCAACTCCGGCAGCATTTTAGATTGAGGAGAATAGTGACTGACGCAGGCCGGATTTTGAAAAAACAAATCTTAAGTATTTCGTATATGTATATTTAATAACTTTTATCACTTTTTCCTGGGAAGCTGTACACATGTGTTACATTCGTGTACTATTTTTAAATTTACCTTCACAAATGTTTAAAAAAAACCGTACAGTTACATTGGAATGAAAACTTTCTCGAAAAATAATTTCAATAATAAATATAAGTCTGATAAAATTTGAGTTTTATCGTTATTTGATACTTTGTGGAGGGCGCATGATAATAGCTCCGCGGGCGCAATTGTGACTCCTGATGTAGTTGGTAGAATGTGACAGTCTCTTTGTGAACACCGTGCATACAGACGAATGGCGATAATGTAAGGTTTCACTCAAAAAAATTGCATACAGAGTCCTATCTCTCTTATTTTCTATCTTCCACCAAACCTAGACAGTCATATCTCTAAGAGCTGAATAGATTAAACGTATATTTTATTCCATTCCAGCGTGGCAAATGAAATTAAATTCATAAATCATCTTCTCAAAGATGACATCTCGTTTTTCACAGCTGTATTTTTGTGATTTCGTCATTTTTTCGTCACCCAAACTGCGAAGTAAGACATTAAGCAAAATCACTAACACCTGTTACTATTCGTTACTTTTTTATTACATTATTACCTATGAATGAGTACCTGCCATTAAGTATTTCGGCTAAAGGTGCTTTATAGAATTTTATTATTAAAATTGAATCGTTTGAATTGTATACTTTTCCATGAGTTTCAGTTATAATTCATTCGTGCATTTGTAATGCTGAAACTGACGAATCTAGTCCCGGATTTGTTGTTTAATGCAAGTCACTTACAAGTGTTTGACAAAACTCGTTGATTTTTTTTTTGGATATCTGCTTGATTTCTAAGGCGTGTCAGCGCCAAAGTTCTTCCAGTCTCGTCTCTAAATGTTTTAACTCTTGAATTTTTTGTTGACTAATAAACATACGCTACAAAAGTCATTTTAATATTTTCTATCTAAGGGTATCGATAAAGAATAGCTCTGGGCCTATATCGATTCTCTGAGGCCTTCTCGTCATAATTCTGCAAGCAAGAGATTGTTGGGTTACCGTGAAGGCCCACAGCCTTATGAAACTTTTAGAGGTTTCACGAACAGATTCGCGAATAGTTGGCACACTCAAATCTCTGTGTAACAGCGAACCACGCACAACCATGGTATCACATATTTGCCTCAATGACTTATTCTGAACAACCTAAGTCTTCAGATAACTTTGGTGAGCAAAAGCCCACACTGGTGTGGCGTAAATACGATTATTGCTGTATATAGGAAGTTACTCTTTATGGATAGTTTGCTCCTATTAAGCATAAAGTACAATTTCGCTTTAGTAGCATTAGCTTGGCGCTTTTAATCGCGGTGTGTTCGTTAAACTTCAAGGTTAGTCCAAGATACTTGACTGTTAGACCATTTGATCTCTGTATTGTGCATTCTAATGCAATTGTTATGTTTTCTAAAGTTATTGATAGCTTTTAGGGGTGCTCACTAGGGCTTGCAATTTAGCGTCAAATTCCAATAACCGGTAAACTAAAAAATTCACCCATTACTGGTTTACCGGTTATTTACCGGTAAATGAAGCAAAATAGATAAAAATAACAATAATAATACATTTTTAGTACTTTTTCTACATAAAATTTATTTGATCAGGACCGGTTTCGCTCATGGCGAGCATTGTCAACTGATAAATAAAACAGTGATATGTATACAAAATTTAAGTATGAAAAACAAGGTATGACAAATATGTATTATAGATTTATTTCTTCACGACACAGAGCTTCTACTAACATAATGCCGATATTGTGTCCGAGGTCTTAACAAATTCGATTCCGTATATCACAATACCTTATGTCCTTAATTCGCGATAAAATCATGTCCGGTAAAAACCGGTAAATTTTCCTATTTACCGGTAAACCGGTTAACCGATAATGCAAGCCCTAGTGCTCACTGTCAATACTTGTGGAATGGCATTATAATAAAACATTTTTAATACTTCTAATATTTCTCGTATTTCTTATCAGTTGATAATGCTCTCAATGAGCGAAACCGGTCCAGATCTTAATATATCTAATGAGGAAAATGTTCTTAAAAAATATTTTTATTATATAGCTTATTGCTATTTTGGCTATGACTTTTTCATAGAACTGACAAGGGCGTAAGCCAAAATAGCTAATTTGTGTGGTAGAGCTTCAGTTTGATAGAGCCAATTAAATTGAAAAATATCAGCATACAAATAAGTTATAAAATTTAAAATTACTTTGATTATTCCACGTATTGATAATTGATTTTCAATACGTGGAATAATCGAAGTTATTCTATATTTTATATTAAAATGAACTTCCACAAAGTTACCGCCGAATCCATCGAAAGTATTACAAATAAGAGTTATTTAATGAATGTATTTTAAGACATCACCATAATTGACTTTTTTGGTAGAATCATATCGTTTTATTTAATAAGTGAAATAAAATGTGGTTAAGATAATTAAAATATTCACAATTTTTTTATCCTTCATAAGTTACACAATTTAAAAAAATTATGGAAAGTGTAATCAATTACCAAATGACGTACCTATAATGCCGTCCCTATCCAAAATGGGCATCAAGTTCTTGTCCATATACGTGTTATTTAAATCTTATATATAAAAATCCATATTTGTTTGTTTATTCGTAATCTACGCGATGCCAACGGTTCATCCTATTGCAATGAAACTTTGTCGATTTGTTGGGTAGACGCCCGGGAAGGTTTTTACGTTCCTAAATCGTCCGATTGCGATAAAGCTTTGGTGAATTGTTGTTGGACATCCACAAAAGTTGTTTAAATACCAATATATATTAAAATGAATGTTTTTTGTCCCGTATGCGATCCTATACTTTGGTAATTTGTTGTGTGGACGGCAGCGAAGGTTTCTTAACTATCTATCTATAGATACATATAAAAATATATGATGTCCCGTATACGTTCCTATAACGTTCGTTCGATTGCGGTGAATTTTTGATGATTTGTTGTGCGGATACCTTCGAAGGTTTTTGAATCAGTACAGTCATTAAATTCAGCCATACACAATTGAAACACACCACTTTCTTTCATTGAGTGGCATTGCAACGCTTACCGGGTAATAGCTCGTACTCCAATAAAAACGTTGCATCGTCCGTTTTGCAGATATCGTAAAACAAGTTCAAATAAAAGTTTCAACGTATCTTAAAAAAAATACTTTCCCAAAACGCGCCAAAGCGGACAATTACGTTTGAGGTTTTTCCAATTGATTCGATTTTTCAGCAATTTTCCGTAAATTCCACCGCTTGACAAAGAGCCACTCAAAGGAAATTCGGGGAAATAACTGCAAAAGACATCCGGCGTCCGCATTTCTTTCTAAAGATTGGAAGTAATTAGATTTCAAAATATCAAAAGAAATTTCGAACGATTTTATTTTCGGCCACCAATGAAATCGAAAGCGCTGTACTTGTCATGTTCTTGCCTATATGCGTTTCCATTTTAAACGATCAGCAGTGTTTTATTCTCTCATGGCGAAGATTGTTAACTGATCAGTTTATCAGCTAATGAAATTTATGTGGAATAAGTAATAAAAAATGTTTTTTTTGACGTGACAACGTCTTATAAATCGATGAACGCCCGCTGCACGCACGATAAAACATGACTCATTATCCCGTTTGTCGCGTTGCGCCGAAGGCAAGCGTGCGAGCGAGAGCGCGGATAAGCGATAGAGAGGCACGATCGGCCTACCGTTCGGATTGTGCCGCATCTATCTCTCTTCCACTCGATTGGTCGATGCGTCTGAGTAGAAAAGAGACAGCGGCAGCACACAACTTATACACCTACAGTACCTACACGTGATCTGTTTACAACTGTTTATAAAGTGAAGTGAAATGTTAATGTGGTTTTCATTGTTTATATTACAACAACAATTGCGGCAATAAAGGTAATTAGTTCTTGCATATTAAAAATCTGATTAACGTATAACAAATATACAAAATATCGTATCCATACAAAATAATGATAATTCAATAAAAATGATTCCATTTTATTCATAAAAGTATGCAATCATTTCATCAATGTTTTCTTATGACGTTGTCACGTTAAACTATCGTCCGTAAACCGACTTTACAGACACCAATTTTTTTTATTATTATAATGACACCAAGTATTGACAATAAATACTTTAAAAGTGATCACCAGTGTTGTTGAGAATGTCTCAGGAGTACTTGCTGGCAATAATATGGACAAATAGGCGATTTAGTTTTTTTTTTAACCATGTCCGCTCTCAACTTGGAGCATATGGACTCCTCAGGGAGTTTATCTCAACATATATTTTTCTACAAGAACTGCTTGCTACTCAGTTGCTCAACTTCTCTTTTTCGAAGAGAGTAGAGATGGAAAGGATACGAGTACTAGGACAGGACTAGTGATTAGCTATTCGCTGTCACTATGTGTCGCTCTTTTTGGGATCGGAAAGGTGGGAAAGGATTTTCAACAACACAAACACCCATGCCTTTGAACAGATGTATCGACTGGAAAAATCCGCTCGTACCGGGAATCGAACCCGAGCGGCCCGGCACGTGAGTCAAAGCCGTTGCCACTGCGCCACGGACCGGACAATACTGATCCGATTTTATTTATGTATAATTTGTTTATTTATCTGTGAATTCTAATCATATTTTTTTTTGCACCAATTTATCGATATCCAATTTTTTCTCAATATTTCATATTTCTCATTTTTTATATAAATCACTCATGTATTTATATTACATTCGTTGAGCTCGCAATGAGCGAAACTGGTATTGGTCTGCATCAAATTTGTGGAATAAGTAAAAAATAATGTGTTTTATTTATTTATATGTAAGTTATGCTTTGTTAAGAATTGAATATTAACACTTTAAAACTATTTCACAGGCTTTTTTATTAAAATTCGATCCTGTCAAATTCACCCGGCATTTCGATGTCAAATAAAAGTGTGCGATTGAGAATCCGAGTGACAAGCAATCTTCATAGAAGTCATCTTCTTTTGGATATCAATTTGACGGAGCATCAAGTTCTAAGGCGTGTAAGCGTCAAAGTTCTTCCAGTCTCCTTCGTCTCTAAATGTTTTTAACTTTTAAATTGTATTTGTTCGCATTCCCTTCCCATCGCTGCCGACAGGATTGGGTGATCGCTACATTTGAGAAGTCAGCTTAATATTGGGCCTCTACCTAGGGAGGGTCATCGAGAAGAATAGCTCTCGGTCTATATCGACTCTCAGATGCCTTCTTGTCATAATTCTGCAGACAGGATTGTTGGGTTACAGTGAAGGCCCACAACCTTATGAAACTTTTTATAAATTTCACAAACGAACTCGCGAATAGTGGATACACTTACACACGCACGAACCATGGAGCATCCCATACTTGCCTCAATGACTTAACAATGCGTCGATCGCCTATTTTTACAAATCTCTGGTGCCCGTCCCAAAGCACGTACGAGATAAGTCACGCAACAGGGACAACGCGCTAAAATCTCTTAGTTAGCCGATTATCGATTATTTAGTGCCTTTTTAAAATAACTTGATGATTGAAACTGAGCTGGTAATTAGATTAGTATAGGCTTTAAATTACTACTTTTAATGTTGATCGATCGCCGTCAGTAATTTACGGAAGTCGATCGCGGGCAAAAAAAGTCTGGCCACCCCTGGTATAAACTATAAAACATGAATGCCAGCAAATATACAATCTGATCTTGAGTCAGAATTAAAATTTACTATTTTGTAGGAAGATTCAGATAAATTGGATTGGCCCTTACCTGTAATCTTCGAGACAGCATTCTTCGTCTAAGTCACCAAGAATAGGCTGTGATGGATTACCATCACACAGCTCACTGAGCATTACATCCAGCTCTGATGATAATGAATTCAGCAGCTGAAAAGTAGAAGAGGTATTTTTTTACTGGATATTAAACACAAATAATACACGAATTCTTATTTCGTATTTTATAAAATATATAAAAATAATTCAAGTGTAGAGCTGAAGTTTCCAAGCCTAATGCTACTAGGCCTCCCTATAAATATTTAAAAAATCGCACCAAGACTCAAATTATTCAAAATACGAAAACTTTATGAAGCCGACATACATTGGGTGAACAGCAATTGCAACAGCATTTTTTGAACGTTTGTTTTTGATAAGTAAGCCAGTTGATTTATCACTTGATAATGCTTACCATGAGCGAAACCGGTCCTGATCTAATAAATTTAATGTGGGATAAGTACTAAAAATGTTTTATTACTTTTATAATAATGCCATTCTACCAAGTATTGACAGTGAACACCTTCAAAGTAAAAATAGTGCTATCAAGATTCAAGATAAAATGTGATTTTATAGTCGAAGCTTTTAGCCGACGAGACCAGATTTAAATGTTTGATAGAATATTGAGATAGGTATCTCTTTGACCAGAATTGGTTGGTCAAACCCAAAGAATAGGCTGCGATTTTTTTTTTTCTATAACAATAATGAAAATTTTAATTTTGGTTTATCTTAAATAACTGCTGTCATTAAAACATAACACTGCATAATCTTATATATAAAACCGAAACGGAGGATGTATGTCTGTAATTCCCTTTTGCATTTTTGTTGCAAGTTCAAACAAACGAATTGATTTCGCTCGCGAAAGTTTCGACGGTAAATTTGTTTCGTTATCAATGTGTGTGTGTAGAGACTCCAATTACTTGAGTATCGAGTAGTACATATATAAAACCGAAACGGCGTATGTATGTCTGTGGGTCTGTAATTCCCTTTTGCATGGTTGGTCATTAAGTTGCCATAAAAACGAATATGTAAGAAAATATGTTTGATTTTTTTATCGGCGAAGACATTTAGTCAAAATGTAATAAATTAGTCTTCTACTGAACTTTTCCCGGCTTTTATTAATAAAATAATGTTTTTATTTACGTGAAGGTATTATTTGACATTTCTTTGACAGCAAATTAGATTTTTTCCTTGAATTTTGGACATTTTAATGGACGAGAATGGGGCTGTAAAATGTCAATGCCAGTCTGAAATGTTCATTTTAATTCCATTTTAATTGACCTTGACTTTTTAATTTTGAAAAAAGTTGTTTCAACTTGGCCCGTCTGAATTTACGCGCCGAGCTGAACATAACCTCAAACTGGTCCGAGCGAAGCCGGGTTCGAATACTAGTTACAAATAAATATTTGGCATAAAAAGGGAAAATACTATAAAGAATTTAAAATAACTTTGATTATTCCACGTATTGTGCTACTAA
Organism: Himalopsyche kuldschensis; assembly: GCA_028554975.1. NCBI lineage: Eukaryota > Metazoa > Arthropoda > Insecta > Trichoptera > Rhyacophilidae > Himalopsyche > Himalopsyche kuldschensis. The sequence goes on along the minus strand of JAHFWI010000064.1, from coordinate 1,893,241 downwards.
CGGTGACACGTGTTTCGCCTCTTTCAGAAGCATCGTCAGACTTACTATCGCACTTTCGGAGTTTGCCAATCATTTAATAGAAAACGATCATAATTTTAATCAGAGTAGTAATTTAGAAATACTCCACCGAGTAAATAAAAAGGGTTTAAAGATAAATAGTTTCGAATTTTTAGAAATAAATAAAACTCTTAACAAAAAAGAACTATTAATAAATAATATTCTTAATAGGACAGGTTACTCGCCACAGCTTACATTATTTCCAACTAATAGTGTAAACACAAACCTATCTGATTGGTTGCAGCTCATTAGTTTAATAGTTTGTAATGTTAATGTCATTAGTAGTATAATTATTTTTTTGCTTTGTTTCGATTCTATAACCCCCCTCCTTGCTTCCCGTAAAAGGAAAAATCCAAAACTCCATTTTGTATGTTAGAATCAATCTTGCTTCATTACTTGAGCAAACGTTGCGATTGTAAGTCCGAAGATGCCTCTGAAAGAGGCGGAACACGTGTCACAGTTAGTAGCACAATACGTGGAATAATCAAAGTTATTTTAAATTGTATATTAAAATGATTTTCCACAAAGTTACCGCCGAAACCATCGAAAGAAGGAAAATACTATATTTATTAAGCATCAAACTTAAATTATATTACTTGACAAAGTATCCGGTGAATTGCGGGACCTTTTATCCGGAGCAACAATGCATGGAGAATCTTGTGAAGGAAGGGAAATAATTTAGTACCAACATGCCAGACGGTTGTTATCTTCCGAGTCATCGCCTTAGTATGTTTTTTTAAGCAGGATATGAATCATGTAATTAGACATATTAGTATACAAACAATTTTAACTTGAGCGACACTTTTTTTAAATAATTAAAGGTACATAATTCGACACCTTTAATGTGTTAACTGTAAATTCCTACCAAAAAGGCATTAATTATATTTAAATAAATAAAATTCAAAATTATGTTTATTTTGGATTACTTTGTTTGTCAGAATTAGAGGCTCCAGTACACTCGTTCATTTTTCAAGTATTCGATACTCGAGTACTTTAAAAAATACTCGAGTAATACTCTTAATTTATAAATGAAGATGTATTTCCGAAATTTATTTTTCGTAAGCAGTGGATAGGAAAACTAGAAAACTAGTAGTAGCTTGTAATAATACGATTTTAGTACTTTTTCCACATAAAATTTATTTGATCAGGACCGGTTTCGCTCATGGCGAGCATTGTTAACCGATGTATTACTATTTGTATTATAATGCCTTTTCACCAAGTATTGACAGTGAACACCTTAATAGTAGTAGCTTGTTTTTATAAGAGGCCGTCAACATTTTAACTACAGTCAATTTTGTTTTAATTTTACTTTGATTTATTTGCTTAGTTCTATTACCAATTATTTGTCATACCTTGTAAGTCTTGCTTAACTTTTGTATAAAGAATGCTGTCTCTTTGTATTTCTTATCAGTTTATTATGCTCGTGATGAACGAAACTGGTCCCGATCGAATTAATTTAATGAAAAATAAGAACTAAAATCTATTTCATATTTCCAAATTTGAATCGTTTGAATTATGTGCTTTCATATGGGTTTTGTCGATACCGACCCGGCTTTCGGCATCTTTAAGAATATCAAGTGCACGAATGAACGTGAACTGAAATTCGTATAAAATACCAGGGTTGAGGAGTCGGTAAAAAAAAGGTCGACTCCGACTCCAACATTGACCAAAAACACGACTCCGACTCCGACTAAAAAAGTTTAATATCGTCACTTTGTTTTGCCTAATTTTCCTATTTATGTGATTTCAATTAAATATCAACCCAACTAATCCGGCCAATAGCCCAATTTGACATATGTATTATATGCAAAAATAAAATATTCAAATATTTCCGACTCCGAGCACGACTCCAGCCAAATCGTCGCAACGACTCTGACTCCGACTCCGGCCAAAAAGTCTCGACTCGACTTTACAGCCCTGCAAAATACAAACAATTCAAATTTGATATTGAAATTCAATCCTGTTTTTTTACTATAAACCCGTTGGTGGCCGCAGCAAAATCCTCCAGTGGTCGCACACGAGTGACCAATGGTTAAGACAAACCTCTCACTCTGGAGGTTCGCAATAAAGCTAAAAAAAATAATTGAATATTCATTTCAACGCAATAATTACTTAATAACACCAATATTTACCTGCACACACACACTTTCGTCAGCTGTTATGTACACAATGATGGACACACTCTCACTTCTATCACTGTCACAATAAAAATTCGACATATTTTGTTTTCGTTTTACGGTCAATCGATTTGTGGTGTATTATTTTTAGTTGACGTAATATGATATGTCAAATAATGGAATAAAATATGAGTCGCACGAATATACGTCACATGTCTGCTATTGTCTGCATACAAGTAATCAAAAACGAGTTATTTTTTTACAAATTACACAACAAATTTACGTTTTTTATTGTAATATTTGTATGGTACGGACTGAGAGTTACAAATATTGCTATCACTCACCTTTTCTGTATTTATATTATTTATTACAATTATTATATTTAAATTATGATAACATTAATCAACGTCTTTGACTCAAGTCACAGTGCTCACGAGTTCAATTCCTAGATGTACAAAAATTATATTTTATAATTAAGTATATCACCTGGTCATTAATATTTTCAAAAATCCCCGTAATTATAACAAACCCACTTAGATCATTGAAACTTGTATTCATTCAAATTTCACTAATTTACATTTTAATAACCTTTTAACTTAGTGATCTACTTATATTTTTGTATATAAACGATACAAACTGTTTACTACGCGTCAGTTCAAGTACATCCGTGAACTTGGAATGCCTGAAGATGCCGAAAGGCGAAACCCGGGTCGTTAGCGACAAAACTCATGGAAAAGTACAAAATTCAAAACATTAAAATATGAATTATATTTTAGTTATAAGCTTAACCCCTTTGCGACAAGAGTTTAAAATGACCATGCAGTTTATAACGGGCTTTATAATTATTACAACACCTTATTTCACATAAAATGATTAGATCAGGAACGGTTTCGCTTATAGCGAGCATTATCAACTGATCCATTGCTCGATTGCTCGCTATGAGCGAAACCGGTTCTGATGTAATAAATTTTATGTAGAATAAGATTTTTAATTATTATTTTTATCGTAATGCCATCCGACAAGTATTGCCAGTGAACACCTTTAAAATGAAAAAGCTCCTCAATATTTACTTTTTTCCCGTCCACCAACTTGTCTCCTTCGATAAATAAATCAACATCACAGGGTTTGCGTATTTATTAGCACGGTAAAACGAAATACCGAAAAATATGCCACACTATGTCATGTTACAAACTGTATCTAAGTCACACAATCCAATAAATACGGTTTTTTACCCACCCATTACATTCATAGGCATTTCCTTGCTATCACCTGGTAATATTTTTTTCTGATACCACATTTAAAAAACCTGAAAATTGTATTTATTATATACCTGATTTTGATCATCCCATAGTAGTTGCAATCATACCATTATCCATATTATAGAATTTATTTTAATTCGAGAAATACACTCATCAATCTTTACTAGTGCGGCTCTGATTTTTGCACGCTTCGTCGAACCAACCGGAAATCAGTGTCCAGGGGCGGACTGCTTCCGTTGCAAATCTTCGACTGACTTTTTGAAAAGACAAAAAAAAATGCGTAATAATTGACTTTCTTGCATGTTATATAAAATTTACATAAGACAGCTGCATCGTAAAAGAATACATTTTTTTTAAAGTATTCAAATATTTAAAAACCTTGAACTGTCCACTTTTAAGGTGTTCTCTGTCAATACTTGGTGGAATGGTATTATAATAAAAATAATAAGAAATGTTTAGTAAAAAAATTGAATCGTTTGAATTTTGAACTTTTCCATGAGTTTTGAAACTGACTTGTCAGTTCAAGTACATCCGTGCACTTGAAATACCTTAAGATGCCGAAAGGCTAAGCCCGGGTCGTTAGCATCATAACTCATGGAAAAGTACAAAATTAAAACAATTCAAATTTGATATTGAAATTCCATCAAGCACCCTCAGTCGAAATCCTTAATTAAATGTTTATTACTTATTCTACATTAAATTTATTGCATTGGGACAGGTTTCGCTCATTGCGAGCAATATCAACTGATCATCTGTTGGTAATGCTCACCATGAGCGTAACCGGTCTTGATGCAATAAATTCTATGTGGAATAAGTACTAAAATTTGGTGTTATTATTTTTATTATAACGTCTTGTCTTGTATTGATTGAGTAGGCATTTACTTGGTAGAACTCCATTATAATACGGTAAGAAAAATAACAATGTATTTTAGTTCTACATAAATTATTTTATATATTTGTTGATAGCTATTTCGGCTTACGCCTTCTTCAGAACTATCGAAGGCGTAAGCCGAAATAGCTATCAACAAATATATAAAATAATTTATGTAGAACTAAAATACATTGTTATTTTACTTACCGTATTAGTCTTGTCTTGTCTTATTATAATGATCTTGGTCTTGGTATAATTGACTGTCATAATTTGTGTCAAAAACAACGAAGGGTTCGCCTTTTAACATCGTCAGGCATTCGAGCGCACAGACAAATCCGAGCAGACATTTAGTAAATATTTCTAGAAGTCTGATATTTAAATTAGTTTTTCCTTTTTTTGTAATATCTTTGTCACAAATTTTGAATTTTGACTAGAATTGCCTGATAGAATTTCAATATCAAATTTGAATCGTTAGTGACCCGGGTTTCACCTTTAGGCATCTTCAGGCATTTCAATTGCACGTATGTAATTGAACTGACAATTCTGATTCTGATAACAGATTCTTTGTCATAAATTCGTGCCATTTTCTGTTAAGTGGTTGTTATGTTTTTTTTCAAAAACACAATTGAGTTGTATAGTATCAAAAGAAGTAATATCCCATATGTTTTGAAACTGAACCAATGCTGTCACATTATTCTCTTGGTCATAATGTATGACTAGCATTAAAATATTTGCATAAAAGTCATGTACATGTGGTAGAAAAACGTAAAAGAAAATGATGGTTGGTATCAAAATCAGAACAGTTCACGACATTTTAAACAAAAGTATAATGGTTTTGGTCAATCATACTTTCGACCAATCACAGAGTTATCCTAAGTGATGTTGCAATGTGGCCGATCATACAAATTTAAAGCCACGAGGCCTGGGAACCCCCGTCTTTCGTGTTAGCAAACAGATTCAGCGCACACCGTACGGGGTAGTAACACTCTGCATGATGACTGACGGCCGCTGTCGCCTGTTTTTGGCTGCCTTCACTCACCCGATCATCACAAATACTATCATCATCATCACTCGACCGATATTACCACGATCAGACTGCGATCCAGACATACCAGAAGATCGCCCAGCCGTCGGGACTCTTGCCGAGGCCTGGGAACCCCCGTCTTTCGTGTTAGCAAACAGATTCAGCGCACACCGTACGGGGTAGTAACACTATGCATGATGACTGACGGCCGCTGTCGCCTGTTTTTGGCTGCCTTCACTCACCCGATCATCACAAATACTATCATCATCATCACTCGACCGATATTACCACGATCAGACTGCGATCCAGACATACCAGAAGATCGCCCAGCCGTCGGGACTCTTGCCGAGGCCTGGGAACCCCGTCTTTCGTGTTAGCAAACAGATTCAGCGCACACCGTACGGGGTAGTAACACTCAGCATGATGACTGACGGCCGCTGTCGCCTGTTTTTGGCTGCCTTCACTCACCCGATCATCACAAATACTATCATCATCATCACTCGACCGATATTACCACGATCAGACTGCGATCCAGACATACCAGAAGATCGCCCAGCCGTCGGGACTCTTGCCGAGGCCTGGGAACCCCCGTCTTTCGTGTTAGCAAACAGATTCAGCGCACACCGTACGGGGTAGTAACACTCTGCATGATGACTGACGGCCGCTGTCGCCTGTTTTTGGCTGCCTTCACTCACCCGATCATCACAATTACTATTATCATCAAACCGACACGCGCGACTGCTAGTGTTACCAAGATCCTACAACCAACCACGACGACCCGCAATCTCGACCACAGCAACTTTTCTACTGCAACGCTATCCTCAAGACATCGATCAGCCACGAACGCCGTCGAAGCCAGCCGAAACTGGGTGTTTACACCAAACATGACTGATTAAGGAATCTACATGGAACACACAGACTGAAGCAAGCCGACAGAAGTGACTGTTATCATCAAGCCACCGCGGTCGCCGTCGAAGCCACGTGTTCACACAGCCGAAACTGAGTGTTTACACCAAACATGACTTATTAAGGAATAATCTGCATGGAACACTCAGACTGAAGCAAGCGGACGCGCGCGACAGCAAAAGGCGGCCAAGATCCTACAACTACTCGACCACTATCATCATCCGACCGCCAGCATCAGCCCCGACCAAAGCAATATCTCGGACCTCGCATCTCCACAATGATTACCAAGCCTACCGGTTGCTGTAGAAGCCAGCTAACGCCAGCCGAAGCAAGCGCCGAAACGGCTGCAAAGATTTTTCAACAACATAAAGCCCCACAGATGAAGGGGATTAGGCTAACGCCCAAGTCCCCGTACTAGTTGTCATTACAAAAGTCAAGTCTTAAAGCCAACAGAACGTTTTTAGTATTTATCTCGAAAATCGAAAAGTGGAGAGATCTTTTTTTGATACTAAACGACTCAATTATTATTGAATGAATTAACGTAATTTTAAATTATATAGCAAAACCCACTGTTGCATTGCTTACAATTGCGTAAAGAATATAATGAGTAAGTATGAATAAAATATTATGAATCTCTGGTAATGACACTTCTTTGCCAAGAGGGGAGTAATTAAAGGCAGAAGGGCGGAGTAGTCATAATTAGTCGTATATCCCCTTTTGCTAATTACGAGACAGTAGACGAGAGGTGAGCGCTGGTAATTGTTTAACCATATCGTAAACATATGCGGTCCTACGGAAATGTCTGGTGGCCGCACAATTTTTTTGTTTTGAGTCTGTTGTGTTTCAGGTATGTCAAATGGACCTATACATGCCTGTCAATTTGCCATTGGTACAAATTGCATCCGAAATATTTTATTTTTAGAGTCTTTAGTTTTTAAAATGACATTTTTTTTAATTTCAATATTTTCTATGCTCTTGGTGGCCGCAGCCAAATCTTCTGGTGGCCGCACATGAGAACCACTGATATAGACTCATTTCGTAGTTTATCTTGGTATATGTTTTTTTCGACGAGAACGACTTTCTACTCAGTTGGGAGTATTTTAAATATCACATACATGTATGTCTGTATCAATAAACTCATATTTTAAACGGCATTGCTTTGGATGTTGACATATTTCATATTGACGTGAGTGAGTTCAGATGAATACTATATTTTATGAATAAAAGTTGATTTTGTCAGAACTCACTCGGTTGACATCTTTGAAAATTTCTAATATAATTTTATAATTTTTTTCTCTCAGTTTTTATGACTACAATGTTTTCATCTTGTTTTTAATTAATTAGTGATTAATATTATGTATTTACATGTATGTATATATATATATACATGTATTTATATTTGTCAAATACATGGCGCATTGGCATCAGCTGTAATGCCATGATTTGCTTTTTCTTAAATAAATAAATAATTGTCGGTCCCTGTGGTCTAGTGGCAAGAGCTTTGTCCTAGCGATCTGGAGACCCGGGTTCAATTCCCGGCAAGGTCAGATTTTTTCAATTGAAAAAAAAAAAAAAGAGATCTTGGGCTGGGTGTATGTTATTTATCGTTGATTTTGTGCACAACTGATTTATTACTCATCATCGAAGTAATCTCGTATGACTTTCACAATTAAGAATATTTGGCGCATTGGCGTAAGCTGTAATGCCTAATATTTTTTACTTTAAAAAAAAAAAATATTTGTTTAAAAAAAATGAAACTGTCTTTACATGGACTCGAAGCTGTGAGAAAACATTGAACAAGTGACTCCAAGCCCGATGACGTACTAATTGATGACTTCGACCTAAAGTGCTTGATATAATTTTAATTTCAAATTAGAATCATTTAATTTTTGTACGTTTTTTCGCTAACGACCCAGTTGCGCCTTTCGTATCTTAAAGCATTTCAAGTACACAGTTCAACTTCATTTTCCCTCGCGGATATTATTTCAACAAATGCATTTTTCTTTGAGAACTGCTTTTTACTGAGTGGTTCAAACATTATTTTTTTAAAGAGTAGAGATTGAAAAAATACTAGGACCAAGACAGGACTAATGATTAGCTTATCGATCTTGCTGTGCGCCACTTTTAGGATCGGGAGATTGGGAAAAGATTTTTAACAACACAAACACATATGACTTCGAAAAAGATCAACACATCGACTGAAAAATTCTTCTCATACAGGGACTCAAGCCCGTGAGGTTTTCACGGAAGCCAACGACGTTGAACACTGCACTACAAACCCAGAATCAATAAAAAAATATTTATCTGAAGAGCGTCAACCGTTCAACCACAGTTCCATCAATACAGTTAAACATCACATTGCAAGTCAAGTGGGGTTTTTATTTGCACAAATAAAACAGTCACCCTCCGTTGAAAGTCCTATTCTTAATTCAGGGTCTTGTTGTGACCCTTTTACGGGGCATCAGCAAAGTTAGTGTCACCCAAATTATGTGCCTTTTTAGCATTTTGTAAAGCTGCCGGGGATGTTTTAATGTTTATTATTTTCTAACTTCTAGCAGACTCTTAACCTTACAACAGCCCAAGATTTCAATAAAGTTAAAAACATAGAATTCATAAGTAAAAATATTGAATACGCTATCAACCAAAGCCGGTAAAAACACTTCTTTCAATTTCTTGAAAATGTTAAGAACAACTTATCCTTGTTTTACTATCATCGTATGCAAAAGTTAGAGCAGTCACAACACCATACATTGATATATTGTACTCACCAATAAATGAGAAATTTTATTGAAAATACAAATATATGATAAAGTAACTGATGTTGTTACTGACGCGTTGCGAACTAACGAACGTGGATGTGATATGTTTTTTATGAAATGTGCGGACCCTTATGTTGCTTCAAGGGAAATCCTTTTATTACAGCGATGTTCGATTTATTTTATTTTTGAAGATTATTCAGGATGAAGGAACTGAAATCAATAAATCAATTGTAAAATCAGTTACAGTGCCTGTACTGGGGGTTTGAACTAATTCGCAACTGAAGTCAGTGTCGTTGACACTCGGCCATGCACCCGGCAAACAATGTTTGTTTATTTTAAAAACATGTATCTCTGATCAACTAGACAATCATTATCGTAAGGGATTTCCCTAAAGTATTTAATCTACACAAAGATTTCAGCTAACAGAATCTTTTAAATAGTCAATTCTTGGCTAGCTTAAAAGCGGGAAAGGGATATAAACACGCGATGACTCTGACTCCACAGCCCTGGTGTATACACATACATAGTTCATCACTTTCAAGGTGTTCACTGTCAATACTTGGTGGAATGGCATTATAATTTAAAAAATTAGTACTTTTTCCACAAAAATTATTGAATCAGGACCGGTTTCGCTCATGGCGAGCATTGTCAACTGATAAGAAATACAATAAAACAGTGATATTTATACAAATTTTAAGTAATAATTACAAGGTGTGACAATTGGTATTATAACTAAGCAAATAAATTGAATTCTTTTTACACACCAACATATAAAATATAATCTTTTTCCTGATACATTATGAACTCACAAAAAGAAATTTGTTGATAATTCATCAAATAATTCGCAAAATCATTAGTCATAAATGATTACATTCCAGCATAATGACAAAGCATATATTATCTTTTCTTTTGTACCTTTCAGACATGTGCTTTTTTGTGTTCATATATTCGAAACAGGTCAATGATCCGTGCCTATTATTTTCCCGCATTTTCCGGAAAATCAACAAAATATTTGTTGTGGTTTCGTAGCATGGCAACCAAATATAAGCCACGTATTTTCCTTGTTCGTGTGTGACCCCATCAGAAAACAACCGAGTCCTTGATGTTGGGTAACACACAAGAAATGCTTTTAACCGAGGGATATTGAAACAGGCAAAGAACCACCAAGTCATATAATTTTATGACAGAATAATTATATTCTACTACGAGCATTATTTTTTTATGCAATTGACGATTCTAACAGAAGGTGCAAGTAATGAGAAATTTCAGGTAAATTATGGATATATGGTCACGTGACAGAATTTTCGTAAAGACTTATGAAAAATAAGCACATTAAATGAAAGGGATGTAAGGCTTACGTTTTGTCGCTAACGACTCGGTTTCGCCATTCGGCATCTTCAAGCACTTCAAGTGCAAGAATGTTCTTGAACGATACAAACCATTTACTATGCGTCATGCACTTGAATTGCCTAAGGATGCTGAAATGTGAATCTGTATTGATGATTGAAGATAGAGCAAGACCGTAGGGAGGTCCTCTGGCGCCAAAAGCGCCATATTTCCCATTTGCTAAATGCACTTACCTGTTGGATTTTTCAGTGTCAATGATCATTCTTACTTCATTGGTTGTTATGACGTAGGTTGTATTGTTAATACTAATTAAATGCCTATACTGTGTCTCAAAATGTCCATGTTCGAAGATGCAATTAAAACCTTTAAAAAAAGCTTTTCAGTCGCAAATACGAACCCATCGATTCTATTAATCAAGTGAAATATCGTGAGCTTCTCTAACCTTCTTGATTGAGATTAGGGTTTCCAATCCCGGGTCAAAATTTTAATCCGGACTTTCGGGATTGCAATAAGTCGACCCTCTTTTTTAAAATGATTCGTCTTTAATTTTTAAATTTATTATAATAGAAGATCCTAAAGAATACTTCTCAATAAGTATGAAATCGAGTTGTTTTTATTTACAGGAGCAAAAATGCAACCACAAACTACACAAATAATAATATTATACAGATAGAGACTGATTGTGTTTGAGAATAATTGTATTATAGGCTAATATTTAAAAACAAATTCTTCTTTCAGAACTCATACAATAATCAGTAATATTCGTGCACTTGAAACACATGAAGATGCCAAAAGGCGGAACCCGGATCGTTAACGGCAAAAAGCATGGAAACATTCCTTTTTTATCTATTGGATAGGAGAATTAGAATTTAAGCACCACAGAATTTCAATCTTACGAAAACACTTAAAATGCGATTTGTGCAAAAGTTTTGTTTTATTTTCCATGCCCGCTTCCAGCTTGGAACATATGGAATCCTCATGGTATTTATTTCAATATGATATCTCTACGAGAACTTGTTACTTAGTGGCTTTATAGCTCTCTTTTTCGGAGGGTGAAGGGATTGAAAAGATACGAAGACTAGGACAGAACTAGTGATTAGCTAATCGCTTTTCGCCGCTTTGCTGTATCAGAAGGTTGGAAAAGACATTTGACAACACAAACACCCATTGCTTTCGAACAGAATCGATTGGTCGACTGATAAAATCCGGTCGAATCGGAAATCGAACCCGGGTGGTCCGTCACGGAAACCAAAGTCTTTGCCACTACACCACGGACCGTGCATAAACTTGTCAGTCGAAAATTGCTCGCGATGATTAAAAAATCTATTCGTGCAGGGACTCGAACTCGAGCCTGTCCGTCACGGAAACCAACGACGTTGACCACTGCACCATAGACCGGACAAAATTGTTTTCTATTATTTTTTCGTGTCAAAAACATGCTAAAATAATGATCATTTAAAGTGGTCGATTAAGATAACTTCAGGATAAACGTTATGCATTTCATTCCTCAAAATTAATCACAAAAGCATTTTAAAATAATAATATTTTTCAGGCATCCTTAAATAACATAAAATCGAGGAGGGTAAAGCTAAATTAAATAAATACTTTTGTTATTTACTCATGTACACTGCCTTCGAAACAGACAAAGAAGAAGGAAAACAGTAGCAGTAGGAATAACACCCTAGATGCATTTTCAAATCTCTAGTTGATGGCGATTCTTGGCATTTGCGTGGAAATAAAAAGATAATTAAAAATATTTTTTAATCAACGTAGGAAAACTGTCACGCCCCAGGCGGCGAAGGAAAAATGAAAAACTTTCCACTCCAAGAAAATTCAATGACATTTTAAACATTTTTTTTTATTTGACTTTTGAGTTTTTTTTATAGTGTCTGGGCGAATTTTTCAAGTGAATTTTTAATACCTTTTGGTAGGTTTGGTTGATTATTATTTATTGCTATTTTCGGAGTAGAGACTCCAATTCGAGTATCAAATATTCGATACTCGAGAACACTCGAGTAATAATCGTCCAGAGATATGTCTACCGCGGTCATTATAAAAACAAAACTTCGAACCAATTTAAAATTTGAGACTATTATTGTTGAAATATATTGAAATAAATTTATTTATGAAATTAAATAAGTTTCTTTAATCTATTAATATACACAAATTCAGATTAATAATATATATTTTGGTACACCTGAAACTATTCAAGTATACTGGAGCACTCGAGTATTTTAAAGTTTTACTACTCGATACTCGAGTTGTTCAGATGTCGATTAAATTGGAGTCTCTTATTTGGAGCAATACATAACAATATCTGGATAGAGACGAAGGCCCATCCAGCTATGTCTTTTAAACAGTTATCGTAGAAAAAAAAGTGTCTATATAAGGAAGTAGTTTTCAAAAGTGGTCAAATCCATTTGTTTCAACTGAGAATGTGAGATATTTTCATTACTTTTTCCTCATGAATTTGTCTTTACTATCAATATTTTTTAAATATGTTTTAAATTAAATAATTATGGATAATGTGTAAAAATTAAAAAAATTCCATGTGAATAAAAAGGGTCTCAAAAGTTTAATCTAAAATTGGCAGTTAAATATAAATATTTGGAATTGCCCACTTTTTAAAATTACCTCCTGATATGCTGATATTGAAAAAAACTATATTTTAATAATAATTTATTGTAAAAAAAATATAGCTTTTCAAACCGAAAAAAAATACTGGACTTAACTGGAAATGCAAGCCAGTACAGCACGATACCACTCAGCTATGACGGTTGATATAACTCCACCTAGTCTTTAAAATCGAAAGCTTTTTACTTATATTATATATTATTATATTTCTTGTAACAAAGTTTATTATTGAAACGTTAGTTCCGTTGTCTATCACAAGTGCCGCTCTCGGATTTGGCCCGTGCACCTAAGTAAATTATTCCGTTATACAGAATGCCAATTTGGCGAACGGAATTGGGTGTAATGACATTATTGGAAAGGCTTTATTTACGGGAGCGGATCCCCTTCTGCTCCCATCGTCGTCGCTTTGAAGGGAATGATGAAATTAAAGCGAAAATTGAAAGGGGGGCCCGCCACTTGCTTTCAGGTCTCCCGCCAAATTATCGCCGCGGCCATTTTGCGCGCTTTGTCTGCTGTCACGGAAGTCATTATTGCAAAATGGCCGGTGATAAAAACAATGTAGCTTCCAATTACATTACTTTAAAATGAACTATTCTTTGACTTTATACATTACAACAGCTCAAGATTTCAATGAAGGTAAAAAAGATAAATTTTTCTTGTCCAATTAGCGAAGGTCGATGCAAAAGTTTTGTTTGAATAGGGGTTGCCAAAAACCATACATTATCAAAAATAAATATTCACTCTTTAAATATCATAATTAAATACCAATAAATGAAAAGTCTTATTTATAATGGAAACAATGTTTGGTGAGCTGTTCAGCGTCACGTCAGCTTACGCGTCGCGAACTAACGATCAAGGATAATAGATATTATATAATAAGAGATAAGAAAATGTTATGCTACGAAAATTGTGCGAAATAGAATGTAAATCAAAACGCGTCAGCTGCCAATTACCATACAGTTGGCTTTTCTCCGAGACAGTGAAGAAAAAGATATTATCTGTAAGAACCAGTTCTGACGATGGCGTAAGCCGAAAAGAGCCATCAACAAATATACATTTTTTTTTGTAGAATTAAAATACATTTCTATTTTTTCACCGTATTATAATGGAGTTCTACCAAGTTAATGCCAATTCAATCAATTATATGTAAGTTAACAATTTTAAGACAGCGTTTTTCGTTATTTTACTGTCTGACTAATGTATTAGGTTGTACAGTTACAACATTTTAGCAAAGGAGTATTGCTATTTCTCAGTGGTATGGTAAAAATGCTGACAGATTCGGTTGACCCGACCGGGTCTTGAAGCCTTGTGCTAAAGTCGTAAACTACAGACGGTGTCTGCAACGCGGAATAGCCGAGCCAAGGTCCACAGAAAGGGTTTATGTATGAATAAACAAAATAGAAGAAAATATTCCCAGAGTGAATTGAGTATGAAATATTAACATTTCAAATTTAGCGTACAGCGCGCGGAGTACAAAACCACTAACACCCCCCAAGGGACCAATAACTCAAAGAAACACAACAACGGTAAGGGGTTGGGATTAAGGGGTAGGTTTCTTAAATCGTATGATTAATAAGAAAACATCTCGCGCCGGGCCATAGACATAATTTAATTAATTATTACAAACACGCCGGCTCTGGATTCTGCTGTCTGGTGTTTATTAAGTGGTAATTCTCTGAGCATAACGGTTTGCTGTGGTCCGACCTCACAAGAGCCCAATGGGCCACACGAACTTGATTGCAATTCAGGCTAACTTCATTGCTGCTCAGATTGCTCGCCATTGCTAAATTTATTTCCAATAGGTTTAATTTATACAATGTTGTATACATCTGGTCGATTGCTGTAGCTAAATGATAACTCCCTGCGAAGAACTGTTTGCTGTGGTCCGACCTCACACGAGCCATATGGGCCACGCTAACTTCACCACAGGAAATAAAAACGAAATTGAATTGAATAAAGGAGAGTTCAAAAGGTCGTCTTTGGGTAATAGCGAAAATGTAGGTTGTCCTTTTTTGTAAAATGAAGCTGCTGCAACTGAAACTTGGGTTCGCAGCGATATTCTCGTTCAGGACATTATTTTGCTGAAATTACAGCGCCGACACTTTAAGATTATTAACCAAAAGGGTTAAAAAATTAATAGCCTTACTTTTGTAGAAAATATAAAATTATTGACAGTAAGGAAGTAACCCTTAACCCTTCCCAATTGATTGCATCTCATTATTTAATATTTTTGGAATGTTAGCGTTGATGAAAACATTAATAGTATATGTTTTTGTTTGCTTTGTTTCTATCACCTCATTGCTTCCCGTAAAAAGGAAAAATCCCAAACTCATTTTAGAATATTACAATCAATCTTGCATTATTATTTGACCAACTTTTGCGATATTTAGTTCGAAGATGCCTCATGGTACTGTACCTGACTCATGGAAAAGTAAAAATTCAAGCAATTCAAATTCCATAAAGCACCCTCAGTCGAATTCCTTAATTTTATTTGTATGTTTAAACCAGGGCTGTGGAGTCGGAGTCGGAGTCGTCGCGGCGATTTGGCCGGAGTCGTAATCGGAGTCGGAAATTTTGAAAAGTTTGAACTTTTTATTTTTGCATTTTATATGTCAAATTTGGCTTTTGGTCACATTGATAGGGTTGATAGTCGAGTCGGAGTCGGAGTCGTGTTTTTGGTCAATGTTGGAGTCGGAGTCAGAGTCGAAGTCGTGGTTTTGGTAAATGTTGGAGTCAGAGTCGGACTTTTTTTCACCGACTCCACAGCCCTGGTTTAAACGATACAAAATATGAACTACGCGTCAGTTAATGTTCATCCGTGCACTTGAAATGTCTGAAGATGCCGAAAGGTGAAACTCGGGTAGTTAGAGACAAAACTCATGGAAAAGTACAAACATCAGACGATTTAGAGTTGGTTGTTAATGAGTTTCCCATAATTCAACGAATTAAGCAATGGCCAGCCTTTCCTTAAAAGGATGTAGCAATATTTTATGTTAACCCCTAATTTCCCGGGAGTGCTGGTTCTAGGCTTCTAACGGCCTCATAAAACAGGTAATCGAGAGTCGATAAAACAGGATTCTATCCAAAAACTACGGTCGTCGGGATAGTAAAATATTTAAATTTGAACAAGGGACGTTTCAGAAGGGATGCGTAGTTAATTTTACTACCACCAGTTGCAAATTCTAGTAGGATCTCTGATATTTTAAAATGGACACCATATTGTTGTTTATATATCAGTGCCATCTGGCAGTAGGGACCATTAATAATTTCAAGAATGTTTAAGAGAGCAAAAAATAAGATTTCAATATACACCTAAACCTTTTTTTGTGCGGACGATGCGTTCCACAGATAGTCGCGCAAATAAGCTGTGACTCAATATGTGATTATAACATGTAAAAGAACGCACGTGTCAAGGTCACATTGTAATAAACAGAAGAAACACTGGATTTTGCACGTAAAGTATGTGAACAAAACGCTGTTTATTACATTATTCCATAGATATGTTTGTTTATATAGTCCCAGGATATTTATTTAAATAAAAAAAAAACCGCAGAACTTTGAAATCGTATTTAAAATCAGCTATACTACTGAAAAGAACTCAATTGACAATATCAATGTACTATATTCACACATTCGAAGAAGAATAAAGAAATATAACCCAAATATTTTGGTGGAATATTGTATTCATTTAAAAAAGACCTCAAGTAAGAAATTTATAGAAGCTATACATAGATGGTGTTGGTTTCTTTATGAACATTCAGAGTGAAAATTTTTGAAGACATAAAAGAAGAAAATAATAGCCTTCCGGGAAAACTAAAAATGGAGGCAGTTAATTAAATGCCAGCTTAGTTGACATTTAAAGTTTTTCTCGCCTTTTGTTTTTCATCATATTTTTATAATCCGACTAAACTGAAGGATGGGAAATATTTTTTGCGTTTAAAAAATAGAAAAAAAAAACATTTTGAATTTTTTGTTCAAATGTCTACTAAGCTTAATATGGTATAATCAGGGCTGTGGAGTCGGTGAAAAAAAGTCTGACTCCGACTCTGACTCCAGCATTTACCAAAACCACGACTCTAAAAAAAAACTAAAAATATGATACGTATTTGAATTTAATTGTTACGAATTTTTACAGACTTTACACACGGATTTAACAAAGATAGATTTACAATACACGTTACGTTCTACAATACATAATATACGACTATTATAATTGCAAAGGCGATATTAGCAATTTACTAGACTTTATCCTTAGAGAGAGGATAAGGAGCTTGCAGGCTACTTCTAGGGCATACAGTTGGGAGAAGCTCCTCAACCACGACTGTAAGACTTATCTGGCAAGTACGTGCATTCTCAATGCACTCCAATCTCTCACTGCGACTGAAAAAAAAACGGTTGCTTTAGGTAGAAAACCGTTACAACAAAAGATCGTTAAACTTCCGCGCGATAAGCCATTATTTATGGCACATCGAACTTTGCATGAAATACCATGCACTCTCATGCACTCAGGGCGTGAAGAGTCAAGAGACATTTAGAGCGAGACGTCCGGATAAATGTCTGTTTCACAAATTTTAAATTACTCTATATTGAATCGCTATAGATTTCAATATAGAGTATTAATAGAATGAATTTATTTCCTGATATCGACTTAAACTCATAGACTGAGGTGGAAAATAGATCGTTTGAGAGAGTTCTGATGACCTACCATTTAGGGCGGTATCAATATATACTTTCGCTGTAACATATACAAGACGATTAAGTCCAAAATATACGAGGCGACTAAAGACCTGGTTTGGACGTGTGCCGCCCGGATGGATTAAATTACCCTGGAAGACCGCTGATGGCCATCCATAAGATGTACTCGACTAAGCTACAGGACGCTGGAATTACCTGGGGAGCAGCGAGGAAACCGACGGAAGAATGAAAATCTTGGACTAAAAATGACAATCGACCAAAAATTTGCCAGAGCTTTGTTTTTATATAATTTTACCGTATAATATGAATGAAAAAATAAAAAAATTGCATACTTAAAAATTATAAATTGGATTACGTCCTACTTCAATTTAGTAATAAGCATATTTAAATTTACTCGCAGGTCTTTTGTCTCAGGGTTTTTGTTTACATTGTCTCATTTTTTATTATGTTGCTCAAACCCCCCTTACCCCTTCTCCACCTCCCTCATAAAAAGTGAAACATAAAAAGCTCTGCTCTTAAAATATTGGTGTTACAAATTTTACAGCTAATCTCTGCGCAAGACACACTCAATCCGGGTTCCCAGTGGCGTCCAAACACCCCAATTGAAATAGGGGCAACTTACGTTTGGTTTACTATCATACTGAGCAAAAGTTAGGGGAGTCACAACACCCTACACTGTCAATTAATATTATATACATATATTCACTCTTAACGGAATAAAATTTAAAATAAATAAATGAAAAAGTCTCATTTATAATGCAAATAAATGATCAGGTTATGTATTTGCGTCATGCCAGCTTACGCGTCGCGTACAATCGAACGTGGATGTGCGATATAAAATGCGAGATGCCTGATTTTGCCTCAAAAGAAATTAATTCAATACCAATGAATGAAAAATCATATGCTTTATGCCAGGGGATGTTTTAGTGTACGGTCCGTGGTGAAGTCACCTACGTCATTGGCTTCCGTGATAGACCGCCCAGGTTCGATTTCCGGCACGAGCAGATTTCGTCAGTCGATAAATCGGTTTTTTTTCAAAGGCAATGGGTGTTTGTGTTGTTAAATCCCCTTCGCACCTTTCCGTTCCCAACGCAACGCATAGCGAGAGCGATTAACTAATCACTAGTCATCGCATCCTTACAATCTCTGCTCTCTTTCATCAACTGATTAACAAGCAGTTCTCGTAGAAAAAAACATGTTGAAATAAACTCCGTTAGGAATCTATATGGTCCAAATTGGGTGTAGACAAGGTTAAGAAAATGTTTTAATGTTTCTTATCTTCTTCCTACTAGCAGACTCTTAGCCTTACAACAGCGGACGATTTCAATAGAGTTCATTATTAAAAATATGTTAAGCAAGCATATAATATAAAAGGCATCAATCGAAGCTAGTCAAAATACATCTTGCTATCCAATTTCGCGAAAATATGCGTATTGTCACAACACCATACACTGTCAATTAATATATATTTACTCTTTATAGATTAAAATTCCACACTAATACGTGACTTTTTTTTATTTATATGCAAATAAATGATCAATTCAATGATTTACGTTATGCCAGCTTACGCGTCGCGAACTAACGAACGTGAATGTGAATGATTAGTAAATATTGCCATATCTTTATCGATTTGTTCTTATTTGTATCGAAAACGAGAGTTTGAGCAACTTGCAAGCTTCTCCTTGAACATCTTTTGTCAAAAATTCAATGCTGCCGATGATTATCCGTGACATTTTAACGACGCCAATATTTGGTAAACAATAATAGTAATAATTAACCAACAACAACGCACGCCATTGGTCAATGTGACGCGGCCCAGGTGTGCTCTTTTAGAAAGTGGCCCCTACGTGGACTTATTACAGTGGCGTTAAGCACTCGAGGCTTTTAGGGAGGAGTCCATTTTTACAGGATGATCCAATTAAAATTATGCAATAAAAATTACCCAATCCCACCACAGAAGTATCGTTATGAAAATTAAACTTTAAGTTAAATGTAATTGGTTACTGGAATAACATTATAATGTTGGTAAATATTGTTATGTTATTCCAGTAACAAACGATTTTTACCAGCCAATAGCATGGATAATTCTACTAGTTAAATAAAAGGTGTGTTAGAATAATTGGCTCATTTCGATTGTTTGAATTTATAATATCAAGATATTTAAAAAATAATAACACATTTGTTATACTTATTGAACATTACATTTATTTGGATCAGTACCGGTTTCACTCATCGCTAACCTTGTATTTATTTATATATATATGTGTATTTTACAGTGATCACAAATTATAAGTTGATTGCTTTTGCAATGTGAATAAAGATCAACATCAAATTAGAATTTTTTGAATTTTTACTTTTCCATGAGTTTTGTCGCTAACGACCCGGGTTTCGCCTTTCGGCATCTTCAGGCATTCAAAGTGCACGGATGTACTTGAACTGACGCGTAGTAAACAGTTTGTATCGTTTATATACAAAAATATAAGTAGGTCACTAAGTTAAAAGGTTATTAAAATGTAAATTAGCGAAATTTGAATGAATACAAGTTTCAATGATTTAAGTGGGTTTGTTATAATTACGGGGATTTTTGAAAATATTAATGACCAGATGATAACATAAGAATATTTAAAATAAATCTAGGGTCCTATCCGACCTCTCGTTAATGAGTTGATTGATTTCAAGCATTTATTATTATATTACATTAATGATAGTAAGTGAATTGATATGTAATAATAGCAAGTGCTTGAAATGTAAATAAATGACAATTATTAATAAATGACAATAAATTAAAATTAACAATTATTTAAAAGGGTACAACAATGGTGAACTAGGCAAATAAAATTGCTCGTTCAAAATTGGCAGACCGTTGAGATTCTTAGAGATTAATCGAGCTCAGCTGACAAAGAAGTCAACCGAGCTTGCTGACTCGCCCTTTATATCTTTTTACCTTTTTTCAATAAATATCAGAAATGACTTTTAGGGAAATCCCTGTCAATACTTGGTGGAATGGCAGTTTGACCAATATAACTAGCACCACAGGAATCGCAACCTTGTATTATAAATAGAAAATGCTTCGGCTTAAAATATTCAGTTTACCTTTAGAATTAACCACTTGTCGAACCAGCCTAATGGGGATACTACTGGCAAGAGCTTTAGTGGTTTTTAACGGAATTGCTTCTGATGTCAACATATTTCACATGGACGTGAGTGAGTTCAGACAACTCACTATGTCGACATTGCAAACCTTGGATGGAAAACCACTTTCTATTAATTGTAAATTATACTTTCGATCACTCGTGTTATGATATAATAACAACGAAAGTTTTAATTTTGTATTTTCCACTAATTCTGTAGTTAACGGCCCTGGTTTCTTTGTTCGGCATCATCAGGCATTTAAAGTGCACGATTGAACTTGTACTGACTGATTCTGAACCGATTTGTCAATGTAAATTTCATCAATCAGCCGAAATATATTTTTTTTTCAATTATCTTTAAAGATCAGCCTGTATAAAATATAAACTTATGAAAAAATGCATTATTCAAAATATCACAGGTACATTATTTGATGCCCTCCTTTACTATGCCGCATCAAAAGGTGGGTTCATTTTAACTCCCCCGGAAGTGGGTGGTTGAAATATTAACCGAATGCATTTCATATTAATGAGAGGGTTGCCCATCGACTCGAGCCAGCCCTGACAAACCACGACTAACCCAGTTCCACACTGACAAAAATGTGTGGTAAATTATTTACCCATTTAAAAAAAAACTGCAATGACACCAAAATTAACGCATTTCTTTTTATTAATAAAATAAATTAGTTATAGAGTATATCTTTCCTCAGCCAGTTTCTACTTATATCCACATTTAAGGCATTAACTGTCACTGTCTTTTCACACATAGTTCAGGACCGGTTTCGTTCATTGCGTTCATTAACAACTATCATAAGAATATTATAAGATTTTAGATTTTAGATTACAGCTTACGCCAATGCGCCAAATATTCTTAATTGTGAAAGTCATACGAGATTAACTCGATGATAAGTAATAAATCAGTTGCGCACAAAATCAACGATAAATAACATACTGTCAAGATCTCTTTTTTTCAATTGAAAAAATCTGACCTTATCCCGGAATTGAACCAGGGTCTCCAGATCGCTAGGACAAAGCTCTTGCCACTAGACCACAGGGACCGACATTATGTTTACCTCATTATAACAGAGTTATCCCAAGTCAATTCTAATCAAACCAAAATAGTGTGCGTAAAAGTTTTTACATTTGTTTTTTTCATGTTTTTTTCTTAGTGTGCAATATATATTATATATCATTTGTTAAATGACATAATATTTACTTAGTTATTTTTTGACAAATTCGGTATTTGAGTTTTCTTTCAGAAGCTTCGTGTATATTATAAATATGACCACAGAAAGTATTTACTAGCAAACGCCTTATAAAAAACGATTTAGGCAATTTGTTGCACATGTGTGTAACTTAAATTGCATACCTCTTACAGAAGGACAGTTCAGCGAAATAATCATTAATGATAGTGCTGCATATCGCCGAAAAGACGTGATAGACTTCATGTCATGATCGCGCCCGCTGTTCGTTTTAACATACAATTTAATTCAACTTAGAGTCGGATGCATTCATTGATCAATGGTTGCTAATTTGACAGAGCATATTATTTTATTATATGATTTCGAAAAAAAAAGCATTTTCATTGATTTAAAAATCGAACTATAATTTGTCATTTTTTCTAACTATCCACCAGCACTATATGTATATTATATTATGTGGAGACTAAGATGCAGGCTTTCAATGATTTAAGTGGGTTTGTTATATTATGGGGATTTTTGAAAATGTTAATGACCAGATGATAATATAAGTCATGGTTGTATTCATTTTTTAAAATGTGTACATATTGACATTATTTAATGCTTTCCAGCATGTATTATATATAACTCCTAAATATTATGTCAGCATGAAGCTTTGAATGGACACATCGATATAGAAAAACGCCTTACGAATACTGTCAGTGAGTGCCGTCTTCACAATTTTGGCCAGAGCAAGGAATATAAAAAAGTATTGCTTACCGTCATATAAGAACCAGTTTTCCTCTCCCGATGTCGACGCACGCAATGCTGATATAGCTGCGCCATTTTGTATCACCATCTGAAAAAACAAAAATTTTAATAACACACTCTTATTTTATATTTTAAATTAATTTTCACTACATTCTAGGTCAAGGGTTCTTAGCCTTATTAGGACTCCGGGTGCAATAGAGATTGAGGAGATTTGTGACGGTCGCAGGCCAGATTTTTTAAGAAACAAATCTTAAATATCAAACAACCAGTACGTCCAATCTGGCCAATAGCCAAATTTTACATTTTATTTTTATTTTTTTAACCATGTCCGCTCCCAACTTGGAGCATATGGACTCCTCATGGAGTTTATCTCAACATATGTTTTTCTACGAGAACTGCTTGTTACTCAGTTGTTCAAACCTCTCTTTTTTGAAGAGAGTAGGAATGGAAAGGATAAGAGGACTAGGGGACAGGACTAGTGATTAGCTAATCGCTGTCACTATGCGTCGATCTTTGGGATCGGAAAAGGTGGGAAGGGATTTTCAACAACACAAACACACATGCCTTTGAACAGATTTATCGACTGAAAAAATCCGCTCGTACCGGGAATCGAACCCGGGCGGCCCGGCACGCAAGTCAAAGCCGTTGCCACTGCGCCACGGACCGGACCATTTTATATGCATAAATAATAAATTTAAGCTTTTCAAAAGTTTTTCACGACTCCGACTCCGGCCAATAAGCCACGACTCCGACTCCACAACCCTGTTAATTACAACCATTTTCAACAAATCGTTGTGTTTCACGTTGGTAGCGGAAATTGTATCTAAAAACACGAGCAAGTACCTAAATAATTCCTACAGATTTCAGCTCAAAGCGTTTTTAAGTCAATACCTTTTTACCTTTGAAAAAAGAATTTCTATATATGTATAACAACATTTTTTTTCATATGGCAACAAAAATTTCATCACGAAAAACAGATCGAGCGAACGAATTTGAATACGTTCCAAATTCAAACATAAAAACAAACTGTCATTGGGGCAATATGGCGGCTCGGTTCTTAGCATTTTTATATACGTGTCAAGCCTCTTGTCGAGCGCGTATAAAATGAAATGTCGGCGTTTTTATCTTGTTATATTCCGGCAGTTCCGGTGTAAATTGTCCGGAAACAATGGCTGCGGCTCTGGCGGTCTGCCGGAACGAAACAAGCTGTCGGCTTTTACCTACCTATTACCGCTTAGGATTTTCCCGCGAAATTTTCACGAATGTCTCGCTGTAGTCACCTCGCTGCGTTTCGCTGACGTTCAACTAATAGTATCAGCACTCTTTTTCTGTTCACTTTTAGGGTGGTATCAATTCTTGGCGGAAAGACTTAATATTCTTACAACCTAATCTTCCAAACACTTGAAATCAATCAACTCAGTAATAGTAGGTCGGATAAAGCTCTACATTTATTTAAGACATTCCTATATTATTATCTGGTCATAAGTATTTGGGATACTACATTCGAAAATCCCGACCATTTTAACAGACCCACTGAAACTTTTTTACATAAAATTTGCGCTAATTTACTTTTC
The DNA here is from genome assembly GCA_028554975.1 of Himalopsyche kuldschensis. Lineage (NCBI taxonomy): Eukaryota > Metazoa > Arthropoda > Insecta > Trichoptera > Rhyacophilidae > Himalopsyche > Himalopsyche kuldschensis. The sequence goes on along the minus strand of JAHFWI010000064.1, from coordinate 1,868,921 downwards.
AATAGCAATTTAACAAAGTGATCTACATTTATTTTTGTATATAAACCATACAAACTGTTAACTGCGCGTTAGTTCAAGTACATCTATCGACTTGAAGAGCCTGAAGATGCCGAAAGACGAAACCCGGGTCGTTAGCGACAAAACCATAAAAAAAATACAAAATTCAAATTCCATCAAGCACCCTCAATCGAAATCCTCAATTAAATATTTTTTTTTGCTTTTACTCCACACGTGTTCTTCAAAGATCTGGGCTGGTGTCACTCGTCGCGAGACACCTTTTTCGGTCACAACTTCGGATTCAAATTTTTTTTTTTCTCTTTCTTACTGAAGTGCTTAAATTATCTAGAACAGTGGTTCTCACGTAAAATTTTGCTGTGGCCGCATTGGGAACATCAGCGGTCTTACGAAAATGTCTGGTGGCCGCACCAAATTGCTTGTTTGTCAAAAATACCTAAACATGTATGTATTTGAGTTTTTGCGAACTGACAATTCTTGATGCACAGTATAATGCATCCGAAATATTAAATTTCAGTGTCATTATTGACAAATTAACTTGTAAAAACATATTTTTATTAAATATCAATATAAACTGTGAAGCTGTTTGTGGCCGCAGAAAAATCCTCTGGTGGCCGCACATGAGAACCACTGATCTATAACAATTGACACTTTGACAAAGCTCAACTCGCGTTGAAAAAAAATCATTGCTAACCGAAACTGGTCATAATAGGTAAATTATACATCTCTTATGTCACTCCGTAGAGGAAGAAAACGGCACTTATTCTTGCAGTTTCCCACAAGTAAGACGACAATATCCTAAATATTGAAAGACTGGTATCGTTTAAATTGTAGAAAAGCTAATCGTAGAACTTTTTCACTATAGTTGTACCATTATAACTTGACCGCTTGTGACGGCGCCACAATCGCGTAAAAACTGTGCAATACTCAATCAAATTTGTTTATTTACGAACGCATATTTATATGCAAGCTATAAATGAAGCAATATCGTCATGAAAATATAATGACGTGACAACGTCTTATAAATCGATGAACGCCCGCTGCACGCACGAAAAAACATGACTCATTGTCCCGTTTGTCACGTTACGCCGAAGGCAAGCGTGCGAGCGAGAGCGCGGATTAGCGATAGAGGCACGATCGGCCTACCGTTCGGATTGTGCCGCATCTATCTCTCTTCCACTCGATTGGTCGATGCGTCTGAGTAGAAAAGAGACAGCGGCAGCACACAACTTATACACCTGCAGTACCTACACTTATACACCTACAGTACCCTCACTCCTTCTTCGTATCCATACAAAATAATGATAATTCAATAAAAAATTCCAGTTTATTCATAAAAGTATGCAATCATTTCATCAATGTTTTCTTATGACGTTGTCACGTTAAACTATCGTCCGTAAACCGACTTTACAGACAACCATTTTTTTTAGTAAAACAGGCCTTCGAAGGCTTTTAAATGATAATAATGCTAACTGTACTGAAATTTATCATAATAACTACATTGATGAAATTTTACTATCTCAAATAATGAATATCTTTTTTAAATAATAGAATCCTAATTATATGAATACTTTTCTTAGAACAGTGCTGCCAACTGTGTTTTGCTGTGTATTCGACATTTCTTTTGTGAACATGTCACAGGTGCTAAAATTGTAACATAGTGATTGCAGCAAACAAAATTGGCGGCAAAGAACGATGCTATATGATAGGAATCCATTTTGTGTATATAAAAGTACGCCATTTGCACATGAACGATGTGAGATGGTTATTGGAGTTAGCTTATATTGTTTCGAATTTGCTATTTCTGGAGACGATCAAATTTTGAAGCGCTTCCCAACGTTTGCCTTTAGTATTTTTACCGCCAAAAAAAACATGGCAATTTAAAACGAAGCTAGCCTGTGAATATATTTTGCAATAGAATAAATTGTGGTAAAATACTTTTCATTTCAACAAAGAACAATCTTTTTTCACCCATCCAATAAGGAATACAAAATAGACTTTTTGTCCAAATAAGCCGATAATAATAATAACTGATGTCTAGCCTGTAAGGTTTTCATGTACTTGTTTACGATGTCACGTGATTGAACCCGTTTATTGATTTGTCAATCGATTTATGTGCTTTTATTGAAATTCACAGATTTGTGAGATGATATAATACTGTGGTCAAATCTTTAACCACTACGGGTGACCCGCTTTTGAAATTATAAGCGGTGGTCAACTTATATTAATTGTAGTGATTTAATCTCTTCGGTGCCGCGGCCTTGTTTACTCACCAAACAATTCCGTGCTCGTAAGGCCGGCCATACAAAATGCGCTTGTTTAAACGCACTTTTTGAGACGTGGTACTAGCCGGTACCCATCAGGTTAACGCCAAAAATAATTCGTAACTAAAAAAACATAAAATATCATTTCCAAATTATATTATTTTCATTGAAACAATTAACGGTGACTTCAATTGACAAATGTAATGTATCCACTAATTCATACAGATTACGATAATAACAATTAAGTTTAGTGATCTACTTTTACTTTTATATACATATAAGCCATACAGTTAACTTTACTACGCGTCAGTTCTAGTTCATTCGAGCACTTAATATGTCAAAAGGCGAAACCCGGTTCGTTAGCAACAAAACTCATTTCAAACTCTGATTAAAATTCGATATTGAAATTCCACGAAGCACCTTCAGTCGAAGTCCTCAAAAACTATTAACTCTTAAACTATGCATATGCTTCATTCTTTACACTGTTGGAAAATCACAAAGCAATTTCTGTTTGAGAAGTCAAAAAACTTATTTATAACATATAATGGAAAAAAAAATACACCTATACAGTTACCAGTCAATTAATACGGTGAAAAAAATAACAAAATATGTATGTTAATTCTACCGAATTATTTTAATATATTTTTTGATAGCGATTTCGGCTTACGCCATCGACAGATCTATCATTCTGTTTTGCATGTTCTGACGATGGCGTAAGCCGAAATAGCTATCAAAAAATATATAAAATACATACAATTGTTATTTTTTCCTAACCGTATTACAATGGAGTTCTACCAAATAATGCCAATTCACTCAATATACCATTCAATTATGTACTAAAAATCAAATCATCAACATTTTCACAGTAAATATCTTTTTTCAATCGTACGATAGTAATGTTTTATTTGATAGCTTTGTGAGGGAGCCACTATCTACGCAAAGTATATCTGAAGCAAATAGTTACAAAAATTGCCACCAGTCTTTTTATATTTATCATGTCAATCAAAAGAAGCATTATCTGTGTTTGTCAATTCGGGAAAGATACTATCTACTTTTTCTTGTTTTAAAAAATCCATTTCGGCTTTCAGGCCATTAGCAATGAATCATTTAAGGTTTTTGTGGAACGCTGGGGAGAAGCAACAGCCACGCGGGACCTGTAAATTTCCCATTTTTTTACAGCTGTTTTATGTGAAAACACATGGATTAAATATAAAGTAAAAAATATGAAAGGATATACACTGCTTACACGCTATTGAAACAACAACAAGGGTAAAAAGTAAAACAAATTTTTGCTTCAGTGATGTTTTTCGTTTCTTTGAAAACATCTAAATTAAGATACTGTGAAACCATTTTATTCAACCAGGTTCTTTCCCAATGTATGGCATGTGCATCCATAATAGAACATTTCAATATAACCTCTTTTCAGGACTGTGGAGTCGGAGTCGGTGTCGTGCAGTCGCGGTTTTTTGTCAGTAGTCGGAGTGGTCGCGGCGTTTTGGCCGCAGTCGTACTTGTATCGATTTATCGACTAAAAATCTGCTCGTACCAGGAATTGAGCCCGGACGGTCCGACACGGTAGCCAACGACGTTGACCACTGCACCACGGACCTTGCGAATGTCTTTCCAGTAAGGGTACATTTTTTTTTCAATTTGAAAATATAAGATTCTTATGTTTAATACGGTAACTATTCGTAACGCCCTTGTCAGAACTATAAAAGTTCTGACGAGGGCGTAAGCCGAAATAGCTATCAACAAATATATAAAATAATTTCTGTAGAATTAAAATACATTGTTATTTTTCTTAACGTATTATAAAACAGTTCTTTCAATTAAATGCCTACCCAATCAATTATTTTATTTGTCGAATGATAAAGAACGGTTTTAATTTCAGCAAACGAGCTATTCTGGATTTGAGCCATTTACATGTGCTTGCTTTTCAGCAGGTTAAAAAACATGGTATTTTAATTATAATACTGATTTCTAACCAATCAATATATTAAGTCAAACAAATTATCAAGTGTATATGGATAAAATAACAATATTAATTTCAACTGTCAAAACGTGGTGGAATATCATTATAATAAAAATAATAAAACATTTTAAGTACTTATTCAATGTGGAATACGTCCTAAAACTCGTTTATTATCATTATAAGAGTACTAGTATTCGAACCCGGCTTCGCTCGGACCAGTTTGGGATTAAGTTCAGCTCGGCGCGTAAATTCAGACGGGCCAAGTTGAAACAACTTTTTTCAAAATTCAAAAGTCTAGGTCAATTAAAATGGAATTAAAATGAACATTTCAGACTGGCATTGACATTTATCAGCTCCTTTCATATTTTGACAGCCCTGCCCCATTCTCGCCCATTAAAATGTCCAAATTCAAGGAAAATATCTAATTTGCTGTCAAAGAAATGTCAAATAATACCTTCACGTAAATAAAAACATTATTATATTAATAAAAGCCGGGAAAAGTCCAGTAGAAGACTAATTTATTACATTTTGACTAAATGTTTTCGCCGATAAAAAAATCAAACATATTTTCTTTCATATTCGTTTTTATGGCAACTCAATGACCAACAATGCAAAAGGGAATTACAGACCCACAGACATACACCTTGTTTAGAATACATACGGTTTTAATTTTCATATTACTTGTAAAAACACATTTTAATTAAATACGATACTGAAGCGAGGTAATTGGAGGCCGCATCTACATGAGAACCACACATTGATAACGAAACAAATTTACCGTCGAAACTTTCGCGAGCGAAATCAATTCGTTTGTTTGAACTTGCAACAACAATTCAAAAGGGAATTACAGACATACATCCCCCGTTTCGGTTTTATATATAAGATTTAATTTAAATTTATACAAACAGCTGTTATATAAATTTTACAATGTTTTCGAAAACATCACAGCTGTTTCTCTTACTACAATATTACAATATGTATGAAGTCATTTTATACAAAATTCATTTAAACATATCGTGTTGTATCACATAATAGTAAACAAAATAGCATATTTTCGCAGAACAGATTTCATTTAGTTGAGAGATATAATAAATTCAACACTTTTACGGGAATAGCTATTGCTTTGCGGGCAGGAGAGGAAATTGGATAGCCTCCCTGATCATTGTTTATAACTCGGGGAAACTTACATCCAAGTAAACAATAACGAATGTGTTTTGCTTCATTTTCCACGATACTGAACGAGTTTTCGGTTAACGTATTGATGTGATAATAGGGTGCGTGCATAAATTATTGCTTTAGAATCATTTTTAAATCGAGAGATGTCGTTACTAGTGACGACGAGAAATTGTTATTTGACAGTGACATCTATTGATGAGAAAAAATAATGAACGTGTATTTTACAATATGTACTTGGTTCATGAAGTTGATAGTAAAGTTAAATATGAATGACTTTTAACCTTTTACACACCTCAATATATTATTTGTTTTCCTTTCAGCAACTTCTCGATAGATTTGAGAAATTGATTGTTAACACAGGGTTTGGGTATTTATTAACATGGTAAATCGAAATACCGAAAAATATACCACATTATGAAATGTGACAGACATTAAATAAGACACACAATCCAAAAAATACGGGTTTTGAAATAAGGATGATTTTAAGTTCGTAAAAAGTGATTTTCCAAGCAAGTTTAACTATGTCGAGCAGGACTCGACATAGAAGTTGAAGGATTTAATTATAGTCTCGAAGTTGATTAGTTCTTTTCATATAACTTTGATTATCGATTAATTTAAGTAATATTACTTAAGCAATCTTTGTGATAGTTATATAGTTTGAAGATGCCACTGTAAGAGGCGAAACACGGGTCACACAAGTTATTTTTTATTGTATATGAAAATTAACTTCTATAAAGTTGAACACGAGGTTAGTGGGTGAAAGAAAATACTGGAGGTACCGTGTGGCGGCCATATGCTCCTAAAAGGGAACGGATATGGAAAAATCAATAACCACCGATTCAATCGAAAGTAAGAATATTTATTTACGTAAAAATCAATACGTTGAATAATTAAAGTTATTTAAAATTTTATCCTATATATGTATGGTTACTTTTTTACCTTTTCTACACCAGTATATACCAGGGCTGTGGAGTCGGTAAAAAAAAGTCCGACTCCGACTCCGGCATTTACCAAAACCACGACTCCGACTAAAAAATGGTTAATATCGTCACTTTTTTCCCCTAATTTTCCTATTTATGTGTATTCAATTGAATATCAACCCTATCAATGCGGCCAAAAGCCAAATTTGACATATTAAATGCAAAAATAAAAGTTCAAACTTTTCAAAATTTCCGACTCAAGAGTACGACTCCGGCCACAACGCCGCGCCGACTCCACGACTCCGACTCCGACTCCACAGCCTGGAAAATAGATAAAGATAAGTTGATGTTCGTGTAAACACAGTTCCAACGAGGACGTAAGCCGAAAATACTTTCTAACCAAAAGTTAGCGACAAAACTCATAGAAAAATACAAAATTCAAACAATTCAAATTTCAAATTTGAGCTAAAATACGTTGCTATTTTTTCACCATGTTATAATAGAGTTCTACAATTCAATCAATTAAAGTGTGAATCTTTGATTAGCAATATTACGACACGCATTCTATGTGTAATGTCGTTACCTTCTCCAAAAACTGTAAATGAAGTTAGAAAAAATCGATTCTTATTTTTCACAGAGGCGCCAATTGAAAGTCCGCAGGGGATGCATCGTTTAAGTAAATTGAAATCGTTTAATATTAAATAGAAAAACTTAACTAAAAAAAAGTGCTTCAGTACCGAGAGAGGTGATTCATGGCGCCCGGAAAATGGATGAGGAAATCGCGGACCAGTGGTGGTAAACATCAAAGCGACTGCATATTAAATTCATTCATAAAATTTCGTCAATTTAATAACAATTCTAAAGCTAACGACACACCGGTGGGCAACTATGTTTGAGGCGTCAAAAAATAATATTTCTCAAATTATCACATCGAATATGCATCCGAGATCTCTTAAGGCTCACAAAATGAATATGAACTTTACGTTTTAATCAGGGCTGTGGAGTCGGTGGTAAGCAGAACCAGAACATGTTGACACCGCCTTATGTGGTGGGTCATCAGAACTCTCTCGAACGATCTATTTTTCACCTCAGTCTATGAGTTTAAGTCGATATCAGGAAATAAATTCATTCTTATAATAATCTATATTGCAATCAATAGCGAAGCAATTTAGAGTTATTTCAATTTATCTTATCTCTTGACGCCCGACAATGCATGTGCTCCATAAAAAGTTCGTAAGGCGATAAATAATCCCTTATCGGCGGGCGCACGTGTTAGCGATTTTTGAAACGGCCATTGTTTTTTCTTTCTAAAGTAACCGTTTGTTTTCATACAGCAGTGAGAGATTGGACTGCATTGAGAATGCACGCGCCTAATCCTCTCCCTAAGAATTAAATTCGAGTCAAATTCCTGATATCTTCTTCGCTATCGTAATATTTGTGTGTTGTATAACGTCTGTGTAAATCTTAAACAATTAAATAATGGATGCTAACCAGTAGTCCCACATAACGCTTTGAGATCGTCTTTTCTTTATAAGAGTACCATGTTTCTCCTACTCCGTCCCCAAAATCCCTCTTCCTGAGTGTCGGATAGGAGGCTCCTTCTCGATTTACGAGGGAGCCGGAATAAAGGTCTTCTCAATGTATATTGTGAATTTTGAATATTTGCATCTTTGACGATATTTTTTTATGTCTTAATATATGTAACTCTAAACGTTGGTAAATTGTTTATCTGCAAAATAAGCGTTTTCCACTTATTCGTATTAATAACACTGCAAGAATCACCCATTGTCTATTTCACTCAAAAAACAAACAAAATTTATGAATGTAATATATATCAACAACTAATTTTTAATACGGTGAAAAAAGAATTAATTAATATTTTAATTCCACAGAAACTATTTTATGTATTTGTTGATAGCTATTTCGGCATTGTTATTTTTTTCACCATATTATAATGGAGTTCTCAACTGTCCGCTCCCAGCATGGAGCATATGGACCCCTCACGTAGTTCATGTCTACATTTTTATTCCGAGAACTGCTCGTTACTCAGTTGCCAACCTCTGCTTTTCAAAGAGAGTAGGTATTTATTTATTGATTCAAAAAACTACAAATCATGACATTACAGCTCACGCCAATACGCCACGCATTTGACAAATTTATTAAAATATACATACATACTTGTATACACATAATAAAAATTAAAAATTACAAATTGTAGCCATAAGAACAGAGAGAAAAAATATCCAATGAATTGTTTGTTTCAACAGTTCATTTTTAACCCCTTCCTTACAGTAGAGGGTACGTGTTGCGTTGTTTATGATCTTCTCTTCTCATTTTTTTTTTTAATGTAATTATCATTACTTCTTCATATGTGAATACTAGATCTATCTATAAATGTGTTTTGGCAGTGATTTTTTATTTGTTTCAAATGAACCATATATCATCCCTACCAAGCCAAAATGGTGTTAGTAAAATTTGAGGTTAGGATCACAAAAAAAATATATGCATAGCTGTCAAAAGGATGTTCTTCAAGAAAAAAACTCCAACGCATGGAAAGAAGTGGTAAAGAAACGAAGTTGTTCTAATAGACACAATAATTGCTCACCCTTTTTGCTCTCCTGATAAGTGTATTTGATTCCTTTCTTGGAATCAATGTCAATAGAGAACTAAATACTGTCAGATGAACTCAATAAAGATCTAGGCATGGATCTGAAGTATAAGCTTTTAAAATAAAAATAAATTTAAAAGATGTCAACCGAGTGAGTTCCGACAAAATCAACTTTTATTCATACAATATAGTATTCGTCTGAACTCACTCACGTCGATATGAAATATGTCGACATCCGAAGCAATTCCGTTTAAAATTGTTAAAGCTCTTCCCAGTGGCATTCCCATTGGCAGGCTGGTTCTACCCCTTGGAAGAACAAACAACTCATGTTCACGATTCCTCAAAAAATTATCAGGAACATTCAATTTAACATTTGGCCTCGGATAAGCCGAAAGAAATATAATGCCAATAAAATATAATCTATTGAAAGGATATGAAGACTATGACAGGGCTAGTGGTTAGCTAATCGCTGCCGCTACGTGCCTTTACTTTTTTTGAAAACGGAAGGGTGGAATGGATTCTTATCAACAGAGACACTTATTGCCTTCGAACAAAATCAATTTATTGACTGAAAAATTACGCCCGTACTACGGATAAAAGACTCGAACCCGGACGGTCCGTCACGGAAACCAACGACGTTGCCTACTGCACCACGGACCGGGCAAATAAAAACGATATGTTATTAACTCTTCTCATGATTGAATGAAAATTTTTCATTTTGCAAATATGCAATTTTGCAACGGAAACGGTGATATTATAAACTATGTATGACCATCCGAATGGAATGGTTGACCGGCCATGGTCTTTAGATATTTGGATCACGTTACCCGAGCAAGACCACAAATAACCCGGCAGATTAATAATTTACAAAAAGGCTAGGGTGTACTTTTGAGGGAGGGCGGGAGGGAAACGAGAGCAACATATTGCAAGAGTGAAGTAGCAGAGGGTACTTGGCAGTATGTGCTTTGGCCTAGGGGATACAGCCAGGTACACTGGGCATGTTTGTTTATATCGTGCTTCACTCTACAAGACTTTTAACGGTGATAGGGATGCGGTAGAACACTACGCTTTCGTAGTCAATGCAGAAATAATTTTTTTATATAAGTAATTAAGGATATCGACTGATGGTGCTTGATGGAATTTCAATATCAAATTTGAATTTTATACTTTTCTATAAGTTTTGTCGCTAACGACCCGGGTTTTGTCTTTCAGCATCTTCAGGCATTTCAAGTACACGGATGTTTTTGAAGTGTTAATTGTAACTCTGAGTAACGGTGACGGATAATATTTTTTTACTCGTTATGAATTTCTAATGATAATATCTATTAATTTGTTATTGTTCCTATGCATTTAGCTTAAAGCTTTTACTATATATTGCAGGGCTGTGAAGTCGGAGTCGGAGTCGGAGTCGTGAAGTCGGAGCTTTTTGGCCGGAGTCGGAATTTTGAAAAGTTTGAACTTTTTATTTTTGCATTTTATATGTCAAATTTGGTTTTTGGTCGTGTTGATAGGGTTGATATTTAATTGAGTACACATAAATAGGAAAATTAGGGGGAAAAAGTGACGATATTGAACATTTTTTGGTCGGAGTCGAACGTGGTTTTGGTAAATGCTGGAATCGGAGTCGGACTTTTTTTCACCGACTCAACAGCCCTGATATATAGTGAAGTGTGATTTTGCAGTGACCACTAAAAAGGTTATGAGAGTTTTGATTTTCTTTCATTGGCTTGCGTGTTCGGGAAATGCATTTTCCTCTTTTGTGGTGCAGATTAATGGTTCTCATGTGCGGCCACCAGAAAATTTGGCTGCGGCCAACAACAGCTTCATAGTAAATATAAATATTTAAAAAAAATGGTTTTACTATTCAAGTTGTCCACAGAGACTCAAGCGATTAATACCAATAGTAAATTGTCAATAATTTTTAGATCCATTTGACAAGCCCCAAACACAACAGACTCAAAACAAAAATTTGGTCCGGCCATCAGACATTTCCGTTTATGTTTATGATGCAGCCATAGTACAATTTTACGTTAAAACCACTGGTGTAGATTGTATAATGCAAAATATGTCCATTTCAACAAAATTTAAAACTTTAGCCCAGTGGCAGGAGTATTAACCAGGGCTGTGAAGTCGGTGAAAAAAAGACCGACTCCGACTCCGACATTGACCAAAACCACGACTCCGACTAAAAAAGGTTAATACCAAAAACACGACTCAGTGTATTCAATTAAAAAACCCTATCAAATATCGTCACTTTTTCCCAAAAATTTTCCTATTTATGTGTATTCAGACTTCGAGTACAACTCTATCAATGCGGCCAAACAGCCCTGGTAATCTTATATATTAAATGCAAAAATAAAAGTTCCCTTTTGCATTGTTGTTGCAAGTTGCGGTAAATTATTTACGTGAAAGTATTATTTGACATTTCAAATTAGATTTTTTCCTTGAATTTGGACATTTAAATGGGCGAGAATGGGGCTGTCATCAAATTAAATAAAGTTTGTGATTTTATTTTAACTCTATTTTGGATGTTAGATTTTGTGATATAATTATGTCGAATGATATAACATTAAATAATTATTAGTCGCTTCGTCCGAGCGACGCCGGGTAGCAATACTAGTAACAGATAAGGAAAATACTGACAAATATAGAAGGTTAACAAAAAGTAAAGTGGAAATATAAAGCCGTATCCTATCACTATATGTACAAGAGTTTTCAGCAAAGAGAGTTACTGCATACACTATGATACAAACTAATTTGTATTCAATAACTTTTGCGTTACGAGAAAATGCACGGGAAAAAATCGAGACTTTTACTCGCGGCCAAGTTTCACAAGTGAAAATTTTCCCAACGATTTATTCCACGGCTAGAACATATTAATATTTTTACTGTAGAGTTCTCGTTACGAATTTATTTCCAGTGTGGTAAAACGGAGGGAAAAAGAGTCTAGTTTTTTTTAAATCGAATACAAAAAATAATAAATGAACCTATTTGAATTTAATTGAGGATTTCGACTGTTCGAAATTTGAATCCAATTTAAATTGTTTGAACTGTGTACTCTTTCATTATTTGAGTTTTGTCTCTTACATCCCAGGTTTCGCATTTCGTACATCTTTAGGAGTTTCAACTGCACAAATGAACTTCGCAATTTAAACAGTTTGTATCGTTTATATACAAAAATTTAAGCAGATGATTAAGTTTAATTTTTATAAGCGTAATCTATATGAATATACGAAAGTTTTCAATTAATTATATGGGTTAGCAATAATTATCGGGAATTTCGAATGTCGTCACGATAATACTAAATACCATTTATTATTGAATTGATTGATTGAAGTGTTTGGGTTTATAACTAATGATATTTATTTAAAGGGGTAAAAATTGGTGATTTTGGAAGATTAAGTTGTTCGTTCAAAATTGGCAAACATATTTTTTATTTGAATTTAATTTAGGATTTCTACTGAATTTCCTTGATAGAAATTTGTAAATACATATACACATCCTATAACTTCTTGGGACCCTGGGTATCACCTATGATACCCATGGTTTTTTATAAAATATCATATCCCGGTTGTACAATTAAACGTACCGAAAACAATTTTTTTCATGCTGTTTTATAAGTTTTATGTTAAAGTAAGAGTTATGTTGAAGTAGAGTATCATATCTTGTCCGGCCCGTGGCCCAGTGGTTAACGTTGTTAGCTTACGTGTCGGACTGCCCGGATTCGATTCCCGGTACGAGTGGTTTTATTCAGTCGATAAATCTGTTCAAAGACATGGTGTTTGTGCTGTTGAAAATCCTTTCCCACCTTCTCCTATCCCAAAGAGCGACGCTTAGCGATTAGCTAACCACTAGTGCTGTGCGAGTCCTCGTATCCTTTATATCTCCTAATCTCTTCGAAAAAGAGAGGTTGAGCAACTGAGTAACAAACAGTTCTCGTAGAAAAATATATGTTGAGATAAACTTCGTGAGGAGTCCATATGCTCCAAGTTGGGAGCGGACATTGTTAAAAAAATAGTATTATAGGTGATACCCGGGACCCGAAGAGGTTCAGGATTTGTTCTATTGCATGACACCTATCTCAGTGCAATAGGAGAGTTGGCTGTGTTGCAAAGTGGACATATCGGTTTTTGCTTTTGGACGCATCGTGCTATGTCCGTTACTTAACACTTTGCCGTTTTCTTATTAATTAAATAAATTAAAGAAGAATATCTTTGCGCTGGGTTTCATATCCGTCATAGATGTTGAGATTGAAGAATTCTTCATCAAAGTATTTAAATCAAATGACATGTCACATTGTCGTTGATTTGAAACAATTATTTCCTGAGTGCATCTCACGTGCAAATTGTTATTTATTACATAAAAAAAAAGAAAAAACACGTCAAAGCAACTATACTGCATTTTTTATTTGAATTATTTGAAGTCATGTTTTTGTTTCAGTAGTTGACCATCTCACAAATTGAAAAAAGTCTAGGTGTTGACCATGTCTAATCAGGGGGCTTTATAGTGAACTTTCTTTCACTGTGCCTCAAGGCTTTCTGTCACACCACTCTTGGTTGAATCAAGTAGCAATGGGTGGTTCAGGAACAAGGTACACACCGTTACTAGATTGATCACCTAAGAAATTTGAAATAATAAACTTTCCTCACTAGGTTTTGTTTTCAAATGGCCACCCTGGCACTCCATTGGCTATATGGTGATGTGTTAGTGGCTCATTCAGACCACAGATGCCTTGAATTGTCTGAACTTTACAATTTATACATTTAGAGCAATCCCGCATCTGGATTTCTTATTTTGGGCTATTTTATTCTCAAAAGGTTTACTACTGGTACATTAACCTTAGTTTTTGTGTCAACACTCGTGGGGGTTATCAGACCAATTAGTGCAGACATATTTGAATCAAAAAATCTTGTCCGTGATAGTTTTTACACCGATAAATTTTATTTATTTTTGAATATCAATTTACAACGCACCGCAAGGTGTCTCAACGTAAGAGATGCTAGCAGTCAACGGGTTGAATTACTTATTTGCTAGCAATTGTTTGTCACACTTTTACTAGCCTAGCTTAGCAACCGTATAGATAACTCTGTGTTATTTTATTTATTATCAGTTTAAAATTTTCGCGATTATCGAAACCGGTCCTGACCTAAATAAATTTTATATTTTCATACAATGCCATCCAACGAAAAATTGACAATGAGTGTCCTAAAAGTGACGTAGAATTGTCACTGTAATATCATTCCCAAAAATATAAAAAAAAGTATAACACCGTATGTGCAATTTCATTTGTCATAAAATAAAACAGCGAGAAATAACAATAATAATTACTATTACAGTAGGTTCTTTCAGCAAGAACGATTGCCCGGTGCGTTTCTTCCGCATACAGAAAAAAAAATGATTTATTACTCGAACTGACAAGATCATAAATGATAAATACATTTTTTCCATTTTCATCTATCCAAAGTAGGAATGCTACTGTTCCACTGAGCTGGCCGCCATCTTGTTTTATTTTCACGCCATTTTGAAAAGCATTATTATCATATGACTCGCGTCAAATGAAAAAAACTGTATAATTTAATAATGTTCACTGTAAAGCAATCTTCAGTTGAATGACATTAGATCATAAATCGTACCGACGTGATGGACTTATACTGACTGTTCTTGAAAATAACCATGCCCAGTTCCGCTCCACAATGTGGAGCATACTGAATATAAAATAAGTTCATATAAAATTTAAAACAACTTTGATTATTCCACCTATTGTGTTACTTAGTGTGACACGTGTTTTGCCTCTTTCAGAGGCATCTTCGGAATTACTAAACAAACTAAACTTAACTCGTAAACTTTGCAATAAAGCAAGATGATTCTAATATTTTTTTTAAAATAATAAAATTACGAAATGGAGTTTGGTATTTTTCCTTTTTACGGTAAGCAAGGAAGGGGATATAGAATCAAAGCAAAGCAATCAAATAATTATACTACTAATGACGTTATCAATTACAAAATATTAACTAATGAGATGCAATCAATCAAGAATGGTTAAAAACCTATCAATGGAAATAGTAAGATGAAAGCAGTGGCGAACAACCTGTCATATTAAGGATATTATTTTATAATTCTATTTTACCGTTAATACTTTTATTTTTTTCTAAAAATTCTATACTATTCATTTTTAAACCCTTTTATTTACTCAGTGGAGTATTTTTATATTACTAATCTAATAAAAATTATGATGCATTAGTTAATATTTTGTAATTGCTAATGTCATTAGTAGTATAATTATTTGTCTGCTTTGCTTTGATTCTATAACCCCCTCCTTGCTTCCCGTAAAAAGGAAAAATTCCCAAACTCTATTTTGTAATTTTATCAGCAAACTTTGCGATAGTCAGTCCGAAGATAACCCTGAAAGAGGCGAAACAAGTGTCACAGTTAGTAACACAATACAAGGAATAATCAAAGTTATATTAAGGTCACTTTTAAGGTGTTCACTGTCAATACTTGGTGGAAAGGCATTATAATAAAAATAATAACACATTTTTAGTACTTTTTCCACATGAGATTTATTTCATCAGGACCGGTTTAATTTTAAATTCACTAATTTGATATAGACTGAACGCGTGGGCTAAGTGCGGTAGGTGGATTCTTATGTCAAAGGGGAGAAAATTTATTTAGTATCAATGCCTGCCGCAAACTCAAGTGAAGTCAGAGTGTAGTTTGGCAGAGTCATTTACTGCCTTCTTGCTTGGAACGGCAGCTTAAATCAGAGTATTCTCACCGTTCTAGCGGATCTAGCCGTTATCAATAATCCTCGCCATGAGTGAAACCGGTCCTGATGAAATAAATCTCATGTGGAAAAAGTACTAAAAATGTGTTATTATTATTATTATATTAAGGTGTAAATTAAAAAACTTAACTTAACAAACAAACAAACAATAATTATACTATTTTTCCAAGTAAGAAGCAGTGTTTCCAAGCAGAAGTCAGTGAATCTGACCAACTTTTGAAAAGAAATACATGATGTTACTAATACTAATACACACTGAATATTTATAAAAAGCGTATGATGTGAAAATGAGATAATTTCTTTGTTAACAAGCAGATAGAAGATGACTTGCTAAACTTTAATTGGCTGCCTCTTTGCCAAGAAAACTATAGTTGTATTTTTGCTAAGAAATTCTTATACTTTTAGCAGGTGTCCATTTAGCAATCATTGCTTGATGCTCGCGATGGGTGAAACCGGTCCTGATGTCAATGTGGAATAAGTACTGACAGTGAACACCTTTAATAGTTAACGATAAAAAATCTTGGGCAGGGGTAAGGTAGAATGTTGTAATACAACAGTAGTCAAAACTTTGGCGCTATAAACTTTACGAGTCGAGATGAACGGTGAATCCCCGAGGTGACATTTGCGCAACGGCCGTGTCCGCAAAACTGAATTAGACTCACTCGCATTGTCAACTTACGGTGATTAATTATTTATATTTATTTCACATGGGGCGGACGTTGTGAAAATGTCCCGCGAAAGGAAAGAGCGAAGCATTGTTGAAAAGTGTCGTGGCGAGGTTATGACTAGGGCTTCCAATCCCGGTACAAAATTTTGATCCCGGGATTTCGGGATTGGCGTAAGTCGATCCAGGGATTTGGAATATTTTTCTAATGGTCGATAACTGTCATGCTTATTAAATATTAACCATGTTAATTCATCATCAAAAACAGTTTAAAATAAGTTTCGTCACTATCTTTTTTAGGAATACTGTATTTCGGCTGTTTGTCCATTATTGAAAAGCGAAAATATTTCATTGAAATATACTGTACGAGAGTATCGGTCTCGTTCGCATGCGATCTGAATACTCATTGAAATTAAAAATGTATAAAGAGGAGCATTTTTTTTAAATTCTCATTGTTTAAATGTTGACACATTAATAAAAATAAATAACGTTTTATATTTAATTACATATTATGTTTATTTTATATTATATGCGCTGACAAACAGTTCATTTTGACAACTTATTGTTGCACTTGCGCAAAGCTTATAGGCATAGTACAATTAACTTTCACTAGGTGGCGCGTGTCGACAATCGGTAAAAGACAAAAGCAAATTTCAAGAGGCAGATGTCATCGATACCGATCAATGTTAGTGAAATTAAATCGAAATTATGTATCTAAAATGTTGTGCATTCGAGAGCACTTCAATAAACACAAACATTTTCTTTTTTTGAATGGCATTGCAACGAAAATTCCGGCATCATGTTTTCTAATCCCGTGATTCATCAGGTATTGAAAATCCTCTGGATCCCGGGATTGGAAACCCTAGGTATGAGTGTTTTATGAGCCGTGGTCGGCCTATATGACCAGCCATGTAGATGACGAAAATTGGTTGCACCTACTTGACAGATTTCTCAATATAATTACTACTTGGTATCAGAAAGTGCAGAAATCGGCTGACATTACAAACAACATATTTAATATAGCATTTCCGCTAGAATGGCGAGTATACTTTGATTTAAGCTGCCGTTCCTAGCAAGAAGGCAGTAAGTGACTCCTTTAACACTTCACTTGAGTTTGCGGCAGGCGTTGATACTAAATAAATTTTCTCCCTTCTGACATAAGAATCCACCTAAAGCACTTAGCCCACGCGTTCAGTCTATATCAAATTAGAGAATTTAAAATTTTCGGACTCTTTTTTTTGTCGGCGTCATTCAGGACACTCTTACGAGTGCATATGTAGCGTGGTTAGTCTGTATTGAGATAAATTACCAGGGCTGTGGAGTAGAGACTCCAATTCGAGTATCGATTACTCGATTTAGTAATAATCGGCGTTTTTTCTTCTGCGGGAATTATAAAAACAAAACTTTGAACCAATTTAAAATTTGTGAGTTTAATTCTCTATTTGAGCATGAGTTGTTTTTTCTTCCAATGGGTAGAACCAGTCTGCCAATGGGAATGCCTCTGGGAAGAGCTTTAACAATTTTCAAACGGCATTGCATCGGATGTCGACATATTTCATATTGACGTGAGTGAGTTCAGACGAATACTATATTTTATGAATAAAAGTTGATTTTGTCAGAACTCACTCGGTTGACATCTTTGAAAATTTCTAATATGATTTTATAAATTTTTTTCTCTCTGTTTTTATGACTACAATGTTTTCATCTTGTTTTTAATTAATTAATGATTAATATTATGTATTTACATGTATGTATATATATAAATACATACACGTATTTATAATTTGTCAAATACATGGCATTACATCAGCGCCAATGCCATGATTTGCTTTCTTAAATAAATAATAAATAAATAAATCAAGCAACCAATCCGGTCCTATAGCCAAAATTTACATGTCGTACCTATGAATAAATAAAAAGTTCAACACCCACTACGAATCTTGTTTAAATACCGCGACGACTCCGGCTGCGGCCAAAAACCCGCGACTCAACGACTCCGACTTCACAGTAGAGACTCCAATTACTCGACATCTCAGGACCGACAACATATTATATCTTTCAGCAATACGGTCCGGTCCGTATCAATTCGAATTTGTATATATTAATAGATGATAAATAAATAAAGAAGCATATTCAATTTGATTAATACATTAAAGGCAATTCAGTAATTACCCATTGGAAGAACAAACAACTCATGCTCACGATTCCTCAAAAAATTATCAGGAACATTCAATTTAACATTTTTAAGAATGGTGGAATTCTCATTTTGGCCTCGGATAAGCCGAAAGAAATATAATGCCAAATACATTTCTTCGAGCATTCAAACTATTTTATATATTTATCAGAACTAGTTCTGTTGGATAAAGAAGCTGAAATATGTCCTCAAATAGAGAATTACTCAAAAATTTCTTCTGAACTCAAATACATTGTTATATTGATATTTAATTAAATAAACATAAACAGGAAATTTAAAAAAAAAAAAGAGTTGCTTTTGGTCAATGCTAACTAATCACTAGTCTGTCCCACAGTCCTCGAATCCTATAATCCCTATAAAATTTAAAATAACTTTGATTATTCCACGTATTGGCAACTAACTGTGAACGATCAGCCTCGTAGAAAAAACAAATCTTGAGATAAACTACGTGAAGAGTCCATATGTTTGGGGCAGACGTGGTTAAAGAATATACAGTAAATGGTCCATTTTTTCAATGGCTTCGATACGCTTCTGTCAATGTTAGATGAAAGTTTAAGAATGCTATCATGGCGATGTTGGTAAACAAAAGGCTGATGATGATCAGCGTAAGTGAAAACCTTTTGGCCACTTATACAGCGAAAATTTCAAGCCGGACGACCTGCGCGATGTCACAAAACATTAGACGAGAAAATACGTCGCATACGCATTACAATCACTTAGTTACGCCACCCAAAGAAATTGTTCCTCTTCGTATCTCAACAATGGCGCTCCGTCGGCCATTGTGTGCGAGAAATCAGAAAGTTTATAAAAACACGCGTTGACAGAGGTGCCATCTTAGTTGCACCCGTGAAATGTGACGGATCGTTGAAAACATAATGGCGCACAATGTAAAACAGCTGACGATAATTGGCGGGAAACGTTCTGTTGTTACTTTCGTGATTGTTTTAATTTTGCGACTGGATTTCGTATGCGGGATCACCACGGGAAATAAAAACGAAACTGAATTGAATAAGGGGGAGTTCAAGAGATCGTCTTTGGATTATAGCGAAAGTGTAGGTTGTCCTTTTTGTACAAAATTAATCTGCTGCAAACCAAACTTGGGTGCAGCGACATTATCGCGCGGGCCATTACCGCGCCGACATTTGCGCGCAATATTTCAAAAAAATTAACAGCTTGAAAATTACACTGAAAAAACATAAAAGAAATTTAAATCAAAATGCAAACCTTTGATTTGTTTCAATCAGGCATGCCCAAACCTTGGCCAAAGAGAACCTATTGTTTGGCCAGAAGTTTTCTACTTTTATACATTTTAAATATATTTCAATTGTGAGCTGTTTGTTATTTTCATAAAATGAATATAATTTTATTTTTAAAGTTTAAAATATTAATGTGTGGCCTATTAGAAACATGCACCATTTTATTTGGCCCACCAAGTGATTTCAGTTGGGCATCCCTGGTTTAAATAGTATTATCTGCTTTCAAATACTTAAACTTCTAAGTATAAAAAATCATTTCATTTCACAATGTGGTATATTATTCAGTATCTCATGCTAATAAACATGCAAACTCTGTGATAGCAATAAATTTCTCAAATCTATTGAGGAGTTGCTGGAACGAAAAAAAATATATTTTAACCCTTTCCGGTCCTATGTCGAATCTCATTCGACATTGATTTCTTCCTCGTATGTCCTATGTATTTTTTTTCTTCATCAGTATTAAGTTAATATCAATAGCAAGTCCACATTAGTTTTTTCATATAGTTCAAAATATATATAATAAGGACAATACGTTATATATTTCGAAAATCAATTTCATTTTTACGAAAAACTTAGTTTTTATTTTGAAAAAAAAATGAAAATATTAGTTTCTCTCACAATACTAGAAATCTATGTGGACCTAGTGGATTTTTTTTGTGGACCGGAAAAGGTTAAGGAGTGCAAATTGTAAAAAATAAAAGTTTAGGCAACGAAATATTTTTGATCTCAAAATTGTCCCCTTGACGAATAAGTTTGTGAACCCCTGGTCTAAAATTTCCACTGACTATTACAACCACTCTCTCTTGACTAGATTATTGTTCATTCATTTTTTATCGATCATAACATCAATGCCATTGTTTACGATATCATAATATAATTTTAATTACTTCATTCGAGTGATTTTAACACATTGGCTACCAAAGAAATATGGAGGAATGGATTCGTATTCCACGTTCCCATTTTGAATGAAAAGCTTTCAGATATTATTATAATAGAGCCAGATGAGAACCCATGTTCATGTTACTGACCAACGGTCATTTGTTTAACTGAATATAAACCAAGAGTGGCCAAAACGTCGATCGCGTAGCTATTCCAAGTCGCCCGCCTGTCTGGCGTACAATGATAATATTTTTATTTTTTTTTGTGAATCGATGGTCGCCTAGAATTTCCAAAAAAGTCGCCCGTAGTGGTAAAAGTTTGGCTACCCCTGATATAAACCAACATTTAGCAGAACGTGGCAAAGTACGGCAAATAAATTCTCGATTTAATTTATGTTTAATTTCAAATACCAGCTGTGTTTTTTAACCGTTTCCACTACCGATGTGGATCATATAGACCTCTAATGGATTTTATCTCAACATAAGTTTTTCGTTTTGTTAATCAATTGATTGAATTGGCATTTACTTGGTAGAACTCCATTATAACACGGTGTAAAAAAATCTTTAAAAATAAAAAAAAGTAGTAAAGCTCGCACCCGTACGGACGTCACACTGCCGGGGAGACAGTACTAAAGAATACCTTATTATGTTATATATAAAACCGAAACGGCGTATGTATGTCTGTGGGTATGTAATTCCCTTTTGCATTGTTGGTCATTAAGTTGCCATAAAAACGAATATGAAAGAAAATATGTTTGAATTTTTATCGGCGAAGACATTTAGTCAAAATGTAATAAATTAGTCTTCTACTGAACTTTTCCCGGCTTTTATTATTAATAAAATGTTTATTATTTACGTGAAGGTATTATTTGACATTTCTTTGACAGCAAATTAGATTTTTTCCTTGAATTTGGACATTTTAATGGGCGAGAATGGGGATGTCATCAAATTAAATAAAGTTTGTGATTTTATTTTAACTCTATTTTGGATGTTAGATTTTGTGATATAATTATGTCGAATGATATAAAATTAAATAATTATTGGTCGCTTAGTCCGAGCGACGCCGGGCAGCAATACTAGTAAGTGATAAAAAATTGTCATTATTTTTATTTTGAGTGTGTTACTGTAATGTGAAAAATTACCGCGTTTCAGAGACAGCCATTTGACGGCCGACGAGCAGCCCAGGACAAAATATCATTCTACCAACAGTCTTCAGATGATTCTAATGAAAAGAGTAGAACATTCTTTAAGGTTAGTAAAAAACGTTTCACTTGACAAAATTAATTATTACTACTATCTATTTACATACATATATAAGATGTGCAATGGTCAACGTCGTTGGCTACCGTGTCGGACCACCCGGGCTCGATTCCAGGTACGAGCAGATTTTTTCAGTCGGTAAATCGATTCGGCTCAGAGGCAGTGGGTGTTTGTGTTGTTGAAAATCCCTTCTCACTTATCCTTCCTAGTCCTCTTTCCTTATCCTAGTGTCTTTCTTTCCCTAGTCTTCGTATCCTTTCCATCCCTACTATCTTTGAATAAGAGTAACTAGCGTTGAAGAACTGAGTAACCAGCAGCTGGCGTTGTAAACATTTGTTGAGAAACTCCGTGAGAAGTGTATATGCACCAAGTTGGGAGCGGACATGTTTAAAAATATACAACAGTCGGAGGTGAGAGAGTGAACAAACAAGCCCCGTATTACGTCCAAAAAAAAAGTGACGATGGACCTGGCTTGGACATGAGCTGCAGATACCCCAGGGGAGCCCGAATCCTGCCTGTCTCTTCTATCGACCTGATGGATCCCGTTGCCCCGGATGGTCGCTAATGAGTCTAATGACCATTCATAGGATGTATTCGGGGAGATACGGGACGCAGGGATGACCTGGGAAAAAGCGAGTAGAGGCACCATGTGGCAGCCATATGCTCCGAATAGAGAGTGGATATGGAAAAACTATCTAAATAGCAGGAAGATTATTGGGATACGCAAATATTAGCTAACCACTAGTCCTTTCTAAGTCGTCGTATCGTTTTAATCCCCACTCTCTTTGAACAAGAGAGGCTGAGCAACTGAGCTACAAACAATTCTCATAGAAAAACATATGTTGAGATAAACTTCGTGAGGAGTCAATATGCTACAAGTTGGGAGCGGCTTAAAAAATGCTAAATATATAAATTAGATAATCATTTATAATATGAGGAAGACAAATGATGAAAATATCTATGCTCCTGTCGATAGAAACACGTATGTATAAATCAGTGGTCGCCAAAGCGTCGACCGCGTAGCTATTTCTAGTCGCCCGCCTGTCAACTTGCTTGAGATAATTAAAATAAAATAAAATAACATGTTTTATTTACATGCAATTTTCATGATTAAAATAACTTGATATAGAATTGGTATTGATATTATCTATATTTTTTTAATGTATGTAAGTCGACTGGCGCCAATAATTTCAAAAACAGGTCGCCTGTAGTGGTTAATAGTTTGGCCACCACTGCTATAAATCAAAATATTTAAAAGTCCATTCAGACATTCAAAATCGTGACTTTGCCGCCTAACTAACGAATGTCCAAAGAGTTTATCACTCGGCTATATGTACATATAAGTTATATATAAATTCCAAAAAAACACCTTCACTTTTCACAGCAAGAAACAGTAAACTTTCAATAAAGAATAAAATTGATACGAAACAGCCCAACAATATAAATATATATTGACATTCGGATCGTTGCAAATATTTGAATACACGGAAAACATAAGTGAACCTTAAATAAATTGTCAAAACAAACACAGGCCAAAGTTCGCCCTTTTCATTTCTTCCCCAATATTTTCATATTAAACTTCTTACGAGAGAAAATGCGGGCCATTTTTCAGGGAAACTTTCCCATGATGCCGGGGTGAAGTGGACCCCTAAGCACGACACGATCATAAACTACCCGAAAGGTATCTGAAAATATTTTCTGCGGTTAAACTTTTTGACTATTTGAATACAATGTTTGAAAAATGTATTGTGGAAGGCATCCAAAATAAAAAACAGAATATGACCACATATTTTTGAATAGTGTCTTTTTACAATAATTTTACAATAATATCGCTACATCAAAGCAACAGTGGGACAATACACAAAACAATTTGTTTTGATATAAAATTTAAAATAACTTTGATTATTCCACGTATTGTGCTACTAACTGTGACACGTGTTTCGCCTCACTGCATGTTCGGACTTCGTATCGCAAAGTTTGCTTTTAAAATAAAAAGTTTTAGTTTGGGATTTTTACTTTTTACAGGAAGCAAGGGGAGTTATAGAATCAAAACAAAGCAAACAAATAATTATACTACTAATGACGTTAACATTACAAAATATTAACTAATGAGATGCAATCAATCAGATAGGGGCTGGGTTAAACCCTTTAAACTTGTTTTGAGTTATGAATGACATTTTAAGGAAAATATAACTTAAAATGAGACTATACGGCTGCTCGAATATGATGTAAGTTGTTTAAGGGCAGTGATGCACAACCTTTTTGGGAGAAGGGTCAGATAATCAATTATCAGATAGTTCGAGAGTCACATGGGCTAAACAGATTGATTTAAGATATTTTTAGTGTTTATTAAAATGAAAATTTTATATTGTTCTTCCATTGTCCGCAAAAAGTTCTGAAGAAAAAAATTTAAGATATTTGTCATTGCGGGCTGCATGAAATGTCATTGCGGGTAATCACTGGCGTAGAAGGTTCTGTAACATGGTTTGAATATTGACGACCAATCTGAATCAATGATTTTTTTTAAAACCTTTTTATTTCAGGGCGATCGAGATGACATATCCTCTGGACAAGGACACAGGGTTCAAGGTTACGGGTACCATGGACCTCCGGAAGATCCTGGTAAATATAATTCAAGATTTTTTGTAATGCCATTGAAATCCAGAAGCAGAATGCAACGATACGTGTGTTACTATTTGACGCAAAAACAAAACCGTTTTTTGTTGATTGAATTGGACGTTCTTAAATGAGCAAACAAAAATTAATCCATCACCACTACTCAGACCTTTACAGAGAGCTAAAATAATGTTACCAAAATCAACTTATATATCTTTTTATTTTCGTTCGTATAGCATTTCATTGAGATCTTTTATGTTTTAAAGCAGGCATGTGTAACCTTTCATTCTGTCTCCGAGTCAAGGGCCGGACCAAATTCTTCAACATAATAAATTAATATTTAATTCAATAAAACACGTTGCTACTTCTTATGTATTTTTTTATTTATATAATGAACGATATTATATACTGATTACAAAATTTAGTGTGAAGAGTTGCCTTGTACTTGAATTACGAGACTATCAATATTGGCGTTGATATTGCTTAAAGATAATCGCATAGAATTTTCGAGATTTTCATCTGTTATCCTCGTTCGAATTTTTGATTTAGTGTGTTTCATCCTCGAAAAAAACTGTTCACATGTATATGTATATGCTGCCAAAAAGACAAATGATTTTTCTTGCAAATGGGCGTAAATGTGTATAATTTTCTACCACCAAATATAAATTATAAAAATCCTTAAAAGCAATGTTGGTAAATTGTTCCCATGTATGTTTTAATGGGTCAATTCATCTTCCAGGATACGGCTACCAGGTGTCGGAACAGAGCTACGGAGGAGACTCGGCAGCACCAGGACAAAACGACGATCGCGAACCAGGAAGCTACAACCATCAGCAGCCATACCAGGGATACCAAGTCAGCAACAACCAGAACCATGGATATTACAACAAGGATTACGTTTATGAACATAGAGATCAAGTCTATGAGCAAAAAGGGCCAGTCTATCATGGATACGTCGGACCACCGCAGCATGGCGGCCATGACCACGGGGTGAGATTAATAATCCAAGTATTTTTGTGTTCATAAATTCGTGTTTTATTATCACATTTTTTATTGAAAAAATAGAACCACTAATGAAGTGTCAACTGTCATTTCTTGGTGGAAACGAATTATTAAATTAAATTAATTAATTTACTACTACTTTCATGAAAATTTTTATGAAGATCAGGTCTGGTTTCACTCATCGAGACCATTAACAACTTATCTATCGATGGAAGTAGTAATACAAAAATTTTGTTTATTTGAAACATTGAATGAACCACTTTTCAGTTATTTACTGTCACTCCTTTGTGCAAAGGCATTATTTTAATAAAAAAAATATTTACATAAATTCCACGCATAATTTTATAAAGATTAGGACCAGTTTCGCTCATAGCGAGTATTATCAAATGAGCTTTTTATGTAATCAGTTTTGCTTTTTAAAACAGTTGAACCAACACAAAAAAAATATATTTAAATATAACCCAACATTACCGTCGGGTCAATGGTTGAGTCGTCAACGTGGTTAGCTTCTTCGAAGCAATATAAAACTTACCTATATAGATTGACCCGAACGATAAATCGACTGAAAAAATTCTGCCCGTACTGGGACTCGAACCTGTGAATCCAATGACGTTGACCACGGCTTAACTTATAGTTAATATCAATATTATGTATTATATTTTTCAGCTTCACAAACGTTATGTATTGTAACTATTTCGACATGATGATGTAAATTATTACACGCAAGGGCCTTATAATATACTGACATTTCTACTTTTAGGTACTAGCTCTAAAAGGAATATTACTACCGCTTGCAGGAGTAGCGTTACTAGGTGCTGCAGCAGCTTTAGTTAGTAACCCTGTCCTCTTGCAACTTGGAGTAATAACCGGAAAAAGAAAAAGAAGATCAATTTCAATCAAAGACATGTTTAAAGCTGATCAAGCAAAGACACAATCATTTGAGAGCAAGCCAACAGTACTTGGAGATTCACTGTTGGACCAAGACAATAATGGACTAGAAATCTTTGACCACGATTATCCAACTGATCAAAACTTAAAACTAGAAAGAAGAGATGATCCACGTCAGACCAAAGGTGATAATGGAAGACTAGATAAGCTTCCAAGACCTCCAAGACAAATTGGAGACGACGAAATCAAGATTCAAAACTCGGACTTCAAAAGTGAAATTGATGGTTCGACTTTGCGTATAGGAAGAAGTTTCAAGTTGTATAATCTATAATTCTTAATTTAATTACAATAATCATATAAGATGACTTTTGATCTTTTTTGGCTCATGAATTTTTAGATCAAATTTTTTTTTAAATATATTTATACATAGTAACTAGAGACTCCAATTCGATTATCGAGTACTCGATACTCGAGTATACTCGTCTATTTTCCAAGTACTCGATTCTCGAGTAATTTGAAAAATACTCGAGTTATACTCGTTTTAGTAATAACCGTCGACAATTTTTTCTTCTGCGAGAAATATAAAATCAAAACTTAAAATTAATTAAAAATTTGAGTCGTTTAATTCTCTATTATTGTTGAAATATATGAGGCATAAATTGAAATAAATGTTTTTATGATATTCAATATTTTTCTTTATTTATTTATCATCTATTTATAAACACAAATTCGAATTAAAAATATATATTTTGGTACATCTGAAACTACTCGAGTATACTCGAGTACTCGAGTATTTTGAAATTTTACTACTCGATACTCGAGTAGTTGAGATGTCGAGTAATTGGAGTCTCTAATAGTAACCGTTCAATATATCAAAGATTATTTTAAAATTCATGGAAGATTAACTAAAATGTTTTAAGCAATAAATATTAAATCAAAATTAATGCTATAAAACAGTCATACTCAACCTTTTTTTCCTCCGAGCCGCATTCCGATTTTTGCTTCGCTACGTGGGCCGCAAGATATTTATAGTTAAAATAAAAACAAATAAAAAATACGCAAAATGTACACAAAAATGCTAGCGAAAATCTTAAATTTTTTACTCAAAAATGAATGTGAATTTTGATATTGAGTCAAACTTTTGACTATCTTCGTCAAATCAGGTTCCTGATTACTACAGGCTACTCTTAATAACTACATCATCAAGGTGAGAATCAGAAAGCCTATTTCTATATACGCTCTTCGCATATTTCAGTTAAGGATATGACGATTCACAGAGATACGTAGATGAGAATAATGTGAGCAGAAGCTGGGCACATTTTTTGGCACGAGATTTGTAAAAAATATTTAATGACTATAATTATTTTGGGCCACAAATAAGAGCTGCGGCAGGCCGCATATGTATAAGATCTGCCGCAGGTTGAGTATGGCTGCTTTAAAACAATAGCTGTCATAAATTACTATAAATAAATATTTTTTACTGAATATTGTATTATATGAAATATTGTCCGGTCCGTGGCGCAGTGGCAACGGCTTTGACTTGCGTGTCGGACCGCCCGGGTTCGATTAGGGAGTACAAAAAAAGATTCTACTATTTTTCCGTTCTACGGACAGCCAAAAATTCATAAGACTGGCACTCCGTTGGCATTGCGAACATCTGAATTGAAAGTCCATGTTATAGAAGTGTTTTAAAATCCAATAATTAGGAAAGAACTCTTGCAAAAATAGTTGAATCTTTTTTGTACTCCATAATACTCTGTCACAACCACTGGGTGTTTGTGTTGTTGAAAATCCCTTCCCACCTTTCCGATCCCAAAGAGCGACGCTTAGTGACAGCGATTAGCTAATCACTAGTCCTGTTCTAGTCCTCGTATCCTTTCCATCAATACTCCCTTCGAAAATAGAGAGGTTGACTCAATCCATATGCTCCAAGTTGGGAGCGGAAAAACCTTACTTTACACCTTATTAGTATCATTATGTTATTGCATTGTTTTGATTCTATCACCCCCTTCCTTGTTTCCTTTAGAAGGAAAAAAACCCGTAATCCATTTTGTAATTTCATAATTTAAAATGTTAGAATTTATCTTGCTTCATTCCTCAAGCAAACTTTGCGATAGTAAGTCTGAAGATGCCTCTGAAAGAGGCGAAACACGTGTCACAGTTAGTTACACAATACGTGGAATAATCAAAGTTATTTTAAATTTTACCTTACTTTATGTTTATTTTTACATATGCAGTGCGTCAAATGGTTTTGTTTGTTTGTTTTCCCTGGAATAAGTCGATGTTTGACTGGTCAATTCTGCATCACAATAAAATTTTATAACAATCTAAAAAACGACAAAAATTTTGATGTCAGCGCTAATCTCTATATTCAGAAATCTGGTACAGAAACATTATTTTTTTTGGTAAAATTCCCAGGCTTTCCAAAACTCGGTTGACTTCCATTGTCTCCCATGGAGATAATGTTTCCTTCTTAAACGTCTCACGGTGGTAATTTTTTACAACGTCTTCATTATGCCTTTAAAAAAATGAAGACAATGGCTTCTAGTTATATTTATTTATCAGGCGACATAACATAACCTCACTTTGAAAAGGTTCTAACTGAAATTTCGGTAAAAAATGACCTGTGATTAGCCGTATTTAAGTATATATTTTTATTTAAGCATGTCCGCTCCCAACTTGGAGCATATGTACTCCTCACGGAGTTTATATCAACATATGTTTTTCTACGAGAACTTTTTGTTACTCAGTTGCTCAACCTCTCTTTTTCGAAGAGAGTAGGGATGGAAAGGATACGAGAACTAGGACAGGACTGGTGATTAGCTAATCGCTGTCACTATGCGTCACTCTTTGGGATCGGAAAGGTGGAAGGGCTTTTCAACAACACAAACACCCATGCCTTTGAACAGATTTATCAAGTGAAAAAATCCGCTCGTACCGGGAATTGAAACCGGGCGGTCCGGCACGCAAGTTCAAAGCCGTTGCCACTGCGCCACGGACCGGACCTATATGATTACATAATATCAGAATTATGGAGTTCATCTGTACACTTTTTTATCAGTGTTGTGACGTCAGAATAGTGGAGCCTTTTGGTCGGAGTTGGAGACGTCGCGGCGAGTCGGAAATTTTGAAAAGTTTTAACTTTGTATTTTGCATATAATACATAAAATTTGGCTCTTGGCCGGATTGGTTGGTTGATATTTAATTGAATATACATATGTATATAGGGAAAGTAGGAAAAAAACGTGACGAAATTAAACTTGTTTAGTCGGAGTCGTTTTTTTGTTACATGCTGGAGTCGGAGTTGTACTTTTTTTTAACGACTCCACAGCCCTGTATTTTTTGTTTCTTTTTCATATAATATATATTTTTAAAGATAAATGGAAAACATTTTTCTTTCTAAAATACATACGTCTTTTTCTTTTATGCTTATTCCACAGTAAATTTATAAAATCAGGACAGGTTTCTCTCATAGCACGTATTTTCAATTGATACATACGATTTTCAACATACAAACATACTTTTAAGTTGTTCACTGTCAATATTTGGTGGAATGGCATTATAGTAAAAATAATAAAACATTTTTAGTACTTATTCCACATAAATTTTATTGGGTCAGGACCGGTTTTGCTCATGGCGAGCATTGTCAACTGATAAGCAATACAAAGAAACAGTGATATTTATACTAAAGTTAAGTTTTCTTTAGTCGGAGTCGGAGTATGAGTCGTGTTCTTGGTAAATACTGGAGTCAGAGTGTTTTTTTTAGTTAATTTATTCGATAAAGTTCAAAGATTGTCATCATTAGATCATTAAGATAATTATTTCTCAGTAGACTGCTTTGAGTTGTGAAAAAATATGTTTAAAATAAGTAATTTGAGACATTTTTACTTGCTCACTGTTACAAGTGAATTTTATCTTTTGAATTAAATAGTATGATCAATCAAAACTTCTAAGGCTCACATCTCAAAACAGGTTCAAAGCAGTATAACCTTTTCAAAGTAAGGTGCGATAAGAAGATCTACTATCTTTCACCTCAATCGCTCAGAGATGATGGTATTATATGTAATATTTGTATCAAAAATCTTGAATTATTACTTGATCAACAGAGTCTGGAGGATTTTGGTTGTTTTGTTTTGTGAGCAGACAATTCTTTTGCGGTCTAGTGGCAAGATCATTTAACTTAGCTATCAGATGATCTTGTCAAGGTCAATGACAAACTTTGATCATTATATTTTACCACACGGTGAAAAAATAGCAATGGTTTGAGTTCTAAAAAGATTATATAATATATCGTTGATGGCTATTTCGGCTAACGCCCTCGACAGAACTATTATGTGCTTAAACTTTAAACATATGTAGATTACTTTTTTTTTTAAGGTGTTCACTGTCAATACTTGGTGGAAAGGCATTATAATAAAAATAATAACACGTTTTTAGTACTTTTTCCACATGAGATTTATTTCATAACCATTTTTCTTGTAATTTGCTTTAATTTATTTGCTTAGTTGTTTTACCAATTGTTTGTCATACCTTGTTTTCATACTTAACTTTTGCATAAATACCACTGTTTTATTGTATTCCTTATCAGTTGATAATGCTCGCCATGAGCGAAACCGGTCCTGATGAAATAAATCTCATGTGGAAAAAGTACTAAAAATGTGTTATTATTTTTTATTATATGTAGATTAAGTTTGTATTAACAATTAACATATCGTGGGTGAGGGGACATACGGGTGAAATTACAAAAATGGCTGTTTTGAGTTAAATATGGCATTGTCATGCTCAAATGCAGTTCTATAAGACATAAAATCATATGAAACTTGTACGAAGAGCGGTTTACCAGATATTGCTCGGCTTTTATACAATATTTATAAGTACAAAGTATAACATTGAAAACTGTTTTGCCATTTATCTCAGTTCGTTGTTTTTGTAGTTTCGCCCGTATGTCCCTACACCCACGATATGATTGTACATAAGCTTCTCATCTAATGGAACATTCTAATTAAAATTAAAATAATAACACATTTTAAGTACTTATTCCACATAAAATTTATTGGATCCAGGACCGGTTTCGCTCATGGCAAGCATCGTCAACTGATAAGAAATACAACGAAACAAATATTTATACAAAAGTTAAGCAAGAATTACAAGGTATGCCAAACAATAAATTGACTCTTTCAGAGGCATCTTCGGATTTACTATCGCAAAGTTAATGACTGATTCTAATATTTTTAAATTATAAAATTACAAAATGGTATTTTGGGATTTTTCCTTTTTACGGGAAGCAAGGAGGGGGTGTTATTGGATCAAAACAAAGCAAACACATAATTATACTACTAATGACGTTAACATTACAAAATATTAGTTAATAAAATTCAATCAATCAGATAGGGCTGGGTTAAACCCTTTAATCGGAAATTATGTAAGCAGTGGCGAGCAACCTGTCTTATTAAGAATATTAATTTTATCATTTAAAAATCAGAGCTGTGGAGTCGTTAAAACAAGTCCGACTCCGACTCCAGCATTTACCAAAAGCACGACTCCGACTCTAACATTGACCAAAAACACTCCGACTCCGGCTAAAAAAAGCTTAAGTCCTGTTAAT
Organism: Himalopsyche kuldschensis; assembly: GCA_028554975.1. Taxonomy (NCBI): domain Eukaryota; kingdom Metazoa; phylum Arthropoda; class Insecta; order Trichoptera; family Rhyacophilidae; genus Himalopsyche; species Himalopsyche kuldschensis. Next base: position 1,836,819 of record JAHFWI010000064.1, on the reverse strand, counting down.
GTTTTTTTTCCTAATTTTGTTATTTATGTGTATTCAATTATATAGCAGCCCTAACAATCTGGCCAATAGCCAAATTTTTCAACTTTTCAAATTTCAAAATTTTCAAAATTTCCGTCTCCGACTACGACTCCGGCCAAAAAGCTCCGACTCCACAGCCCTGTTTAAATTATTAGAATCAATCTTGCTTCATTCTGCGATAGTAAGTCCGAAGATGCCTCTGAAAGAGGCGAAACACGTGTCACAGTTAGCAGCACAATACGTGAAATAATCAAAGTTATTTTTAATTTTATATTGAAATAAAACATATTTGTTCGTACGACTTCCACATATTGATGGAGTAGGCATTTACTTGCTAGAACTCCATTATAATATGGAAAAAAAATAACAATGTATTTTAGTTCTACATAAATTATTTCTATATTTGTTGATAGCTATTTCGGCTTACGCCTTCGTCAGAACTATGACGGAAACTACGATGTCAGTAATATGATAGTTCTGACGAATGCGTAAGCCGAAATAGCTATCAACAAATATAGAAATAATTTATTTAGAACTAAAATACATTGTTATTTTTCTTTCCGTATTACTTCCACATATATTTTGAAATTTATTTCGTATACAGTCTTAAAAATCACATGATAGTACAGTGTTTTTATGAATAATATTATCTTTAGTCTTGAATAATATTACTCAACATAAAATAATCGACAGGTAAGTTGATGTGATATAACCAGCCACCCATGCACCTAACGTCAATTTTATTACGTCCAGGTAGTTATGGTGGTATCGTAAAAGGTCTACTGTTCTTACCTGATTCCTTTTCGAATCCAGTACTGCTGAAAGTCATTCACCCCCTACCTCACACAGAAAGTCGTTTTAAAACTTACAAAAGCACAGTTTGTAATTTATAAACAACCACTTGAAAACACAAACACTGTTTTAAAAACACATTACTTTTAAACACACAATAAGTATCCTTAAATATAAAACCAAACAAATTCTTTACGTCAATTAGATTACAGTTTTAATTTAACTTTAAAACACAGCAACTCTCATTCAAAACAGTGTAACCTTTTAATTTAGTATTATCAATTAGAATTAACTTTATTTTTACCTGTAAAATCTAACCGTTTTTTTAATTTTTTACATTATCTCCGACTCACTACACAAACAATGAATTAAAATTCGTGTATATAACACGAAACAAATAAGTTTAAAACTTGTACACACACTTTGATTTAAAAATAAATCGTATCATATAAAGTTAGGTTATTTGTTTAGGTATTTCCGTGGTACAGATACAGTTTGTACAAACAATTATTTCGCCGACTCGAGAGAATTCGCTGAATCTTTTTATACTGAGGAAACTTCGAAAATAACAGACAGGCCAACTTTGACAGCCATAAAACACAACAGACTATTATATTAGTTTTTAAATTGATGCACTTAATGAACGTACTTTAACCGACGTTAAATTAAAGCAATTAGTAAGAAACATTGAAGTAAAGTTTCTGACATATTTAACATCGCAACTAAGTACCTATCAGCTGTAACCAACACACCGAACTGAAGCTAGCAACGGGCGGCAGGAATGCATCAGTACTTTTAAGATTGCTAGCAAATCTCATTTAGGTTTTTTCTGTCATTTTTTTGTGTCGGATTTATTTATCTTTATAGCAAACGTTCTTCCTTACAGCGATAAAATATATATTTTCACCGCATTATCTGTTATCAATAAGTCCGGTAATTAGATGACAATTAATAATCTTATATATAAAACCGAAACGGGGGATGTATGTCTGTAATTCCCTTTTGCATTGTTGTTGCAAGTTCAAACAAACGAATTGATTTCGCATGCGAAAGTTTCGACGGTAAATTTGTTTCGTTATCGATGTGTGTGTAGAGACTCCAATTACTCGAGTATCGAGTAGTACATATATAAAACCGAAACGGCGTATGTATGTCTGTGGGTCTGTAATTCCCTTTTGCATTGTTGGTCATTAAGTTGCCATAAAAACGAATATGAAAGAAAATATATTTGATTTTTTTATCGGCGAAGACATTTAGTCAAAATGTAATAAATTAGTCTTCTACTGAACTTTTCCCGGCTTTTATTAATATAATAATGTTTTTATTTACGTGAAGGTATTATTTGACATTTCTTTGACAGCAAATTAGATTTTTTCCTTGAATTGGGGCATTTTAATGGGCGAGAATGGGGCTGTCAATATATGAAAGGGGCTGTGAAATGTCAATGCCAGTCTGAAATGTTCATTTTAATTCCATTTTAATTGACCTAGACTTTTGAATTTTGAAAAACTTCTGAATTTACGCGCCGAGGTGAACATAACCCCAAACTGGTCCGAGCGAAGCCGGGTTCTAATACTAGTATGTTATATAGGTGCTTTTATTAACCTTTAAACGCTCGAGTCCGACTTTTTTTTACCGACTCCACAGACCTGGTTTTCAAAGCACAGTATACGGTTACCCTGTGATTTTTTAATGTGCCATGACTGGCAACCGTAAAGCAGCACAGTCAGTATGCATGCGTTGAATAAGTAGCACTTGGTTCTGACCGAGTACAACCGTGTGTCCAAAAATAATTATATCTCTAAAACAAGTCAGCCTATGTGGGTAAAATAAAAAGCATTAACAAAATAAAAGATTGCTTATAATTTTCGATTAAAGACCAGCACCACAACTTGTACGCTTGCTTATTATCTAGTCAAACAAATAGACGAATCATAACGAAACATTTTAGCTAAAGCAATCTTGAAAAAGAAATCGGTCACCCTAAAGGATAAATTTCTAGGTATGGAAAATAATCTGTATCCGCATTGAAATAAATTGTTTGGTGTGAATAAAGCTTTGATAACGGTCACAAGAAATTATTACGGTCCGCCGTATATAACACAACGCATATCCCAAAAGTCAACCTTGTAACGCAGATTTTTATATTCCTCATTATTACAAAAATATTTAACGAAACCGAAAATAAAATTATAGATCTGTATCTCATAGACATTACACTTGAGCTTCGTATAACACGGTTTTACACAACACGGATGTATAAATTGCGACATATTTGTATACAACACGGCTTAAGGAAAAAAAACTAATGTATTAGTGGGGAAGGTTTTTATGCCATGGATATTCCTGACATCCAAGAAATATTGGAGGATCATAGGCTGAAAGAAGAAGAATAAGTCGAAATTTTGGATAAAACTACCACAGTTAGTGACTCAGAAAAGCAGTTGCAGCAAAATATCTACATGTTTCATTACATACAATAAATGACGGCATGGAATTGGCTACAAAATTAGATTTTTTTAAATTGAAAATGATCCTTTAATAGAAAGACGTTCTAAATAGGGAATATTTTAGTACCTTAAAAGGAAATACGGTCTATACGCGAAAAGCGGACAATCGCGTATTACCAAATTTTTGAAGTCTAAAACCACAAAAAAACAGTCCTCAGACGATTAAAACTCACAACCCATCTCGAAAAAGAGTAAAACATATAGTATAATGTGGTAGTGATGATGAATGAATGGTATATTATTGATTGAGTAGGCATTTACTTGGTAGAACTCCATTATAATACGGTAAGAAAAATAACAATGTATTTTAGTTCTACATAAATTATTTTATATATTTGTTGATAGCTATTTCAGCTTAGGCTTTCTTTAGAACTAGTTCTGATAAATATATAAAATAATTTACGTAGAACTAAAATACATTGTTATTTTTCTTGCCGTATTATAAAGGTATATTATGTAATTAAGTCAGTTCAAGTACATCCGTGCATTTGGAATGCCAGAAGATGCCGAAAGGCGAAACCCGGAGTCGTTAGCGACAAAACTCATGGAAAAGTACAAAGTTCAAACAATTCAAAATTCAAATTTGATATATTAAGTTTTTAAAGTTTCTTTCAATAAATATGTAAATGTATATTTGTTTATTTAAAAAAATATATTATTTAATTTCGAAGAAGAAGTTTAATTTCGTCACTATTTTTTTCTAATTATCCTATTTATGTGTATTCAATTAAATATCAACCAACCAATCCGGCAAAATTTCCGACTCAGGCCAAAACGCCGCGACGACTCCGACTCCGACACCACAGCCCTGCTTAAATCATTTAAATCACTCGTAAGTAATTTTACATTTCATATTAAATTTAATCAGCCATATTCTTGCAAGTTGGTGAAAAAACAGCGACCCTGTAGATACGCAAGAAAAGTTTTTTTAGGTTTTCCTCAGATCACAACCATTTGAAACAACACAACAATAAGTCCTTAGAAAATCCGTCTAATACACAGATGCCATTAACAGCCGTATAGAAAATAAACTCATATTTTTTACTCTTTACATATTAGGGATCGCAATACCGAACGATTGTATTCAAAAATATTTAAAACGGTAAATTGGGATCACAATATAAGTCGACTGCAGAATATAATAAATTCTTCAATGCAAGATGATCCTCACAAACCAAATTTAATTTAAATTACAACTGTAACCATGAATTTCTTTTAAACAATTGCAAGAACAACGCGTGACTGAACATCTGGCGTTACAAACGCTGGCCTACAACTAGAGGTCTGCACGGGCCGAAATTTTAAAATTTCACCCGGCCCGAACCCGAAGACCTCCGACCTGGCCCGGCCCGTCCCCGAGGCTCATTTTTTAAAAAATCTTACCCAAACCCGACCCGAGCCCGACATTTTGCAACCTTTATTAGAAAAATTAAAAATTGACTCACCAATTATCGTGTGTGTACAGTTATGCGAAATACATTTCTTCCTAATTAGAATTACATAGTTATTGTTTGTTTTACAGGAATGACGATACAAATGAGAAGCTCCTGTTTTTGAACTAGAAAAGCTGAAAATGCATTTACATTTTATCCACTCAACGTATCCAACTTTTTTGTTTGTAGCCAACTTTATGATTTCACTTAATGATTTCCACACTTCACTTTTCCCATAGGTTTTTACTGAAGAAATATATTCTCCACTCTTCAGATTTGTCTTAATATTTTCGAAGCCAATTTCCTGCCGGTAAATTTTAAAAAAATCAACCTAACAAATCGAATTGCGACCGATCGAAATAACCATATAAGAAATACTGAAGTCAGGATCATATTATGAAATTCATTATGCGTATTGTACAAACTCCTATGAAGCAGACATGATTAAAAAATACTAAAATAATGGCATCAGTCATAAGTCATTAAATTCAAAACAATGCACCTTGTTCTTTCGAATGGGTCGAAAAGATGACTAACACGAGTACGTGAAGTTTATTATAGTATTAAATTTAGATTTACGATAATGGTGAGCTCATTTTAAAAAAATAACCTGAACAAATTGAATTGCGACCGATCCCGGCCTGGGCCCGAATCCAAACATTCGTCACCCGGCCCGTGTATTAACTGTTCAAATAAATCAATGAAGATTTTAAATTAGAGGAACTTGATGAAGGCTGAGGAGGATAGCTTTGCGATTTTGAAAAGCAACCTACTAAAAATAATGGCATCATCATAAGTCATTAAATTCAAAACAATGTCTGCCCTGCCCTGATCGACATTGAAAAATTTGGTCGGAAAATTATTTTTTATCAATTTTTGATTGTCCTTATTTCAAAAACCATATTTTTTGAAATGTGTACCTTAGTTAAAGTTTGTAACACGTCATAATGTAGTTTTTTTGGTATTTCGTTTAACTATCCTAATAAATACGGAAAACCTGTGATATTAAATAATTTCTCAAATCTATTAAGCGTCAAGGAGTTGCTGGAAGGAAAAAACAACATATTGAGCAGTGCAAAGGGTATGTATGCGTTGGTTTTTTAGCCACCTTTGCTCCTCGCTATTTCCACACTTACTTAGGAATTTATTTTTTTAATTTAGAGGAAAAAAAATAAAAAAATACACGGCTGAAATTCAACGGCAATAATTATAATAATGAATTATGATTGTTAGATAAATACGCCAGTAGTTGAAGAACAGTTTCTGCAAAGGTTCAGTCACTACGAGACTAAAAGTTTAGCACTGCAAATAAATAATAATTATTGATTTTCTATGGCTTGGCGGTAACTTTATGGATGTTCATTTTAATGTGAAATTCAATATTACTTTGATTATCCCACGTATTGTGTTACTTAATATGAGATCATAGAAAACGATCAGAGTAGTAATGTAGAAATACTCCACCGAGTAAATAAAAATGGTTTAAAACTTTTGAAATAAATAAAAGTATCAACAGAAATGAAAAATTATTATTTTTTTCCGAGAAACGACAGGCTGTCCGCCACTTATGAATATTCCCAGTGGGATTAACCCTTCCCAATTGACTGCAACTTTTGTAATTTATCATTTTACAAAATTAAAATCAATCTTGCTTTATTACCTAAGCAATCTTTGCGAAACACGTGTCATAATAAGTAACGCTATACGTGGAATAATCAAAGTTATTTTTAATTTTACACAATTAATTATTGATTACAAATATGCACATTCTAACTCAGACCTGTATTGATTTTTTTCGTCATCTTTGAAATTGGTTGTTGACCGATTCAATACAATATGTACTTCAAAATCTTGTGATATGTTGGTATATTTTTTTTTCATTGACAGATTCTACTTCTTTCTAAAAGAAGCGGGGTCCCGTTGTTTGGCAACCTCTGGCCAAGTTGTTTGTTTCTCATCTTCTCGCATTAGCAAGAGTTAATTAATAAACAATTAAATTTTAAGATAAAATCATCTTATTTAAGAACGGACAAAGAAAAACAAATCATCACGTTTTGAAAAATATGTTATATGATTCACAATCGTTCACATTTTGAACAAATAATCGTTTTACAAGAACTTACTAGATTCTTTGCCCTACTTATGGAGGTTCTAACTGAAATGTTGGTCTAAAATTACTTTTAAGAGGTAGAAAATAGTCTGACGAAGGCGTAAGCCGAAATAGCTATCAACAAATATAAAAAAAATAATTTATGTAGAACTAAAATACATTGTTATTTTTCTTACCGTATTATAATGGAGTTCGTTCTACCAAGTAAATGCCTACTCAATCAATAGAAAAAAGTTGTTTTAACCTCATTCTAGCAAATATGTTTACTTCGAAGTTATCTATTATTACATAACGGAGTTAGCAAAAAGTTTTATTTAAAGTTTGCACTTGAGGTAACGACGCGTAGAGTGTTTTCATAAATTTATTTGATAATGTTCTAAGAAACGATGGAATACAATTTTTCGCACAACTTCTACATATTTTCACATAACAGGATCGAGTTTTTCTTCAGTTGAAAATGCGTTCGATGAGCGAAACCCGTCCTGATTTTTACAAAATATATGTGGGAGTAATAATTCAAACAACACATTAGATAATAAATATTAAATTATTTATATTAATTTTCGAAGTTTGTCCGCTCTCTTACCTCTGTGTTACTGACAAAGTCAAAAAATAAAAGGTCACGATGAACATGGCTTGAACTGGCACCTGAATCCTGCCCTTCTCTTCTATCAACCTGATTCTGTCACCCGCGAAAGTTACTGATTACCATCCATAGGATGTAGGCAGCGGAGCTACGGGACGCCGGGATGACCTGGAAGGAAGCAAGAAGGCTGATGGAGAATCTTGGAGGCACCGTGTGGCAGCCATACGCTACAAATAGGGAGAAAATATGGAAAAAAAATAGAAAAAAACGTACGTATTCCACAAATCGAGCATCAGCGATTTGATCAGTTGATAATGCTCGCGAGAAGCGAAACCGAGCGTGACTGAGTATGTAGTCAAAAACACAAAACCACCTCTATTAACCCTGAGCAATCCTCAATATATTATTGTTTACCTTCCAGCAACTCCTCAATAGATTTGAGAAATTTATTGATATCACAGGGTTTGCGTATTTCTTAGCACAGCTAAACGAAAAACCGAAAAATATACCACATGATGACATATTACAATATTTCAAACAAAGTAATCAGTTTTAAACGGATGAATAAATTAAATTAAAGAATTTTTAGACCGTGTTTTTTCAAATATAAGAACACTGAAAAAGAATTAAATATTCAATCATTACTTCACCACTGATTTGGCGTCTCCTATAAAGTAAATATATGTTATTTTTGACGTGACAACGTCTTATAAATCGATGGACGCCCGCTGCACGCACGAAAAAACATGACTCATTGTCCCGTTTGTCGCGTTACGCCGAAGGCAAGTGTGATAAGCGATAGAGGGGCACGATCGGCCTACCTTTTGGATTGTGACGCATCTATCTCTCTTCCACTCGATTGGTCGATGCGTCTGAGTAGAAAAGAGACAGCGGCAGCACACAACTTATACACCTACAGTACCTACACGTGATCTGTTTACAACTGTTTATAAAGTGAAGTGAAATGTTAATGTGGTTTTCATTGTTTATATTACAACAACAATTGCGGCAGTAAAGATAATTAATTCTTGCATATTAAAAATCTGATTAACGTATAACAAATATACAAAATATCGTATCCATACAAAATAATGATAATTCAATAAAAATGATTCCATTTTATTCATAAAAGTATGCAATCATTTCATTAAATGTTTTCTTATGACGTTGTCACGTTAAACTATCGTCCGTAAACCGACTTTACAGACAACCATTATTTTAAATATTTATTTCTACCGGTAAACCCATCTTAATTGCATAAATGTGTGATTTGAAAACATGTGTTTTGTTGAATCAACAAGAAATATTAATATTACATCATCCGGAAATGAAAATGCGGCCATATTTTTGCATATTCTGGCCAAAATTTCAATGAGGCTATTTATTGCTCGTTTTCTTAAGAGGAAAGATGGCAAACATTGGAATAGCGAAGGTAAATGCGTTGTTTTAAAACAATGATTTTCCTGACTTTTCATTGTGTATTATAAAAATAATATTTGCCTTTATTTTGTATAGTCTCAAGCTTCTAAAATCTTGACATTGTATTTGAATGGAGAAGAATTTCTAATCGCTAGAGGGGAGCCAACGGATTTCTAGTGCGGCCTTCCAAGTTTCTTGAATGCGATCTTATTAATTAAAATTAATGAACCATATTTTAAATTAATGATGTTTTTTACATTCACTATCTAACTGATATTTAATTTTGAATTGTTTGAATTTTGTACTTTTCCATGAGTTTTGTCGATAACGACCCAGACAATCGCTTATTACCAAATTTTTGAAGTCTAAAACCACAATAAAACAGTCCTCAGATGATGAAAACTCACAACCGATCTCGAAAAACAGTAAAACATATAGGGTAATATGTGGTAGTGATGATGAATGAATGGTATATTATTGATTGAGGTTTACTTGAACTGACTGTATTTTAGTTCCATATAGTATATTATGTAATGAAGTCAGTTCAAGTACATCCGTACACTTGAAATGCCTGAAGATGCCGATAGGCGAACCCCGGGTCGTTAGTGACAAATCTCATTGAAAAGTTCAAAATTCAAACAATTCAAATTTGATATTGAAATTCCATCAAGCACACTCAGTCGAAATCCTTAATTAACTAATATTTGTCAAATTATCGTCAGCTGTGATTTCATGTATTTTACATTGTTTCTATTAATAACAATAACAAAAAAAAGATTTCAAATAAATCAAATCGACCGATAATGCTCGCGATGAGCGAAACCGGCACCGATCATTATTAAATTATATTTATTTGGAAGGTTTTATTTACATATTTTTAAAACAATCCTTTTCCACCAAGGAGTGACAGTTAACACATTTACAGTGAGATTTAAGATTGATAAATTCAAGAAAACGATTCCTACTATTGACATAAAAAGTTTAAGCACAGCGTTTTTTTTAAGTTACATTAGACATTTGAGGTTAGTTTTGTAAGAAAATTTTAGTTATCATACACCTAGATGGGTAAAACTCTTAAAATTGTCAAGTTATATTAATAAAATAAATCTCTTCATAAAAATGAGTTATTTAAAACCAAATATCTCACATGAAAGCACCCACAAGAACACGGGTCGTCGATTAATTCAACGTTTTTTGTAATAATTCTCACGAAATATATTATAATATTTTTTGAAATCTTTTCTACATATTTCAAGACATTTATAATTTTACATTTAACAAAAGACCCAAGTTGCATATTTTTTGAGTAGGCAATACTTTTAACAATGTATTTTAGTTCTACATAAATTATTTATAATTTGTTGATATTTATCTAATTTTAAGGCGTAATTTAAAAAAAGACCTACGTGGTCGTAACAAAGACAAATCAATTTTCTTTGTCAAAACTTGTTTGTCACGTAGGTCTTTTGAATCTCCATATAAACGGCTGATACATTATTTATTTGATGCTTTGTTTAAAAATTATCTGTTTTAAATCTTTATTAACATGAATAAATAAATAAATAAATAAAATAATTTATGTAGAACTAAAATACATTGTTATTTTTCTTTATATAAACGATGATGAAAATTTTTTCTGCTCTAATTTTAATTAGAACTATGAATAATTATTGCAACACTTTGCAATTTTAAAACGTATAAAATAATCAATATTTAGAGTTTCTCATTAGTTTGCGAAATTATTTCTAGTCATCTAGTTATATTTCTAATTTTTTCTTTGATTCTTTTAGTTTTAAACAGTTAAAATCAGTGAATATTCAAATATAAAGTGTGTGATCTGAAAATAGTATTTTTGAAAATAGAATAATTAGAATAACTCTTTCGTTTAATAGCTGGTATTTGTTTTGCAAATCTAGAATAGAAATACTTAAGCATTTAAACAATTTCTTTTATAACAGTTTCTTATGGGTTGATTAATTGGCCAATTCCAGCAATTCCATTGTTCCTGGTCGTTACTGATAGAAAACGGAGAACTTCTCAAATGTTTTACGGACCTTGTAAAAGTATATCTTTCAACTAAAAATAGTCAAGAACTGTGACAAGGGTTTCCGATCCCGGACCAAAATTTTGATCCCGGGATTAAAGATACGTTTTTAAACATCAATATTTGTTACATATATTAAATACTAACAAGTACCCGGCATGCGTTGCAATACCACTCAAAGAAAGAAAGGAATTTAGTGTTTAAGTTCTGTTTATTGAAGTGAAACAAATCAACAAACAGACTTTCAATTTTTGTTTATATAGATTTATAAAAAACTTTTGTGGGCGTCCACACAACAAATCACCTATTCTTATTTTATTCGGATGAACGGTATAGCAATGAATAAGGGACATATAAACAAACATTCATTTTTATATTTAGAGATTAGCCATGTTAATTTATCATTTTAAATAGTTAAAAATATTTATGTATCCATTTTTGAATGGCAAAAATATTTTATTGAAAAAATGTGCAAAGGAATCGAATCTGATAGCTCATTGAAATTAAAAATATTCTTGTTCATATACATAGCATCTAAGAGGAGCATATTTTTGATTTATGGTTATTTTTTAATTTAACATTGTCAATTTTGGAAAATGTGGGCATATAAAAAGAAATAAATAACGTTTATATTGATGACAAATCCATTACCAACCAGAATTTTAAGATCAATTTTAGATTTGTTTGTATTTGACAATCATTAGCTCTAGTCTTGTTACGTCGTCCAAATTCATTATTATACAATGATTTTTTTAATTTCGATGCTGTCATCAATGCATAGCGCAGCAAATAATTTATAATCCACGAGCATCCTGTGTTTCAAAGATGACAAAATATTACAATTTTGCGAATGGTAATTTGTTTGTGCTCGGCAAATCCTGTAGTTAATCAGTTATTGAAAATTGTCTGAGATTCCAGGATTATAAACAATATTAACGGATTGAGGCATCATTCTTTCCTTGTCACCATCTAACAGATTGAGTGATAATGTTAAATAAGATATGTATAATTGCGCCCAGAGAATTTATTTTTCCATAATCTTTCATAGCATTCAAATGAAGCCCGTGCGACTGTAGCGCTTCGCTCGGCCGCCCCGTCTAATAACTCACCCCGGCCCTGGTGTCATAAATGAACGCCTCCGTGACGCTTCATCCGAATTAAAACACAATCATTTAACCGTTCTAAAACTAACGACCACACCGGTGTGTCGCATAAGAAAAAGCTCTGACAGCTAAGAACTCACCGGTGGGCAACTACGTTTAAGGCGTCAAAAAATAATATTTCTCAAATTATCACATTGAATATGTATTCGAGGTCTCTTAAGGCTCACAAAATGAATATAAAGTTTTCACTTCAATAGTTTCCTCAAAAGATATTCAACAAAAAGTGTATCAGGGCTGTTAAAACTTTTGATAAAATATTCACAATATTAAAGTTAATATTATTTTGCATAAAATCATAAGTTTTTTAAAACCAATTGAAAATTAATAAAAAACTATTCCCTAAAAAATCATTCTAGAACAGTGGTCTTCATTTTACAAAAAAGATTGATATTTAAAAAAATGTGGTTTTTCAAGTCGGAAAATAAAATATTTCGTATGCAATTAATACCAAAATTGACATAATATTGTAAACAGCTTTGGTGACAACCCTTCCAATCTTTGTTAACCATGGATTCAATAATACCACTGTTCTAGAAACATGTGGTATGGTAATTTACAGGGAATTGCTTTCATAAGGGATCAAAGACACCTAAGCCCTTAAATAACGTAAGTAGTTTTACGGTATTGTCCTTTTTTAATTTTTGAAAAAGTCGTAGCGTACAGTGCAAAAAGTGGGGAATTTTCTAGCTCGTAATAGGTTAATCGATCTATTCTTCACGGAAACTATATAACCCGCGACAACAACGCGGCCATTTAATGTACTCTGAAAGATTGTCAGCAAAATTCGTCTTGAAACTATCCTCACATATTAAATTAAAAATACAACAACTGGATATTATATTCGTAGATCATCTTCGTAAATTAAACACAGCGCCATTTTTGTGTCAAAAAACGTATCAGATTCTAAAATGGCGACATATTTTTACAATCTAATTGTGGTTCTTTTTTTTTGTGTACTTTTCGATTTCACTCAAGGGGTACGTATTTTTTTTAGCTTGTATTTAATGGGACAGTATCTAATTCATTTTTGTCATTTTAAAAAAAAATGGTAAGTTAATATTTTAAGCAGTCAGTAATGTATTCATAATGGTTAGTTATTTATTAAAAACGGTTTGTATTTAAACTTAATTTTCAGTCATTTTAAATAAATAAATGATAAAACATGTTGTAAATTTTATCAAATATGGTCGTTAGAGACAAATTTATGACAAAGTTTATGAAAAATAAGCGCATGAAATAAAATAATTTCTTAAGTTAACGTATTTTTGTAATAAAATAATATTTTTTTTAAAAGTGTAAAGTTTTATTACTGACCATTAATTATTTTTTACCGGTCGTTTTAAGTATTTATTACTGATCATTTATTTCATATTTACTGACCATTTATCGAATTAGAAACTGACCAAATAATTAGTTGCCGTATTTTTTGAAATAACAAATTTTGTATCAGGCATCGTTTAGCAGGGAATTAATTTTATCTCACTGGGAGCCAGATAATATACTTTTAAAAAATGTTACCGTGAAAAAAAACACTGTTTTTATTTAATCTTGTATCAATCCAAGATAGTCGCACTCTTGAAAATAAACCCCTGGATTGAAACCTTTTTGCCTATACAACTTGCCTATTAGATACTTTATGTAAAGTTTTTTGTTACACAATAATCATGTAATATAATAATTAACTAATTCATCCCTAAACTATCATCAGAAGTGATGCCGAAATACTTAGCTATCAACTATATAATATTAAATTTGATTCACGAACGACCCAGGTTTCGACTTCCTGCATTTTCATGCATTTCAAATTTCATTGATCTTGGGCTGATGTGCATTTTGTAGTTCTATTTGTAAGAATAAAATTAGCATCACTAATTTGAAAAATGTTAATGATCGCGATCTCGATGAATTAGCGAATGTTTTGATACTAATTATGATGAGTAATTACATTTTCTGTATGGTCTTTTATATGTTATCTCACACCTTCGGTCGTAATCCTAAATAATATTATATATTTGATTCTTTAATGAAACTAAATACTTTCTTTTTTTAATTGTCATAAAGGTGTGGTGTACTTTACAATATATTTTTTTGTCTCATTGCAATGTTATTTCATACTTAATAATTCAATACTCTTGTTTATAATACGTTGAAAAAAAATTATTTTACATATGACAAGTTCTGTCGAGGGCGTAAGCCGAAATATCTATCAACAAATATATAAAATAATTTCTGTAGAATAAAAATACATTGCTATTTTTTTCAAAGTATTCTAATGGAGTTCTACCAACCCAATCAATACTCTTGTTTATTATTATACTTAGATGACAAAAGCTCAAGTCAAACAGGCGGGAAAACTTATGAGGAGTGTTTGCCAACCAAAAAATAAAGTCACAAACGGTTCGTATTTTATTAAATTTCATAATTAGCTCTTCAAACGATCAAACTTAACTATACACATCAACCTTTTTGTGCGTTAGATGCGTTCTGCGGTAAATCGCACAAAAAAAGCTATGAGTTAATATGGGAACATAACATGTACAAGGTCGCATTGTAATAAACAGGTGAAACACTGGAGTTTGCACGTACAGTATGTGAACAATGCGCTGTTTATTACGTTATTACATTTTTTCAACTGCCAGTTTTAGATTAAACTTTTGAGACCTTTTTTATTTACATGGAAACGTTTGAATGTTTACACATTATCCGTAATTCTTTTGTTTAAAACATATTTTTAAAATATTGATAGTAAACGCAAGTTTATGAGGAAAAAGTAATGAAAATATCTCACATCGTCAGTTTTTCAACAAATGGATTTGTCCGCTTTTGAAAATTACCTCCTGAATTTAAATAGTCCTAAAAATGTAAAAAATTAAAAATTCCAATAAAAAAACCGCATAACTTTGAAATTGCACAAATAGAGTTTTGGGTGTATAAGATTTTCGTTTCATGTATAACAATCAAATTTACATATACTAATCCGAAACAATTATTTCAGAACAAGTTGATAATATAAAAACTGGCGAATTTATCGAGGATAAAAATGTCATGTGCTATATCGCTTGTGTATTTACTATGGCCCAAACCGTGAGTTTATATTTAAGATTCATTAATAATAATCATTTCAACAGCAACCATTTACCAAACACTCGTTGTCAAAGTCCCGTCTCTAATAATTAAATCAAGGCTGCATACTTCTGCATGCGTCTATTAAAAAACACTTTTAGTGGCATAATAAATCGTTACGTTAGATTTTGGCGAAAAATGACCTTTTGGCCGGAAAATTTTGTAGATATAAAAACTTCAGAAGCATATATTATTGAATTACGGAGTCATCAGAAATCCGGAGCTCGACTGCAAACTTTTTTACTAAATTTATTTAATAAAGTTCTACGATTATCATATTTATTTCCATCATTAGGTCATTGAGATCATTATTTCTCAGTAGAATGGTTTATATTGTGAAAAAATACGCTTAATATAATCAATTTGAAAGATTTTTTCTTGCTCATTGCTACTACTGAATTTTATCTATTGAATTAAATAGTGTGATCAAACCAAACTTCAAACGCTCATATCTCAAATCAGGGTCGAGAGCACCTAGAACCTTTTCAAAGTATGGTGTCGAAATAACAAAACATTTATCATTTGAACACTTTTCAAAAAATCATTACTTTTAGCCAAATTTGTAGTCCGTCGGTCCTGTTGCCGAGTGGCCATGCTGTTTAATCTGTAGTGTCTCAAACTACATCTGTAACTACATATGTAGGGGTTCAAATTCCATTTTCACACATCATTATCTGATACTTAAAAAGGGCCGTAGAGTTTGATTTTTTTGACTCCATACGTAATACAAGCAACGATCATAACTTTTTCTTTTCTTATATTTTTAATCGACCTAAGAATGGTTGAATATGCCTATCGATATTTTTTGGCACTAAGTCTTTATGAGCATAAAAAGAACCTATTTTTGTATGGACACCTTACTTTTTTTACACGGTATCCCCGTGCAAAAAAGGATCTGATATATTACAAAAAATATGTGACACGAATTATTATATCGAATCACCGATTTACCAACTGTAGCAGCATTTGATTGTGTTAAATAACTATAATTTTATATTATTTACTAGCTGGTACCAAGCAAGCGTTGCAATGCCACTCAAAGAAAGAAAGTGTTTTAATCAGGGCTGTGGAGTCGGTGCAAAAAAGTCCGACTCCGACTCCAGCATTTACCAAAACCACAACTCCGACCCCGACTCTGACATTGACCAAAAACACGACTCCGACTCCGACTAAAAAAAGGTTAATATCGTCACATTTTTCCCCTAATTTTCCTATTTATGTGTATTCAATTAAATATCAACCCTATCAATGCGGCCAAAAGCCAAAGTTGACATATTAAATGCAAAAATAAAAAGTTCAAACTTTTCAAAATTTCCGATTCCGATTAAGACTCCGGCCAAAACGCCGCGCCGACTCCGACTCCGACTCCAACTCCACAGCCCTAGACTTTTAATTGTGATTATTGAAGTGTTTTCGGATGCACAATATTTCTTTTTCTGTATGGTGTGTATGCGAATAAATCAGAAGGTTTTCCAACGTGTGAACAAGCCACATCCAGCGTTATACATGAAAAGCATGTATTTTCCAAATTTAGTCCACACACATATGGCGATTATCGGTATAATGATCTTAAATCTAGAAGAACGTGCACATTCTTCGGCCATAAAACCTTATTTTCTCAGCACAAAATAATTGTATAGCACTCGTTCGTTATTTATAAGTGTCATGACACTGTTTTCATCGAATATACTTTTTAGGTTAAAAATGGAAAGTTGAACTATGAATCTGCAATTAAACAAGTCGAAATGTTGTTCCCTGAAAATTTGAAGGAACCAACAAAGAAAGCTTTGACAGAATGCAGACACGTTGGTAAGAGAAAAGATGACCATCTTACATTCTGTGATAACAATTTCATTTATTTTTTAATTATCATACACTCGTTACTGATGTCTATCGGGACGGTGGTGCTGAGGTTAACTTTTGTTAGCCGGTGGGTGAAACAGTCAACCACCACTGCCACTTTATCTTAAATATCTATCTTAATATTAGTGATAAAAATGATGAATAAAAACAATGATTTTTATCGACTAGTTTCGTTGCAATTAAATAAAAAAGAAAATAAGTCGGATTATTATTGGCCGAAAACCATTTATATCGTCGCAACAAATTGCCAAACTTCACAGCCCATGCGCGATAATAAAACGTTATCTTATCTCAAGCGGGCCTCGTTTAAGTGTACGTTTCAAATCAAATGGATGATTTTTACATTAAAAGGTGTAGATAAGCGCTCACGCTCATAGTTTTGATTACGCCAGTCTGTCGTGAACATCAACGCGAACAGCGTGTCCTTTCATGCGTGGTACTAATTGTTACACGATACGTGAAATGAACAAAGCTTTTTTTTATATTATGACAAGCATCAGTTGTAATGATGATGTATGTAAGCGGCAAAATTTTAAAAAGTGCTTGTCATAGAAATGTTGTAAACATAGTACACACTCGGTGTACAAAAACGAGAAAATGAATTTGTATATTTTGGCGCCATCACTGCACACATCAGCGCATGTTACCCAACTTAATCTGCGTTCTTTTAAATCCATTGATGCAGTTTGCGCTCTAATCAGTGGTACGACCTTGAAAAGATTCGATTCACTAGTTGTGGGTCGTGAAACCAATTTGGGAAACACTGCTTTAAAATGTCTCTTAATTGCCGATAAATTTTAAAACGCGATAATATTGTCTTTTTAACGACCAGAATTCGTCTCCATATTTCTTGATCGTGCGACGTTATGGAAGGTGGCCGTGAAAGAATGGCTGTATACACACAACGGGTGGTGGTTAGAAAACTAACTTGTAATTCATCTCCATAAATTAACATTATTCCATATTATTATATTATAAAAATTACAAAAAAATGCATATTTATTCCAGGAGATGATTATAAGGATATTTGTGAGGCTTCTTTCCATACCGCAAAATGCGTTTACACTGCAAATCCGGAAGTTTTTGTTTTTCCATAACCTATAATAATTATTACATAAAATATTAAATTTAATAGCTACCAAACTTAATTCATCACAGACATCAAATTGTATACATGTTAATTGAAATCAATTTCACTTTATTCAGTTCATTGTATTTGTCTGTTTTTTTTAAATTGTATTACCTATTTAAAATATATTTTTGATTAAAAACAATAAGTTGTTCAAAATTGAATCGTTCGAATTTTGTAATTTTCCATGAGTTTTGTCACTAACGACACAAGTTTCGCCTTTCGGCATCTTCAGGTATTTCAAGTGCACGAATGTACTTGAACTGATGATGCGTAGTTAACAGTTTTGTATCGTTTATATACAATAAGTAGGTCACTAAGTTTAATTGTTATTAACATAATCTTTATGAATTAAATTACCAACCATGGTATTTTGGGCCCTTTTTCTTTTTTAAGCGGCTTCTTTTTGCACGGTACTCTTTTGAACGTATCCCCCGTGTAAAAAGAGGATCTGGCGTAATTATAGTTTTGTACACTAAGTGTCATTTAAGACATGACGTTAATTTCAGTTTACCACTTTGCATAACAAATAACAATTTATATATGATGGAGCAAATAAAATAAACACATACACAATATGGCCGATCTGACATTTGCCAATCACTGAATAAAACTTTACATGTCAACGCGAACCCTTCTATATAATTAATCAGTAACGATCAATTAACTAAGTAAAGAAACTGATATATAAATAGAAGATAGTTTCTTTTTAAAATCATTTCGATTGTTAGATTTGCAAAACACATACAACAAAAAAATACTGGATTTATTTATTAATACTTGAATTATTTTGAATTTAGAATTATATATTTGCATTCATTTGTTTTTAAAATCAGTGCATAAAAATGAAGGTGTTGATCGTGATCGCCGTTTGCCTGTCATCTGTACACTTTTCCAGCGGGGTAAGATCATATTTTATTATTTAAACAATGCAATATTTAGATTTCACAAAAAAACAACCCTTTGCACTCCTCAATATTTATTTATTTTCCTTCCAGCAACCGCTCAATAGATTTGAGAAATTGATTAATATCACAGAGTTTGGGTATTTATTAGCATGGCATTATGACATGTTACAAGCATTAACTATAGCACACCATCCAATAAATACGGTTTTTGAAATAAGAATAATTTAAAAATCATGATTGAATATTTTTTGGTCTTTATGACTGCCGATAAAAAACTTTTCATGAAACTATAAAGCAATGAAAAACGATGTTTTATGAGAGGTATATATAATAGTTCAAATGACCATAGCTGGACTTTTACTATTAAATATTCTTTAAATAATTTTGATGGTGTATTAAGTGACATATTTTTTACAATATTTCGATTGTATTTTTGTCTTTTTAAATCGTAATGAATCGTAACTTAGATATAATACATTGTGTTCCTCCATTTTTTTACAACTGTCATCAATTGCGTTCTGTTCTTCATTAAATTGTTAACCTATTTCAATGAATTCTCCAATATTTTAAAAACCAATGCTTTGTTCTTTTTACGACAGTCTATAAAAAAACAAACGAACACTCTTATATCTGACATCTTGATTATCATTAATATTTTCTCAAACTAATGATTGGTTGATAAAATCTAATCATGAAACAATTACAATCCAGTTAATCTTACTATTTATATTCTAGAATTCACATCATATAATTGTGTTGATTAAATATTTATTATTGTAAATCTGTTTCCTCTAATTCACGAATACAAATTTGTGCAGTCAAATTCTGTCGTATTGATTCACAAAATCTTCTTTTGTTTTGTGATCAACGTTCACTTGTTATTTTTATGTTCTAAATTTAAACTCTTTTTCTTCCAAACAAAATTTGTTTTCTTAAATGGCAATATTCAATTTGTAGTAGATCAATCATTGAACTGATTTCTCCCGTAGATGACAAAGACCCAACTGAAAAATGCTGGCAAAATGATGAAAAACGTCTGCATGCCGAAAACAAATGTCACTCCAGGTAATAAAAAACTATTTTAATCGCCATTTAAAATAATAGCAAAGAATCTACAAGTTCTTGCATATATTTTCATACTTATAATATAAATTCATTTGCGAAACATTTAATTGAAGATTCTTACACATCTAAGGACCCGCCATTTTGGGTGAAACTTATTTATTTTACATATATTATCTATGAACATTGAAACAAATTTAGCCCTACTTCACCAAACATATTCTTTAACGAGACAAATTTTCAATAATGGAATATGTATCACTTTTAAGATGTTGACGGTCAATACTTGGTGAAAAGCTACATATAATATAAAAACATAAAACATTTCTTGTACTTATTCCACTGTTATTTTTTTTTCAAAGTAGGACCGGTTTCGCTCATCGCGAGAATTTTTACCTGAAAATCAGTTGAATCAGTTGAAAATGCTCGCGATGAGCGAAACGGGTACTGATCTTCGTAAATTAATTGTGGAATAAGGAGGTTTTTTGTTATTTTTTAATGGACTATATAATATGTTGAATGTTATTTTATCTTCAGAATCAAAAGGTAAATTAATACTGTTATGAATATTTCATAGACAACGGATGATTTTATACAATAATGTTTTGTCTATGATCATAAATAAACCAATTGCGACCAAATCATTTCTGCGACACTATAATAGTGTTATATGATTTTTGCACAATAAACAGCGCGATAATTCTGTTGTAATACAACAAACCATCCATTGTTTTTCTATTATTGTTTAAAAGGAGCATATTTTCTATTATAAAAAAATGGGCAAGTTATCTGTAGCCGAACATGCTTATTACTTCCCATATTGTCTGGCTGAGACAGTATAATTTCCGTGTCATACATTACGAAGCTAGCAATATTTCCGGTGTTCCAACTGACAGTAAAATTATACACGCAATCATTTGCAAGAGAGATGTTTTTAATTGGGCATCACATCTTATGACAATAAATAATTATATGACATTACAATCGACCTTGAAATTTGTAATGTCACCTAGTTCAGGTGTTCTAACACTGTTGCGCAAGTGTCAAAGATGTAAATATGGATCTGCGACAAATGTCTATGGACAAAATGTTTACGAGACAAAACACCTGACAAAATGTTTAGTATTACAATTTAAAATATTACTGATACAATTCCAATACAAAAACAAAGATTAATTTATAAATTTCTTTCACAATGGTTGTTTTAATCACTCTGTATATATAAACAAATTACCAAATAATAATAGGGCTGCCATAACAAAAAAAAACGCAATTCGGAGAATGCTGAAGGAAAAATAAATACGTAGTTACAACTGAGCATTTTTAAATTTCATTTGTAGGGCTGGCACATACAAGTAATTATTATAATTCGATTGTTTTGTTCATTCTGTATATAAACAATTCACACAAATATAAGCAGGACTGTCATGACAAGAAAATATCCGCATTTCAGAAAACGCTGAACCAGCATTTGTAATTTACGTTGGGCATTTTTAAAATTCATGCCAGGTAGGTAGACACCAGGGCTGTGGAGTCGACACCAGGGTTTTGGCCGGAGTCAGAGACGTGGAGTTTTGAAAACTTTGAACTTTTTATTTTTGCATATATGTCAAATTTAGCTATTAGCCGGATTGGTTGGTTGATATATAATTGAATTCACATAAATAGGAATGGTAGGAATGTCGTGACTAAATTAAACTTTTTTTAATCGAAGTCGTGTTTTTGGTCAGTGTAAAAGTCAAGTCATAATTTTTTTTAACGACTCCACAGCACTGGTAGAAACTCATCCACATTGCACCGCCAGTTTGTGCATGACGAGTAATTATTTATTTTTGCCTCAGCGTTCTCCTAATTGCGAATATTTCCTTGTGACGGCAACCCCATTAACTAATTAACATAACCCCATTAGGTTATTGTTTTTATACAGAATAATTAAAACAAACATATTAAATTAATTTATGGACGTACGCCCCTTGCGCTTATTGGTAATCTGTTAACATTCTTTATTATCTGTGACAAGTGATTTTATATTCTTAATTAATTCTTCTTCTTCCAGATCAAGTGCAGAACATAAACAAAGGCGAATTCCTGGAAGATAAAAATGTCAAGTGCTATATCGCTTGCGTATTACAGATGGCACAAACTGTAAGAAACATAACTTTTTGTCTTTTTGCGTCTTCGGGCATTTCAAGTGCACGAATGAAATTTAGCTGACATGAAACTCGTGGAAGAGTACAAAATTCAAGCTTGACATTAAAAACCCATTAACCACATTCAGTCGAAATCATAATTTAAAAACTAACTTTTTCGTTAGGTAGTATTTTATTCAAAAAAACAGCACAATTTTACTGCTTGTTTTATCGAATGGCCATGACCGGTTACGCTCATTGATGGTATTTTCAACTGAGAATTAGCATTTTATCAACACAATATTTATTACTAATTGACTATCATTATAATTCTAGATGAAGAATGGCAAGCTCAACTATGAAGCAGCCAAGAAGCAGATCGACATTATGTTTCCTGAGGATATGAAGGCAGCGGCTAAGAAGTCTCTTGATGAATGCAGACATGTTTGTAAGTAATGTTAACGTTTATTTTTTCAATAAATTTATTTGAAACTTATAAAAAAGAATATTTAAGCACAACCAATCAGAGACGAATCCTACGATAACCAATCAGAAACTTACTAAAAATTACTCTTTGTTTTATTAACTCTTTCGCGCCCATAGTAAAGAAGCGAATTTACGCGCTATACTTTGTCACTAGATATATATCCAAAGTCGAAAGTTTAAAAAAAAGTTAATGTAAAAAATTTTGCGTACAGTGACATCTGTTGTAATCACGATGTTATAGCATGATATGAACAATTATTGTCAATACATTGATGTTAAATAGAGCTTTGTTCGACAACCAAAACACATTTTGCATTGCATCATGACAAAGGTGCGATTTTTCTTTAAGTTTCGTCGTCTTTTGTAGTACATATTTTAATATTACGCTTGCACACACATACAATCACTTTTCACATATGATTACGATGGCGACCTTTTCATGATAAATGTTGTGCCAACCCTGGAGCTTTTGCGAAAATTTAAGATTTGTTTTCTTAAATTAGTTTATTAAATGATAGCACAAACAACGCACTATTCATTTATTTGAAAAGTCTTGAATATTTACTGTTATTATATGTATTTATAAAAAAAAAGATATATTTATGGGTTTTTAAAAATTAATAAGATAACCATTGTCTTTTTTTCAGCTGACAAACATAAAGACATCTGTGAAGCTTCCTACCAAACAGCCAAGTGTATGTATAGTTCAAATCCTGAAAATTTCGTGTTCCCTTGAAGACCACATTATTTATAAAATATATGTATGCTGTTGTAGTATAACAGTAAAATGAGAATGAATCTCAAATATGTATTAAAGATAATATTTGTATTATGTTGCATTATTTGTGTTTGATTTCAACCTAACCTTACCTACATCAAATACTTATTACACATACAAATACGTACGAGATGTCACAGTACCGTATCTTTGTATTCATTAACCATAGACTAGAATTGGGCTCCAGACTGATAGATAGCCATAGACTAAACTTTTCTAAACAGAGACACCTACATAACTCATTGTTTTCTTATTTTTTAACAGATACAAATTGTCTTTTCATTATCTTTGCAGTCACTGTCTTTCTGATTTATTTGTTAGTTGTAAAATAGTAATCTAATTTAATGCGTCGTTTAAAGATTTAGTAGAGCAAGGATATGATTTTAAGACATATTGAAATATTTTCGGATCCACATCGCTAATTGATATATCACTTTGACACATAATATAACATATTATTTTTTATTTTTTTTCCTACCTTTACTGAAACTATATGTGGAGTCCGCTAGGCGGGCTCCTAGTTTCCTGGCTATTTTTATTGTTAGGGTGGATACATGGTGGATACAGACTAAGTCTTTGTGTCCCTTTCCCGCATGTAAGCTAGCTAAGTATTGACTTTCTAAAAGATTCTGTCAGCTGAGGGCTTTGAGTGGGGAAAACACTAAAGAAAAACCCATTACGAGAATGATTGTCTTGGAATCATTAAAAATTTTCAATTCTATTTCAAAATGGCCACCCCCTGGGACAATTCCTGGATCCGTCAGTGTTTCATTTACCCAAAAGGGCCCAATTCATAAATACGTTTCCACCAGGAATTGACAGTCAAAACCTTGAAAGTGATTTAAGTTTACTATTACATTTGTCAAATGCACAGAGCATTGGAGTGAACATTAATGTTTTGTTTGTTTAAATTTTAAATAAATACAGTAAAACTGGGTGAATAGAGACAAAAACAAGGATTGAACTTTAGCACTACTTTACTAAGTATCCAATGTATTTTTTACTATTTATATATAATTCTTTACAATTACTATAATACTATTTCTCGAATGATAAAACCAAACCAACTAAATGAATGGCCAAAATTGAAACAAACGTGTTTAAGTTGTTCGATGCCTGAGCATCCTTACTTTTTGACCCCTTATAAACTTTTATTGCACGAAAATTAAAATCAATCATGTTATTTTGGTTAATAAGTACAGTAAAATGGAATGAATAGACTTGTATAGAATAGGGTTCATATATTCCGATTATTACAATCTGTATTTTTGTCTCTATTCACCTGCCAAGTCTCGTTTTACCCTCTCTCGTCTATTTAACCCGATTCAATGTGAATAGAGACATCAAACAAAATTGACTGTGTCTTAATAACGATGGTGAATATTTGAAAAATATTGTCATGAATGTGTAGTAGGACCATAGAAACAAGTTTCAAGCCATTCATATTTGAATTATGTGGCTCAGGTATGAAGATACATAGTCGTGAAGGGTAAAAAGTGTCTTTATTCACCCCGTTTTACGGTGCATAAATTATATTGAAATCAACAAAAATAAAACTCACATTAAGAAATGTAATATTTTTATTTTATCCGTTACAAAATAAAAGCTGCAGTCAACACAAAGGGTCGTCTATAATTATATTTATAGATAGGAGAACATAAAATATAGTCATTTTTTAATTGATTGCAAGATCAAAATTAATTCTAAGATTAATTCAAAATTCACTACATACTATTTTAGGATATCAAAAATATTTCTTGAAACTGTAAAGAAAAAAATTACAACATACACATAAAAGAGTAATAAAGAAATTGAAACAAAGTTTGAAATGTTTAAATAAATTATTTTATCATTCAATTTGACAAACTTATTTCACTAATTTTTGACCTATATTAATTTTCTCACTTTTAATTGATTCACTCCTGGCGGCATGGAAAGACGGAATCTTATTTTTTGCATCATTTTACAATTGAAAAAAAAATATCCACTCGATACCTTCAAAATAAACAAACTAAACACCGCTACAAAAATGTGTAACTCCATTTATATTGAATGGCATCTCGTGGCTTTCGTTAATATCTATTCATTTTGCAAATGATGTAAATCCATGGCCTCAGATTCATTTCTCCATTTTGTCATAACACAAACAAGTGCTAAATTGCAGTATTTTTACCATTGAATTTACACCAACTTCGGTTCGAATTATACATATTTATAGGATATCTATGTCCATACACTTTTATACCCCTCTATCAAGTTGCAGTACCTCCTTTAGGATGTATTTATCATTTTACTCAAATTTTAAACTCGATTTTCAAAATTTAGTCATGATCGAAATTACATTCAACCAGTTGGGTATCCAGTGTTTTAAATTACTGTTAAACCATATTAATGTGGGAATAGAAAACGGATGTTCAGTTAAGTTGAAAGTCAGTTTGCTTTGTTATGCTACATATCTAATAGGGAGCCAATTAAATGATCTGAATTTGAATCAATTTCTGGTCAAAAAAGAATTCCCTGAATGAAAATACGATCCAACAAAAAAAAATATGGTTAGGATTATATCATCAAAAAAAAACAGGCCACCTGTCAAAACATATGACCATTTTATATAAATTCTGGTCATAAATTATTTATTCTGCCCTCTGTATTATGACCATTTAATATAAATTCAGACCAGAGAAATACAGGCCTATCTAATATATTAAAGCCACACAACAACTGGACAACAACTTGGTTGAATTAATTTCTTACAATTTACATTAATGTTGATGAATAAGGTAACGATGATGTTTTTGAGCAATCATGATCATCTCTGTAGATCCTTGTGATTCAGGAACGTACATTTTTTGCGTCAATGTAACCGAATTCTTCTACATTAAGATGAGTTCAACTCAAGTTCTTAGTTCAGAAAACTTATTAAATACAACTAAACAGTTTGAAAGATTTTTTTTTTACATAGAATAGAATTTGTACGGTGTTGACTTCACTAAATTTAAGAAACGCTGTATTTGAAGATATGCTAATTTGTAGGGAAACCACAATAGTCACAATCGCCACAATAAAAATGCTTAATTATGTCGAAAATATAAAAAAAAAATATTAATAATAAATTATTCTGACAATTTCAAATTATTTTGAAAAGCTGTAGTTAATGTCGATTGGAAGAATTTAAAAAACGTAGAGAGCACGTTCTGGTTGCAACTTTTGCTTTTCATTTTAAGCGCAAAAGATCTCCCGTTATAGAGCGGTCTCATATTAATACTAAAATGAAACAGAGGCTCGGTTATTTCCGCAGGAGAAGACTGAACGGCCATGGGCTCCGAAGTCGAAAGTTCGTCCCAGACATTATGAGTAACGGTGCACTGGAAACAAATATTGGCAATGTTATCAGATGTCGGAACAGAGTTTACGTTGACGTTTCCTTGGTGCGTACATTTTAAAACGTTTTCAAAAATGTCTATTAAAATTTTAGCAATGTCATCGCATAGTTTTATTAAAATGGCGTTAGGAACTTTACTATTAATGCTCAACGGTGTTTTTGAAGTCGTGTTATCTTTACTGCTACTCTGTTCAACTGCGGCAGCTTTTCTATTCAGCTCTGCAATTACAGACTCAGGCATTTTAATAGTTGTGGCTTGTTTCGAGACATTCATTTTAACCGGGGTAGTTTTCTGTAAGAGCATAGCGACCAACGATTCACCGTTGTTTTTGTCCAGCTCCGTTGAAATGCAGACAATCGCCTGGTCGCAGCTCGTCTGGAATAAATGCAATAAATTAGCAGACACACCGCGCGTCGTGTTGGTGGAGAGAACAATCGGATCTTGCACGCATACGGATTTCACCGATGGAAATATCTCAGCGGAATGTTCCTCTAAGCTGATTACGTAATTGAGCAACGCAGGCGGCAGATTGTTTGCATCGAGGAATTGAGATTTTTCTATACTCTCACCGGTCAATGTGCAAACTACGTGTGTCGCGAAATTGTATTCAGAATAGTAGTGGAAGAATCCAAGAAAGAGAGACGATAGCGTTGCTACGTTACGGGTCCGAGGAAAATTGTTATACGACAAATCGAAGCCGCAATTCCAGCCTTCTTCGTAAATATCAAAAGTCCTGTCACGTTGCAGTTTCATCAGAGGAGGGATCACGGGTTCGTCGAGTTGTTGCAAATAAAAAATAATAAGCAGTATCATTGAGTAGCTTGTCATTTTACCGCTTGCTACAATATCATGAGTCTTCGCCCAGTATTTGATAAACGTGAAGAGAGGCAAGAGTCTCCGGTCGGTGCTCAATAGGAATTTAATCAGAAACGTGTTGCTGATCCCGAACAAGTTCTTAAAGCTGACGTCGCAGTTGTCTCCTGTCGGTCGGTGAATGAACTTCACGATCGGTATTCTCGCGCTGGGTATAGACACTATGTTGCCGAAGATGTTGCGGAAACTGAAGAGCCGTTTCTTCGTCCTGTTGACCAGATGCAGCTGCGCCTCCTGGGAGGACCTGCCGAAGCATATTCGCTTCTTCAGGTGCTCGGGTAGTCGCACGAAGCAGTCCAGATCGCTGCCCTTGAAAGCCAGCCCGCTGATGGCAGATCCAAAACATAGCACACGACACCCTGAAATGCAATAATTCAATTGTGTCATCTTGTATCTTTTGCCATTAGCATATTTTTGTTTTAAATTATCATTATTTCTTAACACTTTGTTTACGGACTTTTAATTACTATGGTTATTAACCGCTTCCCCGGCGTTCATACGAATACGTGTAAAACAATAGTGTTCCAATTACGGCACTCAAGCAAATACGTGTGCGCCCATATGAGCATTTTAAAATTGTCGTTCGATTTTCGGCGATCACAAATACATGTTAAAAAATTATAATTAAAAAAAATGTAAAAAATAGTCTTCGAAGGGTAAAAAAAACAAAAAAAAATTTTTAGTAAAAATAATATTTATATGTTTCAAATTAAAAGAAAATAAAAACAGTTTTTTTTAGAACATTTTTATTAAAATAATTTGCCGGGGAAGTGGTTAAGCACAATATGTGCACACTTTAAACAATGGGTGAACATGTTACGGTCCGTGACGATTTCGCACTGTTTTTTACACAAGAGCTTCTTCTTACAGAAGTTGTCTTGAAAAAAATTGCAAAAGTTAAGTACAAACTACTACATTGGAATTGATAATGACACTATTAAAGCTACGTCATTGAAAATTGCTTTGTTGGGTTTAGAATGACTATCAAAAACAGGCTTTTTGGCTAGAGTCGTACTCGGAGTCGGAAATTGAACGTTGAAAGTTTGAACTTTTTATTTTTGCATATAATATGTAAATTTTGGCTATTGGCTGGATTGGTTGGTTGATATATAATTGAAAGGTACAAAAAACGTTCAATGTTGAAGTCTGAGTTGTGTTTTTGGTAAATTCTGGAGTTGGAGTTGTGTTTGTGGTAAATGCTCGAGCGGAGTTGTGTTTTGGGTAAATTCTGGAATTGGAGTTGTGTTTTTGGTAAATTCTGGAGTCGGAGTTGTGTTTTTGTTGAATGTTGGAGTCGGAGTTGTGTTTGTGGTAAATGCTGGAGTGGGAGTGGTGTTTTGGGTAAATTCTGGAGTCGGAGTCATACTTTTTTGACTCCACAGCACTGTCAAAAAATTATAGTTCAGAGATTGAAAACTGTGGTTTGCATATGAATGAAATGCAGAAATCTTTTTACGAATGTTTCCTAAGTGAAAATAGCACAAACCTGGAAAAGTGTCCTGAAGAACATCCTCGAGTACCCTTGCGACCATGAGAAGCTTCGAGTACTCCTGTTGATTGAGGAGAATCTGATGGTGCACCGTCGACAGTTGGTTTTCGAAGCTGCCGGTCAATTTTAAATCTGACACGGCTTTGCTGACTGGTGTACTTGGCGGATTATTTCTCTTTGGATTACCAGCGGGGACCACTTTGTTGGCGCTTAGAGGACTTTTCTTGTTGCCGCCTAAAATTAAATTAAATCATATTTAAGGAAGAGTGCTTTTAGGTTTGAATTAAAATACAAACAGTTTAAATCAGTGATGCACAACCTGCGGCCCAATATGACAACTTTTTACGGATGATGGAAGAACAATAAATAATATTAAAATTTTCAATTTTATACACACAAAAACTATCAATAATTTAATCAATTTTACCCATGGGCCCTCGAACTATCTAAGAATTGATTATCTGGCCCTTCTTCCAAAAAGGTTGTGCATCACTGGTTTAAATCAAAGGCATAGGATGTAGATTCTCTCCCATCTATTCAATACTAAAACAGGGCATTGTGGAAGTGTTTAGCTAACCACTAATTCTGCATATGTCCCATCCTTCTATCAATGTATATATATAAAAATGATTTTTTGTTCGTCTCGTATGCATTCATATACATACTGTTAATCCGATTGCGATTAACATTTGGTGAGTTGTTGTGCGGACGAGAAGGTTTCTTTTTCAAAACAAATCTTAAATTCACTTAATTTGCCAGGCATGCAGCTGTGTGTCAATTGCTACAAGTGTGTGGACTAAATTTGTAAAATCCATGCTTCTCACATGGATAACTGTATATGGCTCGCTCACGCGTTGGAAAACCTTCTGATTTATTTGTATACGCATCAGACAGAAAAAAAAATTGTATTTAAAAGCACTTCAAAAAACACTTTTTTCTTTGTGAGGCATTGCATCACATACCGGGTACTCGCTAGTACTTAAAACTTTGTTTACGGGGCCTTTTAACTACTTTGGTAATTAGCATGTTTTTAGCATGTGGAAGATTATTAATTTGCTTTAAGAATTTTGAACGTATTTTTTATTTACATTTAAGATTAAATTTATTATGAATCAGTTCCGATTTAAAGTCACAGAGTGTTGTGACTACCCTGAAGTTTTGTGAAACGTTTGTTGGTTTGGTTTTTGAATAAATGATGGCGTAAATGACACATTGTTTATTTATATGTAAAGTGTTTGTGATGTACTATTAAAATATGTCCAAAAAGTATATATTTATTAGGTTTTATTTTTTGAAAGAAAATCACGGCCCTCCATGCATGACCATACTAATCCTAGCCGGCACCTAATAGGTTAATAAAAATAAAAGATTAACAAATGAGTATCGAGCGGTTGTCAAAGAAAAACTATGTGTGCTTATTTATCTAACCAAAGTGAAAAAATAAATAAGTAGTACAGTGGCCTAGATTGTAATGGCTCTGGTTTCGATTCCTCAGCCGTGGGTTCAATTTATAAATACCTTTATCGGAAACCAACGGTCTCCTCGCTGTGATGGTCAGCTTACATCCTTGCAGAAAGACCTTGTTACTGGACTGTGTTGCATTTGTCACGGATTCTGGCCTCAGAAATTGTACGATGGCTTGGCCCTCTACGTCTTTTAAAATCTCCAGAGATTTCACGATGCCGAAACCGGTTGTGAAAAAGTTCATCAGCGCCTTCTCGTCTGTGCCCTTTGAAAATCCTTCACAATCAGAAATGATATGTCAGTCTTTCGAAAAAAATCTGCGATCACCACTGATCAAGCCACACACAAAAAAACTGCTAACATTAGCCTTATGTCAAGAAAGCGTTCGACATAGGTTAAATGGCAACTTCCATGTCAAGACTACTTAGAAATTTTCTATTGATTGAATTAACATTTAATAGGTAGAACCCTGTTATAACGCAGTGAAAAAAATAGCAATGGCTGTGGAGTCGGGGCGTATTGGCCGGAGTCATACTCAGAGTCGGAAATTTTGAAAAGTTTGAACTTTTTATTTTTGCAGATATGTCAAATTTGGCTATTGGCCGGATTGGTTGGTTGATATATAATTGAATACACATAAATGGAAAAAAGTGACGATATAAAACTTTTTTTAGTCGGAGTCGTGTTTTTGGTCAATGTTGGAGTCAAAGTCGGAGTCGATTTTTCTTTTACTGACTCCACAGCCCTGTATTTTAGTCCTACAGAAATTTATATTATATTTGGTTCATAGCTATTTCGGCTAACGCCACTCTCAGAACTATGTTTAAACATACATTTACTTATCTGTGTAGAAATGGTACACAATACATCTTGTATTGTAATAATAAATTATTTTTTTCTCTGTTTTTATGACTACAATGTTTTCATCTTGTTTTTAATTAATTAATGATTAATATTATGTATTTACATGTATGTATATATATAAATACATACACGTATTTGTCAATAACATGGCGCATTGGCATCAGCTGTAATGCCATGATTTGCTTTTTTTTAAATAAATAAAATAAAATAAAATAAAATAAATAAATGGTTGATTTTCTCAAAGTGAAAGCTAATTTTTAAGGTGTTCACTGTCAATACTTGGTGGAAAAGCACTATAATAAAAATCTGATGTTCAGTTGATAATGCTCGCCATGAGCGAAACCGGTCCTGATGAAATAAATCTCATGTGGAAGAAGTAATAAAAATGTGTTATTATTTTTATTATGAAAGCTAATTACTTGGTTTTTATTGAGATGGGTATAAACGTAAATTAGTATAGTGTTGAATTGATTTATTTAAAATTACATTAACCTTCCTTAATGGCCTGCTGAGAAGCAGTGATGGATTGAAGATTTCTTCAATCCATCACTGTTGTTCCAATGCATTTGACCTTTACTACAAAAATGCAAACATGTTATAGTGAGTTCAAAGTTATGTTATGCGATTCCTTTATGAGATAGTTTACAAATTTCGAATCTGTTTTTTACTATTAAATGATCTTATATGTTCTTTAGCCAGAGTCAATATACTCCTACGTGTATGTCTGATGTATATCGATTCGCATGAACCGCAAGACATCTTATACTTAGATACCACTTTTATCAAGTTTATTAAGCTTGACTTAAGTCTCTTGGACATTTTTTACTCTACTATTTACTAGGAACCTGCCTGAGGGAGGAAACATAAATTTCTAAATTTATAACGAATACCATTCATCTGCTACTGATTGAATTTTGTAATGGCAGACTTGCCGAAGAGCTTTTAATAACTCTTTCAACGGCTTTGATGCAACCGATTCAGGATGACCGACAATACCAACAGATATGAATTTACCTTTAACATGGATTTCTTTTTCCGCCTCCGTAACTTGGACCATCTGAGACTGCAGTTTGA
Organism: Himalopsyche kuldschensis; assembly: GCA_028554975.1. Classification (NCBI taxonomy): domain Eukaryota; kingdom Metazoa; phylum Arthropoda; class Insecta; order Trichoptera; family Rhyacophilidae; genus Himalopsyche; species Himalopsyche kuldschensis. The sequence goes on along the minus strand of JAHFWI010000064.1, from coordinate 1,804,119 downwards.
TAGACATTTTGAGTGTTCATTCAATCACCGATAGTCTCATCTAGGTCGGTGCCAGCTGCTTCTAATTTATTTATTGTGAGAACAAGCAATATCAACAAAGAAGATCATTTTGAGCAGCTGATCTGAAATATTACACCATTTATATTATTGTATGCATAAATGAGGCAATGGATGGTAATTAAAAATGTAATGGAATGGTATTAAAAGGGTCAAATTATAAATTTACTAGTCATCTTCTACAGCAGTGGTTCAAATACACAAGATAATTTAGGAAAGGTAAGGTTTGCTTACGATCTTTAATTAAAAAAAAATTATCCCAAAATAATTCAATAATAATTCACGAGTTATGTTCAGAAAGGTGAGGTTTGTTGATGATCTTTATTTCCAATTATTTTTTTTATCCAAGAAAAATATAAATAATTGATGAGTTACTTCTGCGTTTTCTTTCTAGAAACACTTACACGGCGGCCATACTGGATTATACGTCAAAATATTAAGGATGAATAGTGTGAGATTACGGAGAGATGGTTCCAGGTTAGCTTAGGTATTTTTGACAGTAATAAGACAGAATTACAATTCTTAGGTATGATAAACAATAATTCAAAATAATAATTCACGAATTTTTTTCTAATATTGGCAGCGACACGACGGCCATATTGGAAGTAACGTCAACAAGACACTATTCTTGGATTTTACCCAATTGTTGTTTAGTAATACGTTATTTATTATTCCATTAAATAAAAAAATACGTATCGACATGCAACAATTATCATTTTACAGTATGCCTCTAGTCGGAGCAGACATCAGTTCGCGATATTTTCGTAATGCTTTTCCGTTTTCGAAGTAAATTATTTGTGCAATAGAATTCCCTTGGGCGATTATTCCCTGCTCTATATTTACGTACCCCCGGTACATTGTTTTGGGCGGCTTTTAGGATTTTATAGCGAACTAGGCGCGGGTCAATGTACAATTTATCACAATATGATTTAATCATTATCCAGGGAATGCATGTCATCCATTCGAACAATCAAATATAATAAATTATAAACAAAATAAGTCGGCCAACTGTCAACATCATGAAGCGCGCGCAATAGCTTAGATTGACAACATACATTACAAAAAAAATGGAATGAAGAATTTGAATTTACCTGCTTTAAGGTGAACAGCGGTACAAAAACAGAACAAACTTTCGGATTATTGACACTTGACAATAAAATTGAAACTTTGAAAATTATAACAATAAAGTAATCTCAAAAGCCAAATCGTGGTCATGTCAAAAATCTGCTGGAAGATTTTCAGTAAATTGTCTATGATCTGATTATAATCACATTCATAGACAATATAAATAATTATATCTAGTGACTCCATAAGTACTAATTATGTATAATATTAATACTGCTCGCTTAAAAGTACATAATGTTTATTAACAGCAACATAAAATAATATTATTTCTCTTTGTAAATAGCAGATGATAAATAGATTTGTTTCAGCTTTAAGCGCTGAAACAAACGATGAAACCAGAAAAAAAATCAAAATAAAAAAGAAAATTATTACGGCATCTCAGCAAATTCGTAGGTAGGTATAATTGTTCTTCTTTATGTAAATTGCTAATTTTTAGCAAAAAATGATTATTTCAATCTGCTTTAATTAAAATCAAAGGTTAATGGTCTTGTAAATAATTATTATTTCACTCTATCTACATATTTCCAATTAGTGTGGATAATCAAGATCCTACTGCAATTATGAAATCAAATATTTATATATTTTTAAATGCAAGTTAGTTGGTACCGAAATATATTATGTATATTATATAGTGTTAAAATATATAGATATTAGGTGTGAAAGTTTATTTTTGCTGCCTCAAATGTGTTTGTTGTGGTTTTATTTAAAAAGTTTTTTTTAAATTTTGGATTTATTTCAGCCATTGCAGAGTTTTAAAAATATCATTGATTTGATTTTCAATAAAAACACGTAATTATTTTCTTTTCAGTCTAAATCCAAATTTGTAGTAGGTAAAGTAAATAGGTGACCTCGTAAAATATACAGTAAAAGATTCTTATATTTTTTTTGAATGTAACGAAAATGTTTGATGCAATGTATTTTAAAATTTATAATCTCTTAGAAATATTTATTATTTGAAATATAAATTATGCAATTATGAAATACGGTTTCTTAACATTTCACGTGTGACTAAGAGTTTTCTCTTAACGTGTTTTTATATGGTAACATAATCGACTGCCTCAACCGGGGTCAGCTGACTGCCAATACTATCAGTAGTCTTGTGATTGTGTCCGCCGCCATTCCCAATTCGTCTCTTCTTGATCGCTGTGAGTTTCAGTTATTTTACCGTTTCTTTTTCTTATTTTCCCAAATAAACACTCCCTCGTGTATCAGTAAGTTGAACTGTATGTTTTCAGTCAGTAATTATCCAAAATCCCCAAAATATCTCGGCTTTGTCAATTGTCACTTTTCCACTACGACCCAATTTGCGCAAACATCAATATTGTATGTTCTTCTAAATATATGCGGTATTATTGTATAACTCGATTACTTTAAATGAAAATATGTGTCAAATGTTTTCGCACTTCGTCGGCAGTAATTTTTGTTTCCCTTTCTCGTTTATATCCCAATAAAGGCGTATCCCTCGATCAAACATAAAATCATGTGATCTTTATATTGTTTCGGTACCATTTAATAATTAACTGTTTTTAAGTCTTAAAATGTTAATATAACTTTAATCAATCAAGTGTCACGATAGTTTTAAATGTATTAAACCATAAATATAACGATTGGATATATCTACAGTTCATAAAATCTCCCTTAAATTCATACTATCTTGATTGTCTTTATAATCAGTTTTATTTGTTATATAAAACCCATATTAATCGATAATTTCATTTAAATATTGTGTAAAATAACTCATTAAATATCTACTCATTTAAAACACACTGTTATTTTGTATTTTCTAAGATTGTTCCTTGGATATAAAGGAACTCATTTTTTTTCAGCATGAATATAATTATACCATTCCTGTTTTTCGTATCATCAGGTAGTGGGCAGCCCTTTTTCATAAATAATATTCTAAAACTTTTCATAAGACTGACATAATCTTACAGAAATCAATAGATTCAACATTTTGGCAATATTTCAATAAAATTTGGGTGTTAGCTTATTATTTTTCTGTCAGCAATCAAGTCTCTTCTTCAATCACCATGCTTCACAATTCAGGCACTATATTTATACCACTAGTAGTGAATTAAAAAAATTAATCATTTTTATAAATTTTAGATCTTTTTTTGACGTTTGATTGAGATATTTTTTTAATACCATCATCTTCCTATTATAGATATTGAGATAAAATTATCCTATGTTTCTCCCATTTATGCCTTTCCACTATGGCTTAATGTCATTTATTTCACCACATTCTAATGATGACATGTGTTATCGATTATTGATTTTTCGCGTTGACTTGTCTGCCCACACTTACCTTATTTCAAATCTTTTTATTCTAGAAAAAATTTATAATTGTCAATTCTTAATATACATTTTGAAATAAATTGGAATAGAACATTAACCCGGTCACTTGAGAACAACCCGAACAACTTGATGTAAAGAGATGTCTTCTTGGCTTAAAGAATTATATTTAAAAAATTCTCTCATGTCTTTTCAAAATTCAAGGCTAGCTTAAAAACAATTCTCCTTACATAAAAGCTTGTTCTCTGTCTTTCCACCAAAGATTATCAGATTTATGCTTATAATGTTGTCACCCTGTCCTTTGAAAGTGGTTATACTCGATCATCTAGCAAGCCCGGGAGAAAATCAATTTTTTAAAAGCACAGGTATCCATATACCATCGCTGTTAAATCTTAATGTATATATTTAACATTTTGTTTAAGGGACCTTTTAATTGCTTTTTTAATTTATATGTTATTTTGCTTTTGATGGCCAATAAGCATAAGCACAAATTTTGTATCATAATAGGTCTGTCTGTGGTCACAGTCTTTGGCTGTGTTTCTTACCGCCTGGAATCCTGATACAGGCAGTTTCATAAAATGATTTTTCAATCGATTGTGATGTTAATAATATCTTTCCCATCCTAAGCTCATGCTCCGCCAGTTA